>VXAC01000801.1:296378-423287 GCA_013399225.1 Rhipidura dahli
AAAAAAAAAAAAGGATGACTTAAAATGTATAAAAATTAATACTGTGATTCAGACTAAGGGAACTCCAGCTAAGAACTGGCTGACGCGAGGCTGACAGACCAAGGAGTGAGTGGGGGGTGAGACATGAGCAGAGTAATGAGAAATTCTGAAAGTTCTGAGTTTACAAGGCTTGCTAAAAGCACACCACAAAACTTGTATAAATGTACCCTTACTGCAAAAACCTGGCGCACAAACTATCCTCTTGTGCTGCAAAAGATGCTTGTTGGGCAATTCTGTTTCAACCACCAAGAATAAAGGACAGGAATCACTGAGCCAAAGCCCAGCTTGTTGAAGCAATTACACAGACCTGCAGGGCTCTCCAGCTGAACAGCCACGGTCCATTAATGCAGAGCTGAAGGATGCATCCCCTAAGGTGACCAAAACATAAAAACAATGTCCCAACCAGCCAAGACAAGTTACCTTAGGAACCTGAAGGGTAGTGCTCTCTCAGTTGCAAGCCCTGCTGCACACACTGTATCAGGTAAATTCCCCAAAGGCTGTATCAGCAGGAGTGGGGCTGTGGCTTCAGTGCAGTGAGGCTCCCACCCACGACACACGGCACAAAAGATTATAGAATTATAGAATCACAGAATATGCTGAGTTGGATAGGACCCATCAGGATCATCGAGTCCAACTCCTGGCCCTGTGCAAGACATGCTGCCCTCTCCTCTAAGGGGGTTAAAGAGCAACCCAGGACCAAATGTTTCCTTGCAAACCTTCTCGGTAGGAGCTGAAGCATTTTTTGTTGTGCCTATACAATTCTGTGAAGATGAACCACTGGCAAGTCACTACCAAAGAAAGAATTAATGTATAGCCTTTCTGTAAGGTATCTTGAGGGGAGGGGGAATGGAAGGGAAA
Organism: Rhipidura dahli; assembly: GCA_013399225.1. Taxonomy (NCBI): domain Eukaryota; kingdom Metazoa; phylum Chordata; class Aves; order Passeriformes; family Rhipiduridae; genus Rhipidura; species Rhipidura dahli. The sequence goes on from VXAC01000801.1 coordinate 297,276, forward strand.
AAGAAAGCAAAAACCTTAAAGAAACAAAGACTGCAATCACTCAAGGGTTATTCTTTCCAAAAAAAGATTCAAGACCATATTTGTAATGGCAATAAACACTTTAGTTACATGCTTACTGTATTTCAGATTAGCAGATATGTTAGCAGTCCGTCATACAATAGCTTTAGGGACTGAATAGTTCACTCAATTCAAGTATCTACTCTGAGACCCACAGGAGAATAAGTAGAACAATTTGAGCCAAGTATTTGTGTAAAATACTTATTTTGCCAGCACCCTAAAGAAAATAAGCAGAAAAATCTCAGGTTGCAACTTAAACATGAATATCTATTACCATTTCCTTATGGTCTATAAATCTAATCCTACTGCCCATACACCAGACTTAGCCATGCCTTCTGCAACTTCTCAAGTGTCCTCTCTTTTAGGAAGTCTTAATCTGTATTAGCTTTTCTTCTTCATGTGATTTTAAGGTGCAAAACTGCACCTTTTTTCCTGAATTTATGTCTGTGAAAGGCCTTGCAAGGACTTTCAGTTTTCTCCTTTTCCTAATATAATATATTAACATAAATCAAATCAAAGAAGCGGTGTGGCAGCTGTTCTGTGACGGATTCTGATGATCAGCAAATTTATCACAAAGCCAAACCCAGAGAAGTTCAGTGACAGCAATTTCAGAGACAAAAAGGGCCATCATCTCTTCTGAAAGCTCTTGTATTCTGTAGTGTCAAATTACCAAAAGTTGAAAATTGGTTTTGATGTTAAAATTGTCCTTGATTTTAATATTTTTTCCTGCAAATTTGGCCTTTTAAAGCCATTTTTTTGTTAAAAGAGATAGGTCTCTCCAATTCCAAGACTGCCACTCAGAAAAAATGGCTTGAACAGTCCCTTCTGAGGAACAGAAAGAATGGGGTTTTTTTAAATGGTTAAATCTTCCATCTAGTACTCATCTTTACGAATTTATACATCTTCTGCCCACATAAGTGCAAATCTCTAAATTTGAAACATTTGTAAAAATTACACCACAGTCTAGTAATAAAAAAACCCAGACTACTTAGCATCATACTTAGATAAATAAATTAATAATGAAGAAATAACCTATCAATTATGAAAACAGTATCAACATAACCACTTACTGCATCCTTAGCTGTATCCTAAGTGTGCAATTAGCTAATAATAAAATTCTTTTTTTCCTTTATTTCCAGGCAATGTTTCCTTGTGGTAAACAAACTGTACGGAAGGAAGGATTAGAAAGCTATCCCACAGAAAGCAGTATGAATGCTTATTAACCTCAAAAGACTGACTCAGAGGAAACTAAATTCCAAAACTTGACACATCCTACTTCTTGTATCCCAACCAGCTCTGTGGTTTCCACCATGATTTCTCCATGCTCCAGCAAAAACACCAAACTATTTGGAACCAGATGCAGTTCAGACAGTAATGGAGATCCCAAAACACAGCTTTTCTGAGCCATGCACAGACATCATCGTCCAGGACTGGGCTTACGCAGAGGAGCATGGTTAAGTGCAGATGTTATTCTTCTGGAGACTCAATAGCTTTGAAGTTTTCCAACTCTTTTAAGAAAGTTGCTCCATAGTAAGAATGCTGTCAGAATGCTGTCACATGCAACAGTGACAGAGCTGCTCGCAAAACACCCAAAACCACATCTTCAAACTTCTCTGCCTGTCCTTTGTCAGCAGGACACAATGAGGCATCCATTTTTCTGAACATAGGACTGTACCTTCCAATGAATTGAGTAATGATAGTGTTTTTTAATTTTTTTTCCCCAAGATACTACAATGCAAACTCCTGATCTGGTAAGATGTTTTTGAGGATTCCTGCCTACTACATTCTAAAGCATTAAACCCAGTACATTTTCTCTTAAAAAATCAGGTTAAGTCACGTGAACAAAAAGCTTATAAGTAAACAATTAGTGTATAATTAACAAACACTACCATGATGAAAGTTCTCAGACTGGAAGTCAATATAAATATCCTTTAAACAAAAGTACTTCAAAAGTGCTGAACAACAAAAATGCAGAGAAGATAACTGTAGGTTAAAATATATTAAAAATTCTGTCATCTGTTCAGCAGCTGCTTGCAAAAAAAAAAGTCTCAAAACTATCTAACGATTAAAATAATTTCATATTTCCAAAGAATGAATGGAGAATACATCTTAAAATAAACAGATTTAACTTCCATTATCTCTGTAGTAGGAGCAGGAAATAGTCAAGAATGGAGTTACAGATGGTTTTTTATGATCATGAAGACACGAAGTTCACCATGTTCTAGAATATGCCATCATCTTTTGGCTGAAAAACATGGAGTAAGAGCTAACAAAGGATGGCTACACTTAGGAGGTTAAATCATGAAAAAAATCACAGAGTTTCATGAGACAGCTCATCATGTTAGAAGATTTCCAGCTACATAAGTAATAGAATAATGGAATTGTACAATGGGACCTTAAAGATCATCCAGTTCCAATCCCCCCACCAAGGGCAGAGGCACCTTCCACTTGACCAGATTGCTCAGAATGCCATCCAACCTGCCCTTCAATACTTCCAGGGATGGGGCATCTGCAACTTCTCTGAGCAACCTGTTCTAGTGCCTCACCACCCTCCCACTAAAGAATTTCTTCCCAACACATAATCTAAATCTCACCTTATCCACCACCCTTTAAATATATGTCTCTCTAGTCTGAAGATAAGGATGTCGTGTGGGAAATGAAAGATCATCCTCATCCATTTAAGACCAGATTTAAAAGTGAATTCTCCCAAGTATTCTTGGGTTTCTAAGTTCAGCCTTTAGAAAGTTTCTGATATGATCAGAAATTTCATGTTCATACTCGCAAGGACTGCCTTCTTTACAGTAAACATTTACCACAACTTCCCATGGCATCTAAGCCATCCTGTTAACCACAGACAGATGTTGCATATTACTATTTGCAGTAACAGTCTGTTTGCATTCACGGTCTCTTAGTCTGGTTTATCAGTGAACCTCTGTCACACAATGCATATCCCCATCAGCAGTTTTAGGTTTTTCATTTTTTTGTCTTGTCTTTGTTAGCTTGTTTCTTCCAATTTTTTGAAGTTTACAATTAATAAAACCCTCAAACATTCAAGGACATAAAATGATATGTAGAAACAAAACTTTGCTATTGTGAAATTTCAAATAAACATCATCTAACAGTTCTGGTCTCAAATTTTATGCTCTCAGGTCCCTGATATTCCAGAAAATAGTTTGTTACAGGTCTTGTATTTTTATCTGCACACACAAAAACTACCTTTTTTTTTTTCAAGAAACATGATAATTTTAAACAATATTTTTTAAAATACTAGGAAAAGGAGAAATAATTACTTCAGCACCAGTTGAATGAATCCAGTACATTCCTTTTCATTCTTCCAATGAATTGGCAATTCACTGAGGCAAACAGTGCTTACTGTCCTCTTTTCTGCTTCCCCAAAGGGATCTGGCAGAATCAGGCTTCTGCTTTGCCATGGACAGCCAGACTTTATTTTTCTGACAGCAAAATCCCTGATGATTGAATTAAGAACTTCTAATTAAAAGCCAGCCAGATGATTAAAGCTGCTTCTGTTCAAACAATGAGAAATACTTAATTTGCCTAAATCAGTACCCATGCAACAGCCACAGAGTCCATCAGCAGCTCACACAGAGAGATGAGATGCAGCATCATCTACTTTACTGCAAGCAAGTAGGTATCAGGAGGGTGGGATGGGGCAGGCAGCAGATTTGAGAAAAGGGAGATGGTGATTTAGGTAGAACAGGCATCGACCCTCAGTTTTGCTTCCCCGTTCTGTCAGATGCTTTACCCTTGAGGGGGGCAAAGAAAGCCAAGAAGAAATCATTCAGCTTACTGGTCACTCCTGTTCTGCTGCCGCTCTGAGCATAAAGAACTTGTACAGTCATGTGTGCTAAAAGTAAACAAAGCAATTTTTTTGCAATATATTTTTATTTTTGGGTTTAATCAATTTTTACACATTCCCACTGTCCTTTTCCAGTTCACAGAGATTGCTTCCCTCAGCTTTTCTAACAGCATTGCTCTTGGAAGCAGCACAAGGTAACCTGGATGCTGTCCTGTTTGGCCTGCTGTGCTCTTGCAGTAAATTTTGAGAAAAAACACTACATCAGCACAATTTCAGAACTCAGGTTCCTTTGCAAATCACAGGAAGCAAAGAATTTTGCAAGTTGGCAAAGAATCAGAAGGACATCACCATAGTCAGGAGTGCTGTAGTTACAGATCACAGAGAAAACCCTGAGGACATTGAGGGATGCTTTTCCAAGGGCATGGGTTTTACCACCCCAACCAGATAGTGAGCAGACTTTTTAAATGCTGCTTTCTAAATGAGGGCCAATGGGATTTTTCCACCCTGTCACTCAATATTATAGAGTTAGCAAACATTTTTAATTGATCTATCTGGTTGTTCCCATCCTTCAAATGCCCTCTGTTGACCTATCACTCTAGGCTGTACGCTGCAAACTTCGTGCCTCTGCAGAGTTCCACATTAAAACACTGCAGGTTTCCTCTGCAAATTAAACAAAAAAACATCTAACTGCACTTTAGGCAATACAGCAATAACACACATGAAGTCTTTTAGTCAACAACCTTTCAAACCACACACTTTTTTTCTCTCTCAGAAAGTGTTTAAATCTGAAATAGTACATCTCTTTTTAAATCCTGGAAAGCGTTCAGCTTCCCTTCACCATCACAGTTCATTTATCTTGCAAGAAGTTTCTGAGTGCTTGCTACAGAGAAGAAATTTTTAAAAGGCACAGAGAGAGACAGAAAATGTCATGGTGCCTGACACTGGGCTCTGGACCTGACTCACCCAGGCTGCACCATGGAGAAGGCTGCACTCAGACCCATGCTGGAGTCATCATGTCAGCGGGCCCGTACTTTCACAGCTGGAGTTGTGAAAGGGTAAACAGAGGCACCACAAAATTATACACTCATTTTACTCAGGATTTAACGAGTCTTTCTCCAGAGAACAGTTTTATTTCTTTCTGAACTCTACCACAACACACAGAAATTTTCAAGAAAGTATCTAGATACAAAAGACCTTCTAGGCTAAAGTTAAATAGAACACAATGAGCGCAGACAGACGCCTACAGTGATTTTTTTTTCTTTTTTTTAAGTTCTTCTCATGTTCACCTTAGTTCCATTTTTGAAAACAGAAATCCTTACGTTGCATGCCTCCTCCTGATCCTCTCCTCCCACAGGGAAAAAAAAAAAAGTTAAAAAAAAAAGAATGCATTAGGATGTCTGGCATAGCCATGGGTAAGACACAGCTAAGGGGCATACATAGGTATGTAAGACAGGGAAGTGTAAACATTTTTAAAGTGTGAGTTTTTCACTCCTTCCTCTGAGGCAGAATTTGGAACACAACCTATAACTTTCTGAGGCCTTGCAAGTAAAATGTAAAAAAAGCAAAGCATCTGTTAGTGGCCATGAAAAAAATATCTTTTTTTTTCTATTTTTTTTTTTTAATTAATAAAAACCACCACCTTTTGTGAAACTGAAAATATTCAACTTCAGCCTTTATCTCAAGTCTTAAAAAACCTTCAAAACACTGGCAACAAAAAAATACTCAACCTTGTATGAATGCAGCCAAGTGAGGAAAATGCACGCAGCTCTAAGGCTTGTGTAACACTGGTATGTCTTAAATGTAATAGATTACCACTTAAATTTAATAGGACTAAAGAGAAACATAGGCAATTAACCAATTTCAGGTGAATGCTCAAAATGCACACATTTGGGTGTGAGAGCCGCCAAGGCAGGGGTAGGATTCAGTTTTGAGAGGATCAGCTGCTGGCACTGGGAGGTAATGGAAAAGAAAAACTATCATCTGAAAGTTCATTGAAGTTATTCTCTGCTTTGCTGAGTGAGTTTTTCTTCTCTAAACTCATTCAGGCCAAATACAGATATTTACATAGGTTCTTGTCTTGCAGCATGATAATAAGAGAAAGTATTTACATATGAAAGTTGTTTGGTCACTGATTACACAATTCTTTTTAAAGTTTTTTTCTTCACTTAGCAGTAATTTCATTTTTCACCATCAAGCCAGCCACACCATCCTGTGAATTGTAATTCACTCATCACCAAGCAAAAGCAATCTAATCTTTATCTCGTTAGTCAGTAATGGTTCCTCAGCTTCATTTATTCTGTCTGAAATACTTAGACAGAATGGGGAATGAGGACAGAATGGAATTAATATGGGAAATTTTCACAGATGCATATAAACATTTAATAAGGCCAAGTGACGTGAAGACTATGGACTGGGTCCAGTTAATTAGGGCCAAGATGTTGGCTTCTGCAAACTCTCAGCGTGAGTATTTGCTGGATGAAGGAGGTCTGTAACACCTGTGAAACACATCCATTTTCAGAAATCTCTGAGATACTTCAAGCTGCTCTGGCCAAAATCCTTTTTCAGCCTGATGCGAAGGGAACTGAGTGGTTTTCTGCCCTAGTTCTAGAAAGGCTTTCTTGTAAGCATCTCCGTTCCTTGTGAGACAAAACCATCGCGAGGTGACAACAGCTGCAGTCGATGCACGAACATAGAGGCAGAGTCAGGGGGAGCTGGCGTGTCCTCGGGTCCTGACCCCACACCAGCATCTCTCTCATGGATCATCGCACTGTGGGGCTGACTGGGGGTGAGCCCGAGCATCCAAGCTTATCTTCCTACACACTCCTTTCCTGTTTGCCTCCTTCCCTGCGGTGACATGCACCATACTGCTTCCAGCAGGGATCCTCGACCAGCTGACAGCACGAGCGCCTGTAACTGACAAAGGGTGAGGAAAGAGCAACAGCACCAGTGCCCAGTTCTAAAATCACCCAAGAAATTGAAAAGCAGTTGGCAGCACTGGAGCATCTCCTTGGCATCCCGTTCTCCTGCTTCATGTGGCATGGATTCCATGCATCTCTCGCCATATGGGAAGGAAAGAAGTCAACTGAGATGGGAACACCTCAGAACTTTGGAATTATTCCTGCCTTTCTAACATTTGTCTTTACATCAAAGGAGGTATTTGTTTCTTTGTTTTCTTGGGGGATTTTTTGGGGTTTTTTTTCAGTACAAGGACAAATTTGATCAATTTGGTCAGGCTCTGGAGCAGGCTACAAAAAAAAAAAATTGGAAGATGGTGGATACCTACTGATAATATGTCTAAGGGCCTCAGAAGGCACGCAAATTGGGACACTGAGTTTTGTTAAAAGATTTGGGCAGGGGCAAAAGCCACCCTGAATGAAACTACTTCAAAATTACTGTCAACCACCCTCAGAAGGAATTACAATTTCTAGTGGGGAGGGCAAGAAAATAAAAGGGGGAAAAAAGTATGATATGGGGAAAAAACATCTTATTTAGGAGAGGCAACCTGCACTCAGAACTTGCAAAAATAAACTTCTTTTTTTTAGGATCCAAGGTGGGGTGGAAGTGTCTCCTTTTCAATTCATATAAGCTAAAGTCGCACAAGATTTTATCTCATAATGGCAGAAAATTAAATCTTCTGAGAGTTTATCTTTCAGTAGATGAGCCTAATGATAACAGGAACTTGGAAAAAATAATTAAAACATGTCACAAGATTTATCTGCATTTTAAATGTCATCCTCATTTAGAGTACATGCTTAAATCACCAAAATAAGACTGGAACCACCCAGCTAGAATTATTTAGGAATGATAATTTAATGAAATTATCATACTGAATAAAAAAACTGGTCATTCTAGTGTACAGTGTTGAAAAATCAGCTGATTACTTCAGCATGTTTTCTGCTGTTTTAATTGTTACAAGGGTTATTATGCCATTGACTCTGTATTAGCATTAGGTTTTCACAACTGAAGGAAATACAATGTGCTATAGCATACAAAGATATATTAATATATTATAGAGCATACTATGCTATAGTATAGTTTTGAAACTACTACCCTCTCAAAAGATATTCCTTACCATCCTTCTTCAAGTTTTGGCTTATGTCAGACAGTTATAATTTTTATTTAAGCATAAAAGTAAATAAGAAGAAAATGTTTCTCAGTTCTACAGTAAGAAAATGACTGTAAAAACCCTATAAAAAACAACAGCAAAGAAACAAAGAGCTTTTAAAGTTTAACACCCCGTTTGGGCTTAAAAAACTGTCATTGAAGAAGGCAGGGCTTGTGCGTCAGCAGCTGAACTTGAGACCGGGTCCAAGAAAAGCCACTGTGCAAGTGTGGAGAAAAAATAAAAAGAGCACAGAAAGAAGATTAAGAGCTTCTCCAAAAAAAAAATGCATAACAACAAGCTACACAACAGAATGTCAGTTCCAGAAAAGATAAGAAGCTATTGCTTTTTGGTTACAACCAAAGCTTCGTCTAAGATTTCAATCTAGCACATAGTTGCAAAAGAGCCATCTAAGGCGAGGGCAGGATATGGGCAAAATGCTTCTCTAAATGAATTTCGAAATATTTCATGAACAAAGGGCGATTTCAGAAAAACCGAACACTCCACATTTCAAGAGGTTTTTGCATCAAGACACCATATATAAATAAGATAAGATTTTGAAAACTGGATTTAACCTCGCAATTCTGCTAATGGAGTTTCACATACTGACAAGGTGCCCTGGCAGGGAATGTACACAAGCTGCATCCCCCTGGGCATCTCCAACTTTGGCTTCAATAGAAAAGTAAGCACTCATTTAATTGAGTACTCAGTTAATTCAGCTGTTATTGCTTTGATTGCTTTTCTTCTCTCAAGTACAAATTTTGACTGGCTAAAAATAAAAATAGTTGTTACCCAGGAAGGAAAGCAGAATATATTAAAACACTTGTCAGGGAAAGACATTGTTCCTGTATGGTCTGAAATGAGACCCAGTGAGGGAAGTATTTCATGAATGTTAATCCAGGTCCACTGAGTCTCAGTCCAGTACCCACAGGTTTGCATACATCAGTTCCACTAAGTTACACTTCTATGCCTGTCTATCTGATTTAATAACAATGATTTTTCTCTTCACCATTACTCCGCTCTGGCAAAAGTGATACTAATTTATGTATGTTTATTTTAAATACAAGTTACTTCCATCATTTGTCTAATAAAATACAAATTAAAAATATTCCGCAAAACATGCATGCAAAATAAAAGAACAACTTAGCGTAACTTCCACACAAAGCTTGACAAACCACACTAGGAACACTAAAATGAGAGATGCCAAGACAAGGCTAATTTTCACTCCCCTTTCTTTTTTCTTATTAAAAAAACCTGAGGATGTGAGACTTTACCTTAACTTTCATGCACTCTTCTAAAGACCACATGCAAATGGGCTTAATAAATATGATTTCAGGGAACTTATTTAATTTTTTTAATACCTGCTGCAACTTGAATCTGGGGTATGCATTTATCCCGGAGCTGTAAGACAGAGAGCACTAATGCCTCATACAATGCAAGGAATGCTGCTGTCTGCATAGCTCATGTATGAATGGGGGGACACCAGCTCCTACCTGGAAAGCAAAGTCTGCAGAGCCCATGCCTTGGCATGTACCTAAATGTTTGACCCCGAGACACACTGAAAGCTCAGAAAGTACTGGTGCAGTCAGCAATGGCTGTGGTTTCAAGTGCTCCAAATCCAGCGGGCAGCAGTCACTGAACCAGAGCCAGCTCAGCTGCTTTGAGAAGGCATCCATTTAGTCCAGGCTCAGAGCAGTACTGGAAGAATGAGCTCCAAGAGCCAGTGCTGCAAGGAGCCGCCTGTCAGCCATGAGAACTGAGCTGTTATCTTGAGATACCCTGGTCAGCAGGAATTGTATCTCATCTTTTAGTGGCTGTCCTTTATTTTCAAAATACTCCAGTAACATCTGCTGTAGTATTTAAACATCCTAGAATTGCTCTGCTTTAAAAAACCACATTATCTGAATTCTAAAACTTGGAGGAGTCAACTACCTGCTATCCTCTTCAATACAGGTAGAAATGCTGAAAGAAATGACTGAACAGCAATGACTGGGCAGCACTGTGGTTCAAACTTTTCTTTAGCTCTGTGTCAAGATTATCACATATGCTATGAGGTTGGAAGATGAGAACAGGAAAATCTAGGATGCAGATGTATGAATTAAACTGTAGCTTTAGGACACTAAGCCAGAAGGTCACCATTTCCAGGTGTGGGACCAGGACTGTCCTGCAGAGAAGACAACCTGCAGTGTGCCAGCTGCTGTCAGGCAGGGCAGCAAGCAGGTTCTTCCTCAAGGGCTGAGGAGCAGGTTCATTGTGAGAAAAGTCAAGACTGTCACTGTGAAAGCCAGCAACCCAGAAAGCAAATTAAAGCCAACCATCTCCTAATCACACTGCCTTGTCCCTTCAACACTCACAAAACAGGTTGTTGTTTTTTTTTACTTCCATGGTACTTCAGTGTGCAAGGGAAAGCATGCCTTACTGCCATCAATATATCCACATCAACGAATGATTGAGCCCAACCAATTTCTTCTGGAGAAAGAAAAGAAATGGAAAAAAAGGATCTGTTGATTCAATAGTTGGAACTGGTCAAGTTATTTGTTCCAGAAATACCTGAGGGACTTCACTTTTTCAGCTTCATATTCCTTTCACCCATTTTATTTGAATGATACACATTAATACATCTTAAAAAAAAAGAATTCAAAGCAGGTATCCACTTGCCATAGGCCAGTGAAAACGAGATTGAAATCAAATTTGTAACTGAAATAAGATGGCAATATTTTTACTATGATTTTTGGTTGAAGAGTGGGATTTCATCTCATAATTCCCTGTGATGCTGTGCGCCGTTGCTGTCTGCTTGTTCATTAAGAAGAAAAGTTACATTTTCAAGCATCATTGCTTGCCATCCTGGAAAACCTGTGCATATTTCCTTGAAGGGAAAACACATTGAATTCTCAGGGGCAGCCTCACATAGCACCACAACTGTAATGCAAAGTATCCTTTTTCAGAAGCAAGTGTAACACGACAAAACATATTTTGAGAAATAATATTTATGTAGCAGTCTGTTACATTTTAAAATGTTCTGCTACAGGGAAAAAAACCACAACAAAACAACAAACCTCCAATTTTTAACTTGCAATGCAGTGGATATTTCAGCTCCCCAAAGTATCATATTATCTTACTCTCAGACAACCTAACCACCCAGCCTGTCATGTCAAATATGGGAGTAATTTACAGGCCAGACTTTAGGTCTAGTTCTACAAAAGCAGTCCCTCAGCAGAGGGATGTCAGACTCATTGACCTGGGCACTGAGTGACAACCTTCTCCACAAAACAGAAGAAGGGAAAGGGAAAGACCTAGAGAGAAAAAGGTGAAAAATTATCCAGTATTCCAGTATTCATAAATACTAGTCCTCATTTTCAAAATATACCTACATAAAACTTTATTTTTCCCCTGTGTTTGTATGCAACATTCAGCAGAGAAAAAATTATGCTGTTACATATTTTGCATGTTTTGAATCTCTTGGAGGATTTGAATAGAAATGCTAGATACTGGTAACTATAATCTTTCCAGTTCACATCACTCTTCCTCACCCACAGAAAAATCCTGTAGATGATTAAAGACACTTGCTCATCACAGCCATCCCACCCATCTCCCAGGGAGAAGGGTGCTAGACTCAAGCTCTGTTAACACTCCAGAGGGCACATGGGCTCAGGTGTGTTCCTGAGAGAGCCTTGGCAGGGGTCAGTGCTGTGCACAGACCCGTGGGCATGGACATGTACTCTGAACATCCATTAGGTCAGGAGAGTACTGCTTAAGGGATACAGATCCCCCAAGTGGGACTTGGCAAAGTCAGTCACTTTCAGCCAGTTCTGAGCTGTAGACTTCTGCTATCACATCCTCTTCTGCTAAGGGGCAGGTAACAGATTCAGCTGAACATGTATTTTCTGGATTAATTTTTAATCAATTTGGTTCCCTGGTCCAGCTTACCATGTGGCTGGACAAATACTGCTTGCTGGGAAGAGGAGGAGGACAGACACTGCATTTCTATCAGACTGAAGCAATTCTGGATCCAACCCCACATTACCAGGATTCAGCTGTGCCTGCAGTTTGAGTGCAGCCAGGCACGCCAAATTTTAACTTCTCTCAGTGAACCAAGGCCACATCCAGTGCTGAGATAGTAGAAATTTGTTTCAGGTTACCAAAGACAGCTGTAGGCAAACATTTGACACAAAAAAAATGAGTTATTTTCATAGTATGTGATAGTTAATAAATTAAAATATTGTTCAACGGCTACAGCAATTAAGAAAAGGATGGGAAGAAAGGGTGGGGAAGAAGAGGGCTGCCCACAGGGAGAATGCAATAGGTTGTCTTAGAAGTTCCTCTGAGGAAACCACACTGAAACAGTAAACCTCCAGCACGGTGAGCAGGATCACTGCTAATGTACAGAGCCGAAGGGCCAAATTAATTCCTTGTGTAACCCCAGTGACTTCAAAGGAGTTAGCTCAGAGATGAGTTTGGCTTAAGGAATTTTGAAATGGACCCTAACCAATTCTCCCTAAGTAGATTTCAGATCTGTGGCTTCTTGTGTTACAAAACTGCCTTGGCTCTGCACGGTTACTGTGTCCTTTATCAGCATTTTTATTCATACTGAATGACTAACGAACTCCAAACCAGTAGCACCACCTGATTAATATCAACCACTCTTCAAAGCATTTGTCTTAACACCAGGGGTTGTTGTTTTTTCAAGCTGGTGGGTCTCAGCACTGATGACTTCATTATGTGGTCTGTCTGGTCAAATTTGCTGCTGAAATCCAGTCTTTTTGCAGCTGAAGGGTAATATTTTAAGTTAGTCATGAGCAGGGATTGAATGCTGAACTTGACCTCTCCGCCTTTTCCAGTGTGTGTATTTCTGTGCTTCCTCTGCAGCCTCTGGATGCCCACGTGCAGCCAGCTTCTTCTGGCTCCCAGAGAGACAAGATTAAATCGCCTTGTCACGTATCGATAGCCAGCAGTGAAACATAAACAGCCAAAAAGCTGTAATGAGTCGTACTTACTATCTTTATATAAAACAGGATTTATGGCGACAGATCACATTTCCAGCAGCCAAAAGATGTGTAAGGAGGGATTATGCAGTCTATTCTGACTGCTTGTCTCTGCTTCAGCTCTAACTACACTTGTGGGTGGCTTGGACTACACACACCATTTGTACACGTCTCTCCCCTAATTGTTCAAAAAGAAGCATGTCTGCCAAAAACCACCTCTGCAGCCGAAATTATGACTTTAATACACATAAATGCATTCAAGTGTGCTGCACTGTTGAAGCAGTACCAGTAACTTAAGGGGGGAGAAAGGAACTGCTCAGCGCAGGTAAGGGCATCGCTGCTGGGCCCGCAGGCATCTATGCAGCCCTACCAACATGACCTATATGGTTTTTTTTCACAGCCTGAGCAAAACTGCATTCAATCCAGAACATCTCTTTCCCTTCAGAAGCTTTGTTGTGACTGTGTGGGTGGCTGAAAGAATTGTTTGATTCTGCTTTTTCTTCCACATTGCTTCTTTCATTGCAATTTTTGTACATCTAACAGGATATTCTGTTTTTCATCAAACAAGGACAGACTTTCAGACTGTACTGCTAAAGCCTGACCAGCCAAACTTTAGAAGAAAATATATATCAGAAAGTGGTATGAAGGTAAAACCCCTGTTAACAACATCCATTTACGGCTCAATTCCAACTTTTATCATGGGCCTTTTACCACTCTCTTCATATGAACTCATTCAAATTCACAGCAAAAATCGGTGACTATCAGCAAAAAAAAGAACAGGGAGCAAAAGGCATACAAAATACTCAGCTTCCATGCTTGAAGTGTATGGCAAGTGGGGAGTTTGTGTGGCAAAAGACCTATTTTCTATTTTGTTAACAAATGCATTACGCCTGGCTCACTGCTTTCATTAAATAAGTATGCATTAAGGAAAGCATGATGAATATTAAGTACATGATTTTGCTCATCATTTCATAAATAAGTGAAAATAGATTCACAATGGAAATAAAAACTGAAACTGAGGAAGACAGGAGTTGCCATATTAAATCAGCTTGGAGGCACTAGCACCTGACAGCTGTGCAGCCCAGCTGATCGAGAGACAGCTGCAAGACCTCCATCACAGACAGATGTGGGATAGTCAGCCAGCATCCTGAGGCACATCTTGATCTCTAACAGATAAGAAATTGGATTATGACAGATAATGGTTTACTATATCTTCAAGAACAGTAACTGGACACAGATTTAGAGGCAAATGAGGAGGATTCACAGAGAGAGAGAGCTCTAATCCCATTCCTTTGGTATTTTTGTATGTCCAAAAGTTTAGCAAAAGCACAAAGAAAAGGCAGGCATGTCCTTCCCCCTCCCCTCCAATTCAGATTTAGATGGATCATAAGAAGAGAAAGCATCCTGTGAAAATAAGGATGTCTGGAAACTCACTACAGACTAAGGAGAGAATATGTACTACTGTCTTACTCAGGGACCTATCTGTAAGACCTGTAGGGCTTTCCTCTTCTCTCCACATGCTCTGAAATACTGAAGGAAAATGAAGGGTATCTTAGCACTGAGCTGAAATAAACATTCTTCCCTTCCTGTCTTGCTAAATCCATTATCTGAAATCACTGTCTACATGACACGCCTGCATGAATAAAAATTAAATGCAATTCTCACATACCTAACTAGGAAAACACACATGTGCCTCATTTCGTGACTTAAGCTAATCATTTATCAGTCACTGTAGTGTTGTTATCTACTATCTAAATGACAAGGAAAATTACCACTATCAGTGTCCTAATGCTGATATATTATCCCTATCAGGAGCAATTATTTGGTTTCACATGCAGAGTTTCAGTCAGTGTCTGGGGTCTATGCCAATAAGCACTCAACATCAAATAGAAGGGCAGTCCTGATACAAGCAAACCTTTACCATTTTGTGACAACTATCAGTAAATCTCTAAGAGCTTTGTGGCTTTAGGACTTTTAGCAGAAGATTCTTTAGAAAATAGAGTGACAAATAAAAGGCTTTCCAATGTTTATGAATTCCTGGAGAAAGCTGAGGCTTCTCTTTTCAGCTAGCTATCTAATCATTCGCCACCTTAGCAAACAAAATGTATAGTGATCCATTTCAAAACACTGAAGTGCATTAGAGTGTTTACTAGTGTCCAAAATTAACAAATATACTATCAAAGTAAACCATAATACTATAAAATAAATAGGAATTTCTTATATGACATGCAAACTGGAATGGCTCTGAGTTCTTCAATTTAACTAACTCAACCTTCTGAAATTCCTATATCAGAGCTATTCAGAGCTGTTTCACTGCAAATTCACTATCTTCTTTTAGGAGTCCTAGGGGAAAAAGCAAAATTTGGTTTGATGAAATAAAATTTGACAGCTGTAACTCTGCCTTCAAACATCCCAGGAAATTCACTGAATAGGACTGAATCACACAAGTTGTTTTGGGTGATTGCAAATTTTTGTTGGTTGTTGGTTTGTGGGTTTTGGACATAAACATTTTACTACTAACCCTCTCCTCCAAAACAGAGCTGCAAGGCCTCTCTCCGGTCCGTTAAGGGAAGATAACTGTTGCTGGTAAAGAAATCTGAATAAGCCAGGTGTAAAAGCCAGGTATTCATCTGTTAAAAAAGCTTTGTCTCCAGGGATTCAGCATGTTACTAGTTTGAATTTTTTAGTCAAATTTTGGAAACTCTTAGGATAGGGATGAGCCAAACCCTGTCCCCTTTTTCCCCCCAGGCTGGGACCAAGCAACAGAGCAAAAATTAATTCTCATATACAGAGTTATTTTATTCAGGCTAGTAAATAAGTGGATGAAATCAAGAGAATTCTTGTACTCAATCCATTGAAACAAAGCCTACTGCAAAATGAAACTTCTTTTTCTCTGCCTGAAAGGATTTGCAGGATATTTTCACCCGTCCTAAGTACAAGAATGAAACATCCCAATGTTGGCCCCACTAGCAGACTGGATGATTATCATCCTAGGTATTTTCATATGTTTAGAAAAGTCTTTGGTTCTACAGACTATGCATTGTATCTTAATCATTATCAACCCCCTCCCCACTGTTTATATTATGACAGTGTAAGAACTTAATGGTTCCTTGAATAAGTAATTAAGGGCTGCATTCCTACCAAGATCTTCTCCATAACACCACCAAGGGCAGTGTCCCAGTTTTGCATCTCTGTTCTGCAGTGCTACGTGTTGATATTTCAGCTCGTAGCATTTACACTGCTAGAAATCATCTGTCAGCTCCTAAAAGAGTCAGATGATCAAATATAGCTCCCTTTACGAACTCATTAACTGAACATAAACAGGGTATAAATAAATATTTGACAGGTGAGTTTTATTAGTTACTTCCACTGAATCTAACCAGGACCATGAGAGCACTGTATACAAAAAATTTAAAGTTAAGAATTTAGTGACACAAAAGTAGGGGACTCAGAGGTGAGACACTAGCTGGAGGAAGACAGATAAATTACATATAGCTTATTTCCCATATGATTTACAAATCCATTTTTCTTCCAGCAAAATGGTCCTCCACTATGGAAAGTTTTACTAATATCAACTTTCCGGAGGGGCATTAGATTTTTACATTGCAAAATACACAACAGTGCTCAAAAATACATGAATGCTCATTTTTGGGTTCCTTCTCATTAATAAAAGATGATAGATTCAACATTATACAAGCTCTGAGAACCCTGTAAGGTTAAGATTTACAAGGAGTTTTGGGAACACTTTTATTTGAGGAATCTCTTATCCATGAGTTCAATCTTTCAAGTAATGTCTGTCAAAGGACCATAAGGGTAAGGGTGTACGTTTGTGTTATAAAAATGCTGGTTTCACTTACCAAGTGACAGGTTCTTCAGTGATACCTAATGAACAGTTCCAGAAATCAGACAGAGTGGCTGCTACTGAAACGTAATGCATGTTCAGGATTTACCTGAGTGCAATTGCTCCATGAGCTATGAATGCACGTGCTTCTGTGCACATGTACATGCAGTTATGTAGGGTGTGGCCTACTCGTGCATGTATGTGCATGCACACACAGTTTGTTGGGATCAGATGCAAATCATATGTATTTTACAGTAAAAGAAATGTAGGTGTCTGCGGGGATGCTGGTTTGGTGTTCTTACAGGGAGTTCGTTGGTTGCTTCTGATTTTTCAAAGAGATAGCAGTACATTGCACAGAGTCATGACGGGAATAGCCAGGAATGAAATACCTCAAGCAGAATAAACCACATTAAACACCACAGAATGCTTCTGCAATATAAAAAGTAATCTCCAGAAAGTATGTATAATATATGCTGAACTTAACCACACAAACAAAGTGAGTTTCCCTATTGGGACATAAACTCTCCCTTCTTCTCAGCTGAAGTGCTTTAATGCAAATATTGTTTCTATTGGAATTTGCTAGCTACTCATTATTTTACTGTTTTTTCTTTTTTTCCTTAACTGTTAGCATGGTGTTTAAGCAGTATAATTGTGACGCAAGAATACGTTGTATTCTAAGTAAATCTGTGTACATCTATGTAAATCTGTGAACAAGAAGGATGAAGATGATCTTATAAGCTTAAACCAAAAAACGAAAAAAGTCCTGAATTTCTAGGAACTGTATCACCTGGTCAAACATGGAATGAAAGATGAAAAAAACTCACAATGTTTCAAATACTCTCTTTAAGAAAGTCCTTATTTTGCAGTTCTTGTAATATATCTCATAATGGTACCAATTTCAGTATCTCTTTCTGAGAAACACATTCCATTTAGTAAAATTTCTGATGTCCTAAAGACATAAGTGATGTTACTTATCTTTTTCACTCCAACCTGTACATCTATATAGCTTTAAAGCACATTTTGATTGCTTCTTACAGGGGAAAAAATACATACAATTTTGATATTCCTGCAAAAGAAATCTTTGCAGTGCAGTTGGTGGTCTGTGTCTAAACTGCCTCTTATTCTCTAGTCCCTTATTCACAAAATCTTTTTTTCCATATACTGGAGTTAATGCATCACATCTTGATTTTGGTTTTTATGCCTAGGGCAGTAAGAACGATTCGGATTTTGGTGAAGACTGAGCATGTGACTACACTTGCTTACAACACTTAAATATCAATACATAGATAATTAGCCTGGTTAATTGTGCTTTGGGGGACTTCCACAGGCAGTAAAATTCAGTGTCTCTCATGCAATGCAGAAATGTTTTTTGGGGCTTGTGGTGGAACACCACATGCCAGTTCTTTCATTTTTAGCATGAATTTCTGATTTGTGTGGTAGTTCAGGCTTGATCTATACACAGAAATTTATTACTTACAAAAATTAATATCCATGATTTTTAAGTGTGTAGGGAAAGGGTAAAGAAAGGTCAAACATGGGAAGACTCCAGAACAAAAAAATGAAACAACATTAGAATCTATAGAGTGTAAGTCTAAGATCCTTCTCACCAAATGTAAAACAGAAAACTTGACCAAAACCAAGTGAACCAACACCACCAGGCAGCCCATAAGTGGCAGATGTAAGAAAACCTCTGCATTTTCTGAATTAACTACTGTACCTTGTATGGAAAAGGATGGTGTTGGTTCGACCTTCTACAAGGCAGGTAACATGACAAGCCAGAAAGCAGCTTTTAGTGCCAAACGCAGCAGGTATGTGTACTGCAGAAAGACCTGTGCCAGCAGGGTCGACTGCAGCCCAAAACCAGGTGCGTGCTCCACTTCAGAAGGACTCAAACAGACATGGGAATTCATGGATTCCTTTTTGTTGCTGAACAATTCCTAAGCTTGGCTTTGTGTTGTAGTATAATTATTTACAGAGTAGCAGCAAAATTAAATACATCTGTTTACCAAAGGAAAGTCAAATAAAATAGTAAAAGCTCTTGTGTAGTATCAGACCATTTACTCCAACTACTCCTAAAAAGCTTATTCATCTGCTACTGGACACTTAGGCATGGATAATTTTGGATTAAAATCCATGGATTTTAATGGATACATTAAAAATCAATGACAAGTAAGAACAGTTTGGCTACACTCAAGAACTGAGTTCACTCAGAAGGAGCTGAAGTGGAAAGCTGTAATGATTAACAAAATGAATGAAATCTACACCAGTTTCTGCAAGCATACTTAAGATTTAAAACACAGACACTGATATAAAGTGTAAAAAAAAAGGTGAACAAAAAGAGTTCATTTCACATCCATTATTTGCCAGCATAGACGTTATTCCATTATTAAGACACAAGATATTACATCCATCTCCACTGCAGTTCTAGCAGCAAGGGTTTGGCTTTATTTTTAGCAGACCTTACATATATTCTTCAATAAAATGTGCTTTCTTTTACGACTTGTATTTCAAAGTCCTCAAGACATAAAATGCATTCAAGCAGCCGAACTCGTGGTTTGTGGTCAGAACAAGAAAACCAGCGCACATTTTGAAAACTAGTAAGTTTGTCTGGCAACTCTGTTTCCTTTATTATTTCTTAATGATAATACTACAACCATGAAAATTGAAAGTATTGTTATTTCCAGACCCTTTTCTCTACCTAACAAAACTTCTTAGGAGTGACTTAAACTGACCAACAGCAAGTAGTTTTTAAAAGAGATTAGTTTTGAATGTACCTAGATAAAGTAATTTTCCAGAAGAAACTTGTTAACTTAGTTGAAAATCTTTCCAAGGAATAAAATCATTGCAGTCTAAAGATAAAATCGGTGGAAAATCCTAACACAAAGTTGGCCAGGAAACCTACCCAGCACAGGTGCACTCCCACAATCAGAGCGTGTCATTGTGGTGTGGGTATGTGGCTGGTTGTAGTCAGGAGAAAACTGAGGAATGTGGATTAAGGTAACTGCAGATCAGAATTCCACTTTGCATTAAGTGAACTTTTGTTTGCAGTGCTGAGCAAATATCTCAAGTCACCTCACCCCTCACACGTTGAAGAAAAAAAATTTCTCCAGCTTCTCTGTTTGACACTGCAGCTGTAAAGGACTCTTGGCCTGATAAAAGATCAATGGTCAAGGTCAATCTTGTGATATCAGTGACAGCAGTGACTCCTGGGTAAGTCTGGTTAGCCCCATAACATTTTCCTACCCTTCAAACCCAACAGATGAGGGAGAATCAATGTGGTTTTGGCTGCTGGAATACCACTAACAAAAAGTTGGTCTAGATTTGACACCCAGTAATGTTACAACAACCAAAATTTCTTTTCACTTACATTAACTAAGACAAAAATTAACTGGTGATGCCTGGGATAAAGGTCATCCTTCACAACCCCTATGGCTCCCACTGGGGAATTGGAGGATCAGTGCTTCCCAACCAGCCCAACACCTGTATTTGGCTTTATTTTTCCTCTTTTAAGCTATGAGCAACATTTAAGAGATTTGCAGTATTCCTTTTTCAAGTCTAGACCAGAAAAGGTCAGTGAAATGGCTGAAACATGTCACCTACACATGCTTAAATGGAAAGAGCAGCTACAAGTCAGGTTTCTGTGCAGGTCTTTATCTGCAGGTTTGACACTTGACTAGAAACCTGGATTCAGTCCTGGGCTGATTTAAAAAAAATTAAAAATGAAAACTAATCTGAGATCCCTCTAAGGTCTCCCCAAACCTCCATTATTTTCTTCTGTTTCCTGTCACTCTCCTAGCCCCTTCCAAAATGTCTGGCGGCCTTCTGGCACACCGCCAACAACCTCAGACTCCTGGACTGCTCACCTGGTCTGTCTGTGCACTTCTCAAAGACTGAACCTTCATTTAAAACCTCCTTTTCCTTCCATTTTCTATTCCAGCCAGCTACTTCTCCCCCCATGCCTAAAAGAAACTGGAAATTTTTTTTATCCCTCTGACTCAGAAGTGGAGATCATAGAATTTCTGAGGGGAACTAGCAGTTACTTTATACCTTCATCAGATCCTTATAATTCACCATTTTTACACAGCTTTATCTGTTCATTTTCTTTTGATTTCTTAACTGCATTTTGCTTTATAAGCACTTGGATTGCAAAAGCAGTTGGTTTTTGACAGCCAAGTGGCAACACCAGCCCCAGCACTTCTTCACTTGCTCCTGCCTCAGGAGACTTGGTGGAAATGTTAAGCATCCCGCACAAATCAACAGAAAATGCTCCCAGTAAGTTGGAAATATTTTAAATACTGAGCAGGTATGGGATTTTTTTATACTTTCTGGCATCTATATGAGCCTTTGATATGGTTGCCTTCCTTGTTTTCTAAGACTACATTAAATCCCGATAGGCAGCAAATCCAAGAGACAACATGCATCATTGAACAGTATTTCTGCCACTTAAGCAATTCAAGTGTATTAATTTCAGAAGACAATATCTGGACACAAATGAAACTGAACTAAGAAACAGGCTTGAAGGCAAACTCAGAGATAAATTTTAGTTTCCTTGCAGTCAAAATTCAGTACGATGTTGAGTGGCAGGAATGAAGAAGACACTGTGTTGGCTGGATCTCAGTCATGGGGGGGTAAAAAAAGACAACTCTGAAATGTAGTTAGAAAGAAATAGTGGGGATTGGTTCGACCCCTGAAGTTGAATCAAATTTTCTGCTTTGAAATATGAGAAAGAACAGATTCACTCTAAGTCTGTCCTAGATTACAACAACAGAAGAACATTATTCTTGTCCAAAAGTGTCTGACAAAATCATAACATAAATCTGAGAGTGACAAAGGACACTCCTCCCTTTTCCATCTTTGTCTTCATGAGCATCAAATGCAGAGCAACACCAACAGCTGTAACAGTGAGTGATTAACTTCAGCAGAAGAATAATGCTGCCCCAAACCTACACTGTACAGCTTAGAGCTTTCTGCCTGTCTAGACCCCAGGGAGCATAAGATTTATCACAGTTTAATAAAGCTGCTGCTAGATCTGGCATTGCTGTAGCTCAACCACACAACACTAAGTTGTCAGAAGAACATTCCCAGATAAACAGAGCCTGCTTTCTCTCTGGTTGTGTGCTCTGAGACCCACCATGGGCTGCAGCCTCTTTCTATTGTTTTGCCTACAAATACATGACAGTGAAAGTATTTGTCATTTTCAAATCTTGCCACTGCCCAATGCTGCTAAACTCTGCTGCTCAGAAATCTCAAGGCTGTTTTTTAAAAATAATGAATCATCTTAAAATTATTAAAATTGAGATTATTTTACTTCCTATTTTAAGTTTTAGGAGACATGCACAAATATTTTCACATGATCTTCTGAGATTCTGAGAGTAAAAAATTTTCTTTCAATAAAAATTGACCCTGAATTTTCACCCAACTGATTTGCTTGTGAGACTGATTTTATAAAATAATAAAAGAATTTGGGTGCCAGCCAGATCCCAGACCTGCCTGGTCTCTCATACCCTCCCTCAGGTTGGGAGCAGCAGCAGCTCACAGAGGGCAAGGTGCAAGGCCTGTGGCACGCGTGCAACACTTGGGGTTCTACACATCACCTTCTCCTCTTGGTCTGAATGAACAACTGGTTGATTTAGGGTCTCAAGTAAGGAGTTTAACAACTTTATTGATCAT
Organism: Rhipidura dahli; assembly: GCA_013399225.1. Classification (NCBI taxonomy): domain Eukaryota; kingdom Metazoa; phylum Chordata; class Aves; order Passeriformes; family Rhipiduridae; genus Rhipidura; species Rhipidura dahli. Next base: position 319,745 of record VXAC01000801.1, read on the forward strand.
TAAAAATAATTCCCCTAGTGAAAGGGCAACAAATCTTAGGAAATTGCAACCAAGTGAGAAACAGTTTAACTGCAAGCACTGAATGCTCCTGAGACTTCACAACTAGTTAAACAGCTTTAGTGTTGAGTTTTGCTCTTCAATATTGTAGCAGCATTTTTGTTCCTTAGAAATAAGCTTCCCCCACAGTGCACAGCCTGAGGGGAGAAAATAATAATAAAAAAAAAGAATGCAAAACAGACGAAGAGCAAAAAGTGCCAAAAGTGAGTTCGTTGCCCCTGATAAAATGTATTATTGTCTGTGTATTATGCTAAGTATTATTCAGCATGTTTCCAAGCTGCTGAGAGAGAGAGGAATCATATGCAGTAGAAAGCATTTCCTATCAGTATTGCATAGTCTCTATATGACATAAAGCAATTTTCATTCCAGGGAATGAAGGGCAAATCCCTGCTCAGTGTGGTGGTGCAACCACAGCTCCCTGTCTTCCCCAAAGCAGAAGACTTCTATCACCTGTTCCCGGAGAGCTGCATATGAACGGGGGCAATACCAGCTACACACAAACACTCCTGGGCCAAGGCAAGGGCTCTATCCTGATTTGCTTCCATCAATAACACTTCAACCCAGGGACAGTTCCTAAAACTGAGTCAATTAATCAGGACATCAGTTTGCAGAGTTTAAATCAATAAGCTCTGTGAAGTTACTCATCCTGTTTAGTGGGATTTCCAGAAAAGTCAGAAAGCTGAAAAAGATGAGATAGATTCACATTTCACTCACTCACTTCAAAGTCTGGTGTGAATACAGTCAGTGCAAATTCTAATTAAATACTCCAGAAGAAATGGCTGGAAATCTTGCTCTAGGTGTCTTGACTACTTAGCCAATGATGTAAGAGACTTCTGAATGCAAAACTGAGTCTTAAACAATAGCAAAAAAAATCCACCTTTAGCAGCTGGTCGAGAGGCAGAGGCCACCCACTACAGTGAACAGTGAGAGTGAAAACCAGATACTGCCCAGCCAAAAATAAAAATCAACACATCCCAAAACAAATCAGGGTATATGAAGAATATAAATGCTGAACACAAAGAAAACAAAGGAAACCAAGCCGACAAGCTGGAACTGAAACCACAATATATTGATGCATAGCAGCCACAGAATTGCTGTATGTAAGGAAAACCTTCCCAAGTGGATTAATAGCCTGATTGACAGCTGCCACTGGGCTTCTGGCTCTACCCAGAAGTAGCAGTTTAGCTCTCCTTCAAACATCTTTCCACAGCAGCAGACAATGGAAGCTGAAGGACAGGGATGATGTTTACAGCTAAAGGGAGAAGAATATGGAAACTAACACTGAGCTGCATGACATGGACCTCATAAATATAAAAAAATAATAAACCCATAAATACCATGTCACCTGCTTGCAAGTAAATATTCAGGAAGGCATAAAGAAGTAAGTTCTATCAAAAACTGCAAAAATAAAATAATGCACTATGAATACCACCAGTTTTGTTTTCAAGGAAAAAAAGTATTCCAAATTTATCTGACTTCAGTGAAAAAGAAGTTTTCCCCAGGTTTAAATATACTGTGTTCTCTTTGCTTCTTTTATTCCCATCCTTTCTTGCTGACCTCCATGCCACAGTGGGCAACAGGCCAGCCATGACCACTGATCAATGTGCTTTGGCTGCGACATCAATGTATTCCACTACAAGTCAACCTGACACAAACACAGTTATTTCACCACAATCTGTACTAATTTAATGTACATTAGCTCTACTAAAAGACAACTAAAAAGGGTCAAAGAAATATCTCTTTGTAGTATTTAAATGAAAAGTAAAGTCTGCTAGGAAAACAACTTTTTATACATTATCATAGCTTTATTTATATATTAAAAACCTCCACAAAAATTAACAAACAAAACCATAACCTCAAAAAAAAATCCCCAAACAACCAGCAAACCCTGAGGATTTTCATTAAATGGCATTATGACACACATACTTGGCTCATTCCAGGAAGAGAAAAAGCTTTTGCAAGGAAATATAAAGTAAAATATTTATTAGCCTTCCCCAGGTTGCAAATTTCCCAAGCTCCCACATTTTGTAAAGTCAGGAAACTGCTACTATAAACAGCCTAAATCTGCCAAAAAATGAATGCAACTGGGGCCAACTAAAGGTTTCTCATCCCTCATTCCCCATCCCCTGGGAGGTTCCTGCCTCAGGGACACACTGACCACAGGTGCTGCCTTGACACAAGTGCAGCCAGGGGCTGCAGAGAGCTCACCACCTCCTGCCCGTCACCCCAGGAGAGCTGCGAGGAGGTGGCACAGGCAGCACCTGTAGGCTGGAGCAGGCTGGGAGCCCCAGGGGCTCACTGGAACCTCCATCTAGGCAGGGTTGGAGGTCAGGGGCTTGTGAAACCCAGCAGCCTGGAGCCTGCGGCTCACCTGGAAGGCCAAGCTTCCCACGTACCTACTCAACAGCTTTTCATCTGCCCTTCAATAAGCCCTGGTTCTTAACTGTCAGATGCAATGTTACTTTTGTTATTTTAAAGACAAGAATAAAAAAGATTCTGATTTTTTAAAATTATTTTTAATTTTGTTAGTCAACTTCACCTCTCGCTCCACTTAGACATAAGAACAAGTCGACCATTTCACAGTGGCTTCTTCAAAATTTCAAATCACATTCTTTCAGTGGTTTTATTTACTCAGTAGTTCAAAGTTCCATTTCATATCAACATTGCCCCAGACAATCCCTTTCATTATTTTAGAAAAGCTAAAGATGGAAACTTTTCATGTAGCCCCCACTCAGGTTATTGCGGCAAGGCATGGCATTTCCACCACCCCGCAAACACAGGCGCTTTGTTAAAATGTGGCCAGACAAAGGGAAGGCAACAGAGCACTCATTGACTCCTTGCTGGAGCTATTTGGGCTGGCAGCAACCTCTGACTGACTGGGCAGAGCTTCTCCAAAGACAAGACGCTTGCAGAGGCGCCAAGGGCCTCCCACACAAAAGATGAAACTTTTACAATGCCAGTCAGATCTCCACTTTCTCCTTCCTCAAGGAACCTAAGTCAGGCCAACATTTACACTTACCAGAGAAGTCTAAAGACTATTAGTTTCTTTTGGAGGCAATTGTCCTAAAAGACAGTCTCCAAAGTAAATCTGCTGTAGGGCAGACTGGAAGGGTCCCAGGGAGCTGGCTGTGCTGCCATCCATGAGGGACTGCCAAAGCTGATACCAAAGATCAGAGCAGAGACAGGGACCCAAAACAACATCTCTGCCATGATAGATATTTTTTTCAAGCACTCAGTCATCAGGCATGGAAACTGAAAAGAACCTTGAATCAGATATTTTACAAAACCTTCCCTCAAACTCAAATCAGATGGGAGGGGGCACCAAGTTTCGTTCTCAGTCTCAGCTTGCAAACACAATAATACTTATTTCTGCTTCATGGAACAAAACCATGATCAATAATACATAATATTCTTCAGAATAGCTTCAGCCAAATATCTAGTTATTTTTTTTTTTCAGGTATTTTGCTGGATACCTTATTTTCCTTTAGGGAATGATGAACTATCTGTACTTTGCAGGTTGATACCACACCCCAGATGGTGGTTTCTTGTCTCAAAGGAGCACAGGACTCCCCCAAACTAAGCAAAAAGTAATTTTGGATGCTACAGAACCGTAAAAGTTATTTATTGCTACAATTTTATAAGCAATTCAGAAAGTCTGCCATTGCATGCAGTTCTGGATGCAATTTCCATTAATACTTTTTATTTTTAACCTTAATCTTATATTTTGACAAAGGTTATATGGAAATTGAACGTAACAGATATTTCTTTTTGGCCTCTTATTGGGGAAGGTTACTTTCACAGGCACATTATTTCAACGGAGTATGATTCAAAGAAAAAAGATCAGATAAAATGGTCTTTGAGTGAAGTAATTTTAAGACCTCTTAGATATAATTATGTCAGAGATAGGTTTATACAAACATATGCAGCAACTTGATTGCAGTCACCTCATTTGCTCCTGCCTTGAGCTTTGCCTGGAATGATCACATCAATATATCACAGGAAATTCATTTTTCATCTTCAAATGCTTTCATAAACAGTAGCAAATCCTTCTAACAAACCATGAAAGCCAACATCAACACGTGTAAATGCATGACAAGTCAGCAACATCAGCATAATGCACTGCTTTAGCATTTACTGATGCTTTCTCTTTTCCTATTCTGTGTTTGCTCTCCCTTGCCTTCTCTTTTCCTGGTGCTCTCCTGGCTGTGCAGTTTGCTGCTGCTGGTGCTGCCCAGGCACTGAGGGCAGTGCCTGAGAGGCACTGATGGCCAGGCCAGGCCAAGGTGTGCAGCCAACTGGCCAAAGAGCTGTGGCTTCCTGCCATGGGCAGCCCCATCACCAAACAGTCCCTCTTAGAGCTGTTGTGTTGGTTCTTGTTTCACCTCATCCTCATCCATACAACTTCAGTGCTCTCCTGCCACCCCTCCCTTACACTCTGATTTAAACGTTCCTTGAGTCCCTAACCAGCACACACTGGGATCAGTGATTTAGGGGCTCAGGTATGCTTTCAAAAAGGAACATATTCACAAGTTTTATAAATCACTCTAAACCCACTGTGTACTCATTCACACTGCACCTTTCACAGCTCCTGATAACTATATCTACATTCCTCTGCCCCAAGCTCTATCCTCATTCTGCAGAGGCTGCTATGAACAAGCTCAGTATGTAACAGAAATAGACCACCTCAACTACAACGCTCCACCTTATATCAGAAAGCAGAAAACATCGCTGAAAAATCTTCATCTGCAATGGAACTGGCTGCAGGGAAGTTCACAAAGGGGAAAATAAGAGCAGATTCACAGAGGAAGATGCAACAGAAAGTCAAACAGTGCGCAAGAGCAACACAGAAAAAGGTAGCTAGATAAAGTATGCAGCTGCATGCAAAACAGGATCACCTTTGAGAAATTTCTCCAGGAAACAAACTCTGCAAAATTCACTACACTTTAATAAGGCACACAATGAAAAATAAAATTTAAAAAAGGTATTCTATTTGCATGGAGAAAAGGAAAAAAAAAGGTCTTGGCCACAACACCCTCAAAAGAACAAAGAGTTTTATTAAATCAGAAGTGCCTGCCAAGTTATAAGATTGCTAAAAAGAGCAGGATTTTAAAAAAAGTTTTAAAATAAGAAGAGGCGGCAATTTGTTTTGAAACATGAATCCAGCTGGCTTAGCATCTGAATGAAAGAAAATTATAGATCACAGTAAACATCATGTGTAAAAATAAAGAGTAATCAGAGCCCCTCTTAAAAGGAAAAAGAGTCAGACCAAACAAGCTATCCATACAACCAATAATTGTGAGCAACTTCCATGCCAGCTGTAATTGCCACATTGCAAAATACATTTTTCTTACCGATACTCAACTTCTTTGTGAAGTTCGCCAAGTAACTATTGGAAAGCAGAAAGAGCAGCATGGGATTCTCACGAAAATAAGTTAGAAGTATCATTGTAAAAAGAAGTATTATCTTTTGGAATTTAAAATATATGCCACATGAATGTTAAATTTTACAGAAAAAAAAATGAAAGAGGACTTAACTTTCTTTCAATGCCAGAAACATATAAAAATGCCTTAAGTCAAATGTCAACATTAGAGCAAAAACAATGATAATATTCAATGACAATATGCCAACCTGAGCATGATCCATTTGCTTTGAGCATGGACAGGGCTTTAGAAAGCCCCAAGTGCAGTCACCTGGAGGTGGAGAACCAAACCATATGGTACAAATTAACTCTACAGTTTCCTCTCCTGCTATTTGCAGTCCAGCATCCTCAATTACAGCAGAAACACAGAAATTAATACAAACATGAAGTTTTCTTTCTTTTTAGAAAGCAGTTTATGGTGCAGAACCAGGCTGAACGGACAAACACTGCACTGTATATTTTAGCTGTGCACCATAAGAATCATACAGCACTAAGTTAAACTTTTTGAATCAAATTAAGACAGAACATAAGTTAAACAGACAGCAGTCAGAAGCCAGCATTTCTTAGAATATATACAGTCTACAGCTTAATTTCCTATGACTAATGGCTGATTTTCTGTATGCTATCACCAAATACTACAAAGATATGTGTTAATATACGGCCTGTACAAGGGTGTCCAAAAGGCTTCACTGGCCCCTTCCAAAGGAGCCAGTTTCCTGCTCCTGGCCTATGGCACACAGCAGTAACCCATGCAAATATCAACAACTACCTGTCAGCAAAACTGGAGAAAGAATTTCATGCTCTAAGCAACATACATATGCCACGAAAATTTCTAGAATACACATTATGAAAAACCCCCAAAGAAAAGCACATAAATAGATATATCCCAGTAGGTTCAATCTAGATTTGATAGGCTTTACTATTATATAAATATTTGTTGGACATTTCATCCCCTTTCTCCTGCCCCTAATCTGTCTCCTCTATCCTGACCTTCCCACAGTTACAAGTTTACAAACCAACTTCAGTGCACTCCTCAGAGCCCATTCACTTCTGGGAAAGGATAGGTAAAATATGTCAGGTTTGCCTAGAAAGATGCCCTGCTTATAATAGTTTCTTAAAAATCAGTTCTACTGTGAAGATTTTGTTCCTTTTTTACAAACTGGTCACAGCTTCTTTTAGGAAGTAGTGGGATGATATGGACTAAAATTAGAAGGGGGGGCAAATAAAAAAGAGCAGAAGGGGAGAATGGCCCTGGTGCAAAACTCCCCAGTAAAATCTTCAACTCCTGTGTCAAAAGTTTGATATCCCCACTTGTTCAGCAACCATCTATATTCTCAGACCTCCAGCTACATAGCCCTTCCTTTTTTCAAAACCTGCAGCAAACAGTTTACTACTGAGCCTTATAATGGCTTAATAACCCTTACAAAGATTAGGTACAGAACACAGATTAGATAACACAGATTCAGAAGACAAAGTCTCAAGATTAAGATCTAGATTTACCATCTCTGTGTCTAAGGTGCTTGGAAAAGCCTACTAAAGGGAAACAATTTCAGGTCTCTGAACTAGGCACTGGTTCTCCTGGTGACAAATGTCTCTAGTGTTTCAGCTGGGCCCCGTCCTCAGCTGCAAATCAAACAGCTGGCATTCATCAATGTCTCTTCATACACAAGCCTTCATCCCCATGGAGGAGAATTAAAAAACATGCAGGAAATCCAGCCTTTGTGTTTGCTTGCAAGGCAGATAAAACGAGCTGTCATCCTTTCTCACAGCAGGAAAGAGTAAGGACAGCTCAGATGAAAGTGCTGACAGGCCTGGCGGCGGGTGCTGGGTGCTGGGACTTTGAAAGCACCGTGTGCTCATAGAAGACCACCAGCTACCAAAATAAAACATTGTTTAACACCAGGTACATTTGCAATGATTAAATACAACCAGTTTACACAATGTTGCTCCGTTCAGAGAATTAGTTTGTTCCTCTACTTTATATGCTATCACAAAAGAATAACCATGAAAACAGCAAAATAAAAAGCTCAGTGTTTTACCAATGTGTTCTCTCATGCTTAATATTATCTCCTGTTTGAGTGACCAGGAACCAGTTAAAGGCTGAATTTCCTTTTGGAGTCACCATCAGAAATTATCCATGTCACACAGAGTGGTCTTGCCCTGCAATGCTAACATAGTATAAAGCGTAACCAAAAATGAAGACAAACCAAGTGAAAACATCCTGTAGCATTAGCTCACAAGTACAACATTTTTTGAGCCAGCTGGACTTCAGATGGAATTTTTAGTCAGTCATCTGAAGAAGTTTAGTTTCCATTGCTAGAAAGCTTTGAGGAGAATATTCATCATGGATGAACATTCATCACCGATAGTTTGGTTACAGGCGCCAGAAGTCTGCAAAAGGAAATGGACTTTTACCTCATGACATGAGATGAGGAAAGGAAGCACTGATGCTCCAGAAAGTACCAAACAGTATTTCATAATTACTGGGGGAAATATCAGAGGTCAGCACCTATGTCGGCATACAAAGATTGAAACCCAAAACAAAAAAATCAGTAAAGGTGTATGTTAAAAAAAAAAAAGTCAGATTAAAACTAAACTACTAACAGTTTTCACACTATATAATAAGCACTGTGGATTATTTCAGGGGCTTTTTTGAGGTATTTGCTCAATTTAGGTAGATTGAAAGTCGAAGTTGCTTATTTAAAAAAGCAAACAAAAAGCAATATATGAACTTACGCTCCCACCCAAAGCTGAGATCTCCGATAGGAACCCAAAATTCCATGAGCTGGGGTTTTAGAAACTTCAGTTCCTCAACATTTCTGACTGAAGGACATGAAAAAGGAGGAGAGAAGTTTTTAAAGTTAAAAAAAAAAAAAAAAAATCAGACCAGAAAACATAAAGGGAAATTGGAACCAAACTTGTCAGGAAATTAGAGGAACTGAGTTTTCAAAATGCAAGAGTTCTTGATTGACCTGGGTCACAAATTACTGTTCCTATTCTTTCCTTTTCAAACCAAACAATGCCTTCATAAACAAAAGATAACCTGTAATTTCAACTGGTTTAAAAGAGAAGTTAAATCACATGTTTCATGGGGTTTTTTTAAAGCAAAGAGGAAGAAAGCCAACAGATACATAAGATGAAATACATGACTTGCGAGCTCCTTCGCCATCCAGACTGGATTCACCTCTACTCTAAAAAGCAAAGACCTTTCACAAAGAAATATACAGAGTGACAATAAGAGAAGTTCCACACACAAAACCTCTTCCCATTACCTTTAATATATTAAAAACTCATAAGGCTGCAACACTCAGATGCCCACTGCCATTCACCTCCTCTGGCACACGAATGAATCACCAAAGGGTGACCCTTCTCCTTCTTGTCCATCAAAGCTGAGGCACAGCAATGTTCACCAGAACTCCAGGCATGACAGGTATGGATGCTTTTTAGCCTTTACAGCTTTCTGCTTCAGTCCAAACACGGGCCCAGATACTGAGATGCTACCAAGAAACACAGTATCACTCAATTATAAGCTCCCTATCGGCATCACTTAAAGATAAAATTTATCAAATCCATATCTGATAGCAATCTGGTGTGCTATTTTGACGGGAGAAAAAGCATGAAAGACTGTAAACCATTTTTGATCCAAAATGTATTACTACCTAAACTGTATAAAACTTAAAGACCAGAATAAAGTGTAACTACCCGCTACTGCAAATGTTTACCTTATTGCAAATCATAGACTTAAGACACTGATCCTCACAAGACCATAAGACACAACCACATCTTTGCTTGACAGCACCTACACAAGACTACACTGAAGCACCCTGATTTCTGAATAAAGGCAGAAATCAGTCTCTCCAAGATTTATTCTGTGGAGCCCTCTACAGAATACCAGCATTTGCAATCTTGAGCGTTATCCACGTGTATTTAGAATACAAACACGTCTTTGGTGGATGCTTCACTGTAACTGCTGGCGTACACACACTGCAAGCAGTCTCTCTTGAGTATGTCCAAGCTTAGCAGAGTGTCAGAGCCAACATCGTCCTCAAGCTCTGGACAACAGCAGCAGCAGTTAGAAAGCAGAGATAAAAAATGGCTTCAAAACCTGTTTGAAAGTCCTGACCTTTCCTCTGCAGTCTGGGGATAATGGGGCAAGGGCAGCTCCTGCCACCTCTAAGACAGACATCCCATAGGACCAGGACTGCTCTCAGCCAAGGCACATGACACTCACTGCCCTGACACTGCTCCATTCCTCTACTCGAGAGCAATACCAGATGAGATGGGTAGAAGAACTGCTGCGTTTCAATCCCACCCGTCTCATCTTTAGAACCCATATGAAAGAATCTGAAGCAGAGAGCTCTCCACATCTAGAGGCAAATATGGTTTTCAGAGCAGAGATCAAATACACAGATTGCTATTTCATTTCTGTGCTGGCTCTCCACACCTTGTCCTGACAGTGTGAACACTGATTAAATCAGTAAGGTGAAAGGATGTGGTAAAGCAACAAAAGCCAACAATTTGACCTCTAGGTTAGATGGTAGTACCTTAAAGCTTTCACCGAATTTTTTACATCTTCTCAGTAAGACGATCTAGTATTTGCCAACAAAATTTCTAGTGTGTATTTGTTTTGTTCTCATAGGAAGGTTACAACCACCATTCTTGAGACTATGATTGTCTCTATTTCATAAGAAACCTACCTCCCTATCTTCTTTACTGCTTCCCAGAACTTTCTGTCTTCTGATCCTAATAAAAGCAAGAAATCATCAGTAATTTTATCAGCAGCTTGCTTTTGAGAGGATGATGAAATGTTCTTCATGCTGCACATAAAAGAATTGCAAGCTGTTCTCACTGCTCAAGCCAGCCAAACAGAGGGCAGGCTGCACACACTCATTTGCAGCAAACAAGAAGTACAGATGCTTCAGGCGGTTACTGCAGATAATGATTTGAAACCTACGTCTAGTGATGTGATTTCTACCTATTTATCTCATTTTTCAATAAAGGAATCAAAAGTTTGAAGTGCAAAGGCTGACATTACTTTCAGAAGCAGCAGACTACACAAGTTTGCCCTGCTTTCTCTTTCCCTGGAGTTTACACACAACTTCTGAACTGCATTAGGGATAGAATGGAGTGAATTAATCTACCAAAGCTATTTCCAATGTTTATTCAGTTTTAATGTTTTCTTTTGAGGTTTCTCTAGCTGGCTGACCTGAGACCTGTTTCCCCCTGGAGCCTGTGTTGTGGTGCCAGCCCTTTTATTACAGCAGGTTCATGTCTAGCGGTGAGAGCAGAGGAGGAGGAACAGCAAGCTCCCTGCTGCTGCATTTGGTTAGCAGCCGCCTCCTCCTCCCACTCTTCAGCAGATGTTTCTGCTGTTTTACCACAACGGGATCTTCTTATACCCTCACAATTCCTAAAGCAAACAAAATCAGAGACCCATCTCCAAAGAGCCAAAACAAAAGCACTGACCCAAACTACCACTACAATACAACTGGAATAAAACCCTTGGCCCTTGGGAGAAGAGGAGGTTGCATGCAATGTCACCGGGACAGTGACTAATCTTTGGCAGATCATGTGAGAAAGTCCTGAAGTAGCTGTAGTGACAGAGAACAGCATGAAAACAAATGAATGATTCAGATGTGAATAATATTCCTTAGAAGTGATATTATCAGAAGCTCACATAAAACATTATCCAGTCTTTTTACCACTCAGAAGAGGCAATGGCATTTACAGCCGTCTTCCAGATGTTGCGCATTTCCAGTTACGCATGTCTGTGTGCATGTGCATGAAGTCAGTGGGTTCAAAACAGGTGGGGTTTCTAGAATCTCAATTTAAAAACAAATTCCTAGACACCACTAAATGTACATCCCATAAAGTAGGACAAGTCAACTTTCAGACTCTCTGCAAGGCTCTTGCAGCTGATGCTGAGTCTGTGCTAGGAATTTTCTCACAACAAAGGAACCAGACTTCAGGAGTGAAACAGCTATTCTTGAGCTCCTCAGGTCTCAGCGGCTGGCAGAGAAGAGGTTCATTCAGATTTAAGTATATAGCTATATATGCCAACCAGCTAAGCTAGACTCCCTTTGAACGGCTGATGTAGGCACAAAAGGCTCTGTATCAAAGTACTCTGAAAGGTACTTGAACTGATTTCCCCTTTTTGCCTGCCGTCCCTCCCCAAAATCATCTTAATTAAGCCTTATTTCCAATTAAGCCTTATTTTCAATAAATGAAATTACTTCTATTTGAACATGCAGAAAAAGACATCATATTGCTTTGTCGTTTAAACTTGTTGGATGGAAGTGATTTGTGGCACTGCTGTGGCAAATAGAGCAAATCCTACACAACGTCTCACTGTCATGTATTTACTGACAGAAGGCGTGTGCACCATCCAGTTCAGGTAACAATCAAAGCTATGGCTGTGGCCAAGCTAAGATCTTTGCCTGCACTGCACTGCTACTATTGCCTGCTTTGAAGAAGCCACATGTGAAATGCTATGAGGTGATGCGAACATTACCCAGACCTTCCATCTGGTTTCAAACGCTCCTCCAGGCTGAGTGCAAGCACATGTGTGCTCATACACAGATGTCCAAAGAAACTGCACCACCTCAGTCTCGGGCTGGCCTTGTAGCACATCCTGCTGCCACGATCTCCACTTACCACATGAACAGCAGCGATGCTCCGCACAGGAGCGTCAGCTCGAACGCTGCCCTTTCACTCCCTCAAAACCAAAAGCCTGCTCACTCTCAGCCAAACATCTATGCTTGCTGCTGCTTATCCACACAGGGTTCCTCAGATAGCTGTGTTTCCTTATTCTTCCTTAAGTATGTGCTTCTCTTTGATGTTCAGGCTTTCATCTATCATAACAATGAGGAATCATCTGTTTGGGGAAGAAAAGCGCAATTCAAGGTATCCTTAGGAGAGAGCATTCAGATGCCAACAGCATCTACGGTGGAGGATGACTGCAGGTCAACTACTATTTTCCTCCTGATCTCTAGCCTGGAGGTGGTTAAAGGGAAACTGAATGAATGTTTTCCTTTTTCTAGTGACATTTGTAAATCCTGTTTAAACGAAGCTATCTTTGACAAAATCTTGTTGAGCCTTAAGTTAAAATAACAGTGGTGATGTCAGTACTGAATGCTTCCTACTGCTTTAGTTGAACTACTCCATGAACACCACACTAGGAAATTTCCCATGGTTCAGCCGTCTTTCAAAGTCTGCAATTTGATTTCATCAAGTAAAAATACCTAAAATTTTCCCCAAATGAGCTGATCTTTACATGATGATTAAACCCAGCACCAACAATTTTTGAAGCATCAAACATTTAAAATAATACTGAAAACAGGTATGCTGAGTTGAATATCCGAAGTGTTTATGAAGGAGGTTTATTGAGACAATTTTAAGAAAGATAAGCTTTCATTGTTGGTGTTGCATAGAGCTGCTAGTGAAGATTTGGTGGGATTTTCTGAAAAAAAATGCACATTAAGTATTATTTTGAGAGCTTCTGCAGGAAGGGTTTTGAGAGAAAATACAAATATTTATACCATAAATGCACTTTAATCTTGTGGTTCTTACTTTGGGGACCAGATCAGAGTACCACCTAATCCATGGGCTTTATACTAGAGGTCAACAACACAGCTTGGTATTTGAAATACTGCTCTTCACAATAGATTTCTCGCAAGCTGGAGAACAACCACTACCCACAAGAATTATGGAGACCCTTCTCATTTCACCCTTCGGTAAATAACTGAAGATTATTACAATTTTAAAAATTGCAGATTTCTTGCAGAGCGAAGCATTTATTTAATGTTTCCTCATTAAATAAATTCTCACAGGAAGATTTATTAGTGTACTAATAGAACACTGGCAGAAAAGCATGTTTAGCACCACTAAAAGATAAAAAATAGAAGCTCAAAACTGTGCTGAGGACTTGTTAGCACAGAGAAGTGAAACTGCTGGATGAATGAACTGCTAGATGACAATGAAGACAGTAATTTGTATCCTAGCTATAAGCTATCACATGAATTCCTCAGGCTTCATAGCAAAATTTTTTTACTTAAAAATTAAAGCTCAACCATTATTGAGAGGATTAGAATGATGATGGAAAACTTTTGTCTACAATTCAAATTCTTATATCCAATGCATACCTTAAGACTTTAGTTTTGAAAGGGTGGTGTACCTAGACTGTTTGCTTGTTTGCTTCAGTTTTTGTCTCAAATCAATAAAAGGCTCTTTAGGTACAGCCCTCACACCATGGTCACGGTCACATTAGTGCCACAGAGGCTGAGGCTGGTCTGCTTCATTCTGTTTGAGTAAACAGTGATTCCTGGTTACATTAGGCAAGGTTTTAACACACTTAGGCACTTACATGGGCATGCTGTGGGGATCTTTAAATTTCTGACAGAAAAGAGGAGACTGGTGCTAGAGGAGGACTCAATTTATTTGTCCTTATGTGTGGATCCTACACACATGCTGGGCAAGGCAGGTATATCCAGAAGGTAACTGATTGCAATTACCTTGGATGCCTGAAGCTAGACTAGTGTTCACTTTGCACAAAAGTATTTTATTTTATGTTTTAAAACTTGTTTCAACTGGCCTAGACCTGACAGAGCTGGAAAGTAAGCTAAATTGTAGGCACCTCAGTTTTAGGGATAAATCTCACTGGAATCTAGCTTTCAAAAGCAAAATATTTAAACTTTCTTAAAATTAAATATTTACAATTTGAAGACATTTCTGATGCACTAAATCATTAATAATTTTGCTATTACTTTTCCTTTAAATTGAGTATGTTGTTCAAACCAAGTTTTATAGAGAATGATAGCACAGCAGTGAACTCAATTAGGAGATGGAAGGAAACACAAAGGAAATTCAAATGTTTTTTCAGGCCTAAAATAGAAGTAACAAACTTCCAAGATAAACAGCTTGAGAGTAATTGCTTCAAGTTTAATTTGATAAACAACATTACAAAATTACTTTATAATGCTCAGCAGTTTGATGGCACTGGAGATATCTGGAAACAAGGAAAATCTGAGCCTCTCATGAGAAACCTTCCTGCTGTTCAACATTTTAAATTATGAAGTAAACACAAGGCAAGACTCTACACTCTACATTCCGTCTTAGATTCTCTACATCACTTCAGCAGTAATTAGCAAAATGTGGTCAGTAGAATACGTAGCAATGACTTGAGAGATACTGAACTGCATTAAATGCCATATGTATTAATAAAATTCACTGCATTTGTTGTACACAGTGGATTTTTGAGACTGTAGCTTTGTGTATCCACTGCTGCAGACTCATGGAGTCAACCTGCCTTTTCTCCACATGAAGTTAGTGCAGCCTGCAGCCTGTATGTCAGCACCAGCATAATGGTATTAAACCTAATTAACCACTCAGTGTTTTAATGATAAGTTAAAACGTTATCCTCTATCATGTGTTTTATTTTTTAAACTCACATTCCTACATAAAAATCCCATTATTGTACAGTTTGTTTTTCTCACTATATCAAAACTCAGTTAACCCCAGGTGAGTTCTGTTGATACTGTTAAACTATTGACTATCAATTACAGAATCTGCATCTCCTTCAGACTTGAACCAGACAAAAACTTGACATACGTCCAACAAATTAAAAAAAACCCCAAAATATTACAAAGTGAACAGCTCAGCCATGGTTCAACTCAAACTAGCTGCCTGCTAATAACTCATATAACAGAACTGACCTGGGAATGCCTCTTCCTCGTTCCAGATCAATACTGATACCACTGACAGCACTGCCATAGAGTGAACATTTACATGGAGCCTTCTGTGTTTCTTAGAATACCGTGATTTCCTGGGATTTGGGACTACCTGAAACTATCTCAAGTACAAAGATCTGAGACGAACCATCACTTTTTTGGCAGCCTCAGCCAGAAACAGACCTCAGACACAAGGACAGAGGAGCACAAAGTTCCATTATAGAGAGATAAGCTCATCATTAGTTATGAAAATAACTACAGCCCAGCCCAAAGAGGCTGGCACAAAGCTGCAGTAGGATTTGGGTACTCTTTAGGAGTGCAAGAGTATGGACAGTTTTATTTAAATATCACTTAAACAATTTCTGCCTTCAGACTTCCGTTTTTGTCTATGTATTTATTACTGAACACCCAAAACTCATCACAGAAAATTTTACCAGAGAAGAGCCAAAATATATCATCATCTGGATCATGCAAAAGGTCCGTGGTAATTTATGCAAAATACAGAGAGGTGATCTGAATAATGACATTTCTTAAATTGTGATGAGGTTGGGCATCTTTCTTTGTTGCCTGGACCTCAGAAGACAAATAAGTGAAAGTACAAAGAATAAACTGAAGTAGAAATAGCACTGTCACAAAGAATTAAGGCACACCCAGTACTCTAATCTGTATGACTGTTGCAAGTAACATGTGAAACACACCCAGAGAAAATTAAAACTGACAATAGCAAGTCTGAATTTTTTGAGCCATTCAGCAACTTAAGACGTTAATCAATTTCTTTGGGATGTCTCTGCTGTTCATTACTTCAGCTTATTCTTCTTTATGCCTTACTACTATTCACTGAGCAGCAAACAAATACAATAGCACACAGGAAGCAGCAAACAAAAGTCCTTTTAACACTTGCTCACACCATTTGCTGCACATGCCAGGGCTGCCCAGAGGCTACTGGTTTACATCCAAACCCAGTTTTCTTAAACACACAGCAGAACAGTATCTCACTTGGGATGTCAAGAAAGTGTATTTCTTAAAACTTGAGGGGGCATGGTAGAAAGCAGACAAAATCACAGTGCTGACACAGCTGGCTACCTTTATTTGTTCTTTATTTAAATGTTCTGAACATTCAATTGAATTTTCACAAATAGTTTCACTGGAGGCATTTAGAATACATTTGCTCTATACTCACTTGCTCCTCTGCTAATACTGACATTTCTTGGTGTACACAGATGAAGATACATCACAGGCTGCCTTTTTGCTTTCTAGACTGAGCTCAGGGAAAACGCATAAACCAGCCACACAAAGTTCTCCTTTTCTCTTAGTATGCAAAAGAAATGAACTAATAGATGTGTTTAGCAAAGGCACAGAATGGTCTAGATGTCCACTCTGCAATCATTTTCAGAAATTTGGCTAACTACTTACAAAAAAAATTCTTTAAGAAATATTAATGAAGTTTTATAGTGGTAAAGAGATTAGAATATATTTTTCAGTTTTTCTCAAAGTGGCTGCATGATCCATCAATACTGCACTGACTCCCAGAGAAGATTCAAATTCTTCATAAAAACATTCCATGAAAGGACAAATTTCAACAAGTATAATTTGAGAGAATTTATCACTTTGAAACTAACCCATCATGGAAGTTTATCTTGCAGCCTTTGCCCAGAAGCAGCATTACCAAGGGCAGTTAATACAGCGGGCACCTGATTTACACTGCCAAATGCTTCACCTCATCAGGCACCAGCTGCACAAGCTGTCCTGTCCCTCCAGGAGAAAATGTCAATCAGGGACACACACTGTCCTGGTTTTGCTGGGTGAAGTTAAAAAGACAAAGAGGCACTTGTGTACTAGTTTCTTAAAATTTCTTACAACATATTTTTGAAAGAGAAATGATAAATGAAAAAACCAAATTCTTTTATTTTAAATTTTTTGTTATGGACCAACGTGCTTTTTTCTTTTTGCTGTGAGTTAATATCACAAAGACAATTATGAAACATGTATCAGTGGCCTGAGATTTGGGTTATATTTTTTTTGCTCCGTTCTGCAGGCAATAACTAAGTACCAGCAGTGCAAGCCTCATCCTTACTCTGGAGTAGCTAAACTCTTCTGCAAATGGGATTTTTTGGCAAAAGAGAAGATTAAAGATAGTAAAATGGTGATGGAGTCCAATACCTATCAAAATTAGGAAGACCAAGGAAGAATTCATTAAGAATTCTAACAGAGGACATTATGTTAAAAGCAAGATCCAAGCAGAAAGACTGATCTCAGTAAACAGTTCCACCACCTTCCCATTTGTCTTTCAAGATGCTATTGCAGTTGAGTAGCTCTAAACATATTCCATACTGTGAGTAAGAAAATTTAAAAACTTGTGGGCTGTTTTGTTTTTTCTGGTTTTTGTTTTTCTCATTTTAATTCTGTCGCACAGTTTTGTCATTTTAAGGCTCTTGAAAATAATCTAAATCACCAGTAAACTGGACAAAGCTATAAACCCATGATATTAAAAAACATTTCACAAATGTTCAAATTTTACCACATTGTATTACTGTTTGATTTAAGCAGAACTGCTTTTCTGTGTTTAACCCATAATGTCTTGGCACTTGCACAAGGGAGAAATCAGAAGAAATAAATGTCACCAAGGAAAAAAAAAAATCAAACAACATAAATCAACAGACCAAATCTCTCTCCCACCAGTATAGAAAAGAAAAAAGAAGAAAAAACAAAGTAAAAAAAAAGGAAAAAAAAGGGCTCAGTATGTCACAGCAATAGTGAAGCATAAAACATCTTACAAAAGCAAATTCTGGTTCTCTAAGACCACCTCAATTCAAGCAAGCATCAGGGGAGGGGAGGAAACAATTAGGAGAAAAGAAATACTAGTCTTATCCTAGGAACATGAACAGCTTTGTGGTAAGGCACATAACTCACCTTCAGGTTATAGAAACACATCTCTATTCACAGCAGGCACCCAGCCAATAAACCCCCTAAACCCCTTGTTATTTTTCAAGGTTATCTAACAAAGTAGACAAAAACGTATTCCACCTGCTCTCTTTGTGCCTGACTGCCTCCCCTTCAATCCCAACCCTCTTGCCTTTCCTGGTTTTATATAGATCCAAAAGTCATGTTTCAAACCAGCACATTTATGTTAGCGTAAGAGGCATGGAAAGTGCTACCACAAAGTCTTTAACTGAATTATAGTCATGTGTTTCAAATAACAAAGAACAAGAGCAAAATACATGGTTAGGCCCCAAGCCTCTCTCCATAAACATGAGCAAAGCCTAAGGAGGGCACATACGTTTCTTTAGGACCCTACACAAACGTTTGGAATGAGAGATACAGACAGTACCAGCAGGGGTGTGTGGACCTGGCACAAGTGGGAACCTCCTGGTAGACCCACTCTGACATTCTGATACCAATGTAAGGGCCATGCTAAGGGCACCCTTATCAACCTCAGACTCATGAAAAACCAACATGATCATTTGTCTCCCCAGCAAAACGGAGACACATGAACGATAAAAGGATTTGTAGCAGGTGGCAAGGACATTTCTGCAGACCACTGGAAAGCCAGCTGCATTGGGAGCACCCTGAATTCACAGAACGCTGAAGCAAAGTTGGCTGATGTGGAATTGTTAAAGACTTTTTCAAGAAATACAAAAAGGATCCTGGAAAAGAAATTCCACAGAGAATGAATCTTGCAAAATTCACATGCATCCCTAGGAAGGGTGGCTTCAAATGCATCAGTAAGAAAGGTGAGCTTGTCCTAAGGTAAAGTCTTGAAAGCACTACAAGTTGCTCAATAAATTATTGTCTTCAAGCTGCTGTCGAATACATGTCAGCCCATGATTCTCAAAACACTTAAGGCATCCTGCACAGAGAGTTCAAAGCTGAGCTGTGCCACCCCATGCAAACACTTCCACACCAGCACATCAGTAACTGGGAAGGGTGAATGTCCAACTTGTGTACAGCAGCTCCTCCCTTCTCCTTTGAAGTACTTGCTGTTAGAGAAATAATAGGAAGAAACACAAAACATTACCCAGTTCCTTAAGTACACTGCAACAGATGCTAAACCCAGTCAAGAGCTCATTCTCTCTCTCTCTCATACTCGTTTTAGTGAGTAACACAAGTAACTCACTAAAAATCTGAGGTTAAGTAAGTGCTTTTGTTTTGTCCTCTAGTTTCTGGAATGATGTTAGAGCACCACAGTATAGCAGAGCTGCTCTTTGAAAAATGTAATTTCAGGAGTGGTTCATCTGTAATAGATTATAAATTCCAACTGTGCATCAGGTTTTTCAGAGGACAGTGTTTTTTCTGATCAGTTCTCCTTAAGCAGTAGCAGATACAACATAAGCAGGACTTCTCAATACACCTGTCTTTATAGTTAAAAGAGAGGTGCAAACACTCATCAGCCTCCTTGATATGCAGCCATGCAGAGGGGAAAGGACACACCAGCAACACTGCTGAATTCTCTTCCTAAATACCCTTTCTTCTCTCCGCTATCACAGTATTTCTCATCAGCTATACGGCAGGTTAATCACATTACCCCATTTTATTCCTCTCCTTGCCAGGGAGGAGAAAAATAGTGGCAGAGTTATGATGTGTCAAATCTTGGCACATAATACTTTATTTTCCAGAACTGCTTGAAATTGTAAAACACCCCTATTGTTCTTATTGTTTTATCTTAGTTAGGATTTGCATCTTTCTGCATGACAAGCAGACACTGCAGTTTCTACAAGTCCTGTTGGATGAGCACACTTAAAACTGTTCCCATTCCCACATGGAATTATTGCAGGCAGGAAGATGCCACGATCAGCTAACAAAGTGGGTATTCTAAGTTTCTGGCACCACAGAAACCAAGGGAGGAAAGACTTCCAAGCCTTGACTAAGTCACTGCATGTGAACAAACTGACTTGAGTTTTTACTATTAAAACATAAACCCTTTCCTCTTTTCAAAAATACACTTACAAAATGTGAGAAGCCAAACGGATAAAACTGCACTTGAGGCCCATTGAAGGTTCATGGCAATCACTGCAGGATCATTACTGACAAGTCTCTGCCTCTAACCACCTCTGGAATTTTGCCTAACTTAAGGGACTGCCTGATAAATAGGAGGCAGCAAAATGAGGGTACAATAAGAATAGAGGATAAAGCCAAACAACTGAGAACAGAAGAATTTTTTTCCCAGGAATATGACATTTCAGTACTTTCCACATAACTTCTAGCAGCTAACACTACATTCAAAAGAAAATACAAATTGGTCAAGGTTATTTCTCTCTCAACTAAAGTAGGAGAACTAAAAGGACACCTGAAGCAGCAACTTCTAATTATCTTCCCAGAAATCTTCTTGTAAACCAAACAATAACTACTCCTGGCATTCACACAAAATAAATAAATAAAATGTAATTAACTCTGAAAACAAACAACCCAACAGAAGACTCCACCAAAATACTTTGCACAAGTGAGACTAGGTGCCACATTTCAGAAGTCTTTTAAGCAACCCTTTGCTATCTGTAAACAGACCAAGAAAAGAAATGGCCACTTAAATGTTCCATGGGCTATCTTACTTAAGGTTTACACAGGCCATTCAAAGGCTTGACAACCTGACAACCCCTTCCCCAACTTTTTGTCTATCCTGCAGATGGTGTAATTACACACACACGTACACACACAGAGCCAACAACAGACTGCCAGCTTGAAGAACATTTTAAACTGCATTTTGGAGAAGAGTTTTTAAGTGTTCATAGAATCACAGAATATCCTCTATGGGTAGTTGGAAGGGACCCGAGGAACATCGAAGCACAGCTCCTGTTACAATAAACACCTTGCATTAATTGCAATTAACACAAATCAGAAGAGAGATGGTATACATTTAAAACTGTCTCAAAAAGACAAAAATCTTTACCCAGATTGTCACATTCTCTCCTGGATATTCAAGATAACACAACTTCTGCTTCTTTATGCAAATGTTCTGAAATATGTTTTAAAATGTTTGAAAGGCATTTAGAGAATAATGCAATTATCAGGCATAGTCAACATGGGTTCACAAAGGGCTAGTCTCTTCCAACTGAAATATTCTTAATGATCTTAGTATTTTATAACCACCAAAAGAGGTGGAATTGAAATGCAAACCAATACGGAAGTATTATTAACATTTTATCACAACATCCTAATAACACAAAAGCCCAGACTACAGAAAATGAGATCAAGGTTGGGTTGTATTCATAGAATAGCCACCCATGACACAGAGAGAGAGGTTTCTCATTCACAATTTGGTTATAGCTCCAGCTCTCAAGGTGACCCAGTGAAGTCAGGCACAGGTATAAAAAGGAAATGGGCAAGAGATGCTCTCCAAAACAACACTGTGATGCTTTAAATTAAAAAAGGGGTTAGAGCTTTGAACCAGCTCCAGGGTGAAGAAAGATGAGCTATGTTCACTGTTAAGTACAAAACCTCAGCAACAATTCTCACTTGGGAAACAGCACATGCCAAAGGATGCCATCACAACGCAGCTTCCTGCAAGTCAAGACAGTCTTCTGCTCGCGAACTTCTCTTCAGAGTTCTTCTCTTTGGAGAAGTTCATGGGGCATTGCAGGAACCTGGCATCATCTAACACCTCTGGTGCACAATACAAGGACACCCTACTGATTACACTGGCTGGACTCTGAAGGTCTGTAAACAACATGGATAGAAGTTGTGTGACAAAATGCTTATTACCCACTTAAAATTTACCTTTAAAAATGTTAAAGGCATGGATACAGAGAAGATTATACTGGATGTGTAGTTTTCAAAGCTAAAGGAAAGTACAGATGAGCCATGTATTTACTAGAATGTAACAAATATATAACCATCGGCCTCTCTCAGGCTCTGACTTCATCCAACACTAACAAAAATGGGGAGATGGATTTTTTCAGTTTGTTTGAAAAGGCATGCTGTGTGTCACACTGAGATTTTAAATATTAAGTTTCTCCCTGGCCAGCACTGTATATTGTGGAGGTACAACAGCCTCTGAAACAGGATTCTACTGTGGAAGCCCATTGCACGTGCAGTACCACCGAGGACAATTAACCTCTGAGAAAGTCTGCTTGGAATCACTCCAGTCACCATTTTGCAAGAACATGCACATGTGATGCTGACCCAAAAGCCAAACGTTCTCTGTAATGGGCTTCAATCTATGCAAAGCAGAATAAATGAAATGAGATATCCACAAGCTACCTACCGACAACCTGAAACTTGCACCCCCATAATGCCTGTCATGGCAGACAAGCAGGGCAAAGACACTTTCTTGATTGTCAACACAAGCACTGCTGCATGGCTTACTGGAAAAAGTCAGCAGCAACAAAACCCCCCTTGTGGGCAAGGCTTGAGCAATACACCTACCACTAATGTTTATTGTTCATTATTATACAAAAACTTCCCAAGTTTTTGTTGTCGTTGGATTTTTTTAAGCAAAAATGATAAAAGGAAGATAAAAAGACCTGTGTGAAAATACTATGAACGTTATGCATACAGACCAGAGACTTGAGCAGTGCTCATGGTACAAGAAAAATGACTGAAAAATTCAGTCTGTGTTCCACCAGCTAATGGAACTGTAAAAAGAGACGCTTTTTCCATGAAGCGTCCATGTAACTTCAGAACCTCTTTGTATAAAACTACATGCAAGACTAGAAGCTCTGAGGACACAGACATGATCATGCATTTATGAAAGGGAAAACATAAACCAAATCAGGATACATAAACAGATCTAAAATTACTTACTTCAATACCTTTCCCATCCTATGAACACAAACTACATCCTACTCTTCATCACTGACCTTGTGTCTTCACTGAAACCTTCTCTCACAAGCTCACACTAAAATAAAAACACATAAACAGCATCTGCATTTTTTCTAAGAAGAATTTATTACATGGACATTTTGGTTAGTGATATATCCAAGATATCCAAGACCTTAATTAAAGAGAGACCAATCCGCTCAAAAGCGTGACCATTCCCACAGGAATGAGAAGAAATCCTTCTTATTGAAATAAGAGCAGAAAAATAAAATGGAATTCATTCTTGTTTCTGGCAAGAAAGGCATTTTCAAATCCCACTTGGTGCTGTAATTCTAATAGCTTCTTCTTTCAACACTACACTGAAGTAAATGTTTAATCTTTCCAAGACTGGCTTTTTCATTGTCTTTAACAGATTTATACACATATTAAACATGAGTACATCCATTCATACACGTATCCCTCCCTTTTATTTGTCCATCCTACTTAAGTTTGTAAAATAAAGGAACTGAACTAAGTAATAAACTGATCTGGGAATTCAAAGAGCTCTTAAACTGTGAAATCAAACCTGCTGCTACTCCATCAAATAATGCTCATGACCTAACATTTCAATCCCCACCCTTATCTGACTGATACTAATTTTACACTGGCATCCAAAAAGGTCATGATTTCAGCTGGAAATCACCTATGGAGATTTTATTTTTTTCTGAACTAAACACATTTAACTCCTTTCTGACTAAGACACAGAACTTAAAACATTCCTACCTTTAGCATCACCATGACTTCAGCTATACAGTCAACTTAAATGACCAATACCAGTCATCACTCAAAGAACATTCAGAACAAATAATGCTTTTTATCGTTCCTGAACTTTGGGGCAAATGGGAGAATCTTCGCGAAGTGAGGCTCAACAGAGAAGTAGGAATTAAAAGCAGCAAGTAATATTCCATGGCTGACATCTACAAACTGTTGCAATTATTTTTCCTTTTTAATTACCAATTAATCATCTAATGGAAATAAAGTGAAATGTGTGATTTAATTTTCTTCCATTTTTCCCCTCTGAATGTACTATGGTGTCATGACACTTATCAATGAAATAAGACTACTAAGAAAACAGAGAGACCTGTTTTATCTAAAGCCGACTTCAACTGGTTACAATATGAGCTTACAGAACAATTTCCAGCCCATGTGTTTTTGTCATGTCAACGGTTTCCAAAGATAATAAATGCTCTTCAGTATCATGCCTGGCATAACTAAGCCTGTGAGCAGGCTGCTAAAATTATATAGAGAATGTACAAGTGAACTCTTCAAGCAGTGCTCTAATGACTTCAACCCAAGAGCAGCACTCCAGCGAAACGGAGGGATTTGAGCAGGAATGCAGACTATACAATAGGCAGCCATAAATAGAAACCAAACTTCGTCACCACCAGCATCCGAAGCACGTCTCCGCGTTACGCCGCGCGATGCCGGCTCCACCTCACCCAGATCCAGCCAGCGCTCGCTGGGGTCGGCACAGCTCTGCTACTCTCCCTTGTATCTACGGCCTACTGCAAGAGCCATGAGGTGGATATATCTATACAGGCTCTTCAACGCTTTTTCTACATTGCACTGGCAATTTTCAAGCCTTGATCCACGGACCATTTGAAACAACAGTTAAGAAAAGCAAGGCTACAGACAATCTTTAACTCATTTGCAGACTGCTGCTCTGGGCTCCGCAGCATCCACAGAGAGTGAACCCTGTGCACACGGCTGTGGCATGGCCAATTTCTCACTAGCACTGATCTAATGTGCTTTGCAGGCAATCCTGATAAGCTTAGACCAAATGCATCATATATATTTTTATATATATATATATATACTACCTGAAATAAAATAAACATATGAATTTAGCATAAGATAACATAGAGGCATAAAACAAACATGGGAACCCAGGTTTACTAAAAACAAAAATTTGGAATCAAAAATGCATAAGCTTTTCCATGCAAAACACTGCAGCCTTAGGCAAGATTGCAATGTAGCTAAAACTAACAGCAAAACATTACAACCCATTGGAATGTTACTTCACTTTTGAGAGACTATAATTTACTTGAAGTTCCACTTCCTGAAATCCCAGACACTGCATATAAATTTTAGCTTTATAAAGTAAACAAAGTGAAATAAAATAAATAAAATCACCTCAATCCCTGAAGCTCAGAGACTGAATTGATGTGTTACCTACTTCTCATTACCTGCAAAATACCACTCATCCAGCTCCTGTAACAAATGCCCAAGTAGACTTATGTACCTTTTATACACAATTTACTGTGAAGTCTTAAACTGGACATCCAAGGGGCACTCTGGTCCCACGTGAGAACTCATCTCAGGGCTGAATTCAACCCACTGTTGACAAAGGGTTCAGAAATGGCTTTCTCCTCTGACAGCATGGTTTCCTTGACAATTTCGTAAAGGACTCAGAAATGCAACTTCTTAAATTTCAAAGCTTTCTCAGGTTTAGTCTTTCTGAAACCTTATTTTCAAGGGTCTGATCCAATGCTCAGGGAAGCAAACGGAAAGACTGCAACTAACTTCCGTAGCCTCTGGATTGGGTTCTGCAGCTGCAAGAACTATTCTTCGTTAGTTTTTTCATTAAATACAACACGTCATAAGAAGCACGTAAAATCTTACTGATCAACATGACACAATCTAAGGAGACCTTAAGACAAAACTGCTACTCTGTTACATCCTTCCTTTGACTTTTAAAGCATTCAAAAATCTAAAATATATTCTTTTTACCTTTACTCCTTTCCTTTTCTTCCTTGGCAAACATCTCCTCGTACTACTACTTCTTTTAAAAAATACCACCCACCCCTTCACAAAAAAGTATTAATTTAAATGACCTTGAGTGTTATGAAGAAGTCAATACTGTACTTTCCAAAACTCATATTAATTGAAGGCAAGATAAGGTCTTAAAACATAGAGAGGGCAATATTTGAAACCACTGACAAAGTTAAATTTCTTCCACCTTTTCTGGAAAATTACTAACTGTGCTCTTAAGCATCAAATGGTCAAAAGCAACCTGTCAGAAATATATTATTACAAAACAGCAGTATTGCCAAAACCTCATTTAAGTTGCTACAGCCTACAGAAATATTCCTCTTAAGAACTTTTCCACCTGCAGCTAAGAAAAATACTCTTTTTAAAAAAGCATGGTCTAAACTGGTCTTTGCCTCCATCCAAAGAAATCAAGAGGTGTAACACTCAGACTTTATCCCAACCCATGTAGCTGTAAATAGGACACCACTGATTTCCTTTCTTCATGCAGAAGTTTTACACAAAAATAATCAGACCACCAGCAGGAACTGTAGTCCCAAGAAACACCTCCTTACTACACCTTTTATCAGAGACAGTTATGAGTACTTGTTCCTCTTTATTCGTTTTCATTCAGTGCCAACACCAAAACAGTGAACAAGGAAGACTTATGAAATTATGTCATTGCCTGTTGTTTTTCTGTCTCCATTTCAAAATAACTGAAGTATTAATGGCCTTGTTTCTACAACATCTACAGTAAGGCTCACAAAAGAGCAATAGTCCATTTGCAAGCAGAAATTGCTATAAAACCCACCATTAATAAATCATATGAACTTCAAGGAAACATTTACACCATTCCACTTTCAACCGATTTCACATTCACGTGTTTTCAGTAATGGCATAACTTCAGCAGGGAGAAATGCAGCCTGCATGCTGATCCAAGTGCAGCATTTCTCAGGTTGCTGCCTTTTGTCCCTGGTACACTTAGGTGACTGCTCATGGGGCTTGGGCTTGAACAAAGCCAGCAGCACAAAGCCTTGACTGCTCTTGCTGCTTTCCCACAGCCCCCTGTGCCAGGGGTGGCAAAGGCCTTTCAGGGGGTGCCCTGGGACTCCCAGCTGCCATTTGACATGCAAATGGCATCAAAGATCTTTCAATCCCACCTCAAGGAGGGAAGATAAAGGCAGCAGCTCCCAGAGGAGCTCTGCTCCAAGAACAGCATCCCTTCATCTCTTCAGGATGCTGGCACTGCTGTGCACAAAGAAATCATCCTTGAGGTTATGTGAAGGACTTAAAGAAAGCAACTGAGGAGAATTGCAGGAACGTACTTCAGGCTACAATTCTTCTCCTCAAGCATAACAACAGAGTATCTTAAAAACTTCACTTTTATCTTCCTACATATAAGGACACATTTAGTAATTCCAGCATTTCCATTTTATTTAGAGACCTAACACAAATGGTAAAATTCATGTCTGAATTACAGTCTCCAACTCCTTCTAGTATCAGTCCAGTAGCATGTGCCAGTGTTTTCCAACTAGTTTCAGTGGAAATCAATCGCTGTAAAGGTGTGCAACTTCACAGATGCCTAAGTCATCCCACAGGTAGCTTACAAGGGTTTTAAAGTTTCTACTCTTATCTTCAACCCAAACAATTATTATATCCCTTTTATTACAAACACATCCAAAATCAAAATGCATTTTTTCTCCCTCCAGTAGAATATGACCATCTACACCCAACTTCTTCAAACTGGACGTTGAAAATTTAACCATTACTGAAATGTAAGTTGAGTAATTTTCAGGCACCCTTAAAATACACAAATGTGTTCCCGTGATTTTAAATAGAAGAGCACCAGCGGATCCTTGTTTATTTAGGCTCTCCTCCTTAGGTTGCTAAATAATTATATCAATATGTTAAATAATTATTAAATACTTTAATTATTACTACCTTCAAAAATATAGGAATACACAGGAGAGAATCCAAGTTAAGCAAACTCTGAAAGTTGGAAAAACTTGTGGAAAAGATGAGTATGAAGGAGAAAGAATGGTGGGAGCAGAAACAGAGTGCATGAATAGATCCTACCTACCATGCATCTAATGGAAAAAGAGCTTTCAGCTATTCTCATCTCCCACACTTCAAAGTAAATCTATTTTTTTTAAAATATGCGTTATTTGTAAATTCATCTATTACTTTCAAATCCTGTTCATTGTTTTTCAGTCACTGAACAAAACATGACATGCTACTAATTTCTTGGCATTGAACACTAAACAGCTTTCAAAGAGCACATTTCTTCCTTGGTCCCTGCACATCTTGAGAGAAAAATTGCTATCTTCATCTCAGTGGCATTGGTAAGAATAAAGATATGTAGAGGGCTAAGGAGAATATGAACACATTAGAGATATATACAGAACTAGATATAAAGTGATCGATAAAACCTCACCAAAGACTTGATCCAATGATGTCCGATCTCCTTGCAAAACTTATATTAGTCAAAGAAATAAGTCTGGTATTTTTACTTTACATAACACTCATGAAAAAGGCTAACAAGTGGCTTGCCAGGAGTCTCCCTTACCAGCTGATCTTACCTCCTTACAAACCAAACTCTGTGTCTGCATTTCTAAATACTTATTGCAACATCAAGAGAAGATCTGTACTGATTTGGTGAACAGCTTGATATCTTTCTAAAGTAATTTTCACAATCCAGATGATAGTTATGAACAATAACTGGAGACACTGTTGTAAAAAGAATGCACAAAGGATTCCCATCTTAAGTTCAGAAGTTAGTAATAAACTTAATTTTTTTCCCCCCTCATCCTGAATTTTGGTATGGTCAGTTTCCTCAGACAAAACTTTGAAAAGACAACTACAGAATTGTATCATTTATTCAACTTGAATGAAGCAAATGTAGGTTGGCTATGGATTTTCTGTTTATCTTTTTTTTGCATCACATTTCAGCTTCCAGCTTTCCACAAGCTTCTAGATTGTTGGATTTGGTCATCATATTAGCATTGTCAAGGAAATGCTCAAAAATAGTATTTTAATGCTACAAGTACACTTACTAAAAATGAGAAATTCAAGGACCCTGACATTCTGCCTAGGCATCACAGTTTGTGTATACTCCTGAAAGGAATATTTAATGTGAGTCTGAATTCACTCTGTATTTGCAGTCACCAAAAAAGCCCACACACAAGCCAGATAAAAACAACTAACAAGCCACCTACCCCATCCCAGTAAAATTTAAAATTGAAGCGTGTAACAACAAAGCAGGTCCAGAATTCAGGGGCATAGTCCTCTTAGTTACAACTTCTAACTCACGTCAATACAATTTACAATTGTGCGTTTATAGACAGTGCAAACCACACAACCTAAAAATTAAGACCCTGAAGAGATGCAACAGTGTTATTTTTCAGAATAAAAGACACAGTAGTTGAGAAATAGCTGCTAAATGTTTTTCCCACACGAAAGACTCCCACTCCACATGATACATACTCATTTGAAATTACAGGAGTGCTTAATTCAATAAAGCCCCAAGCCTCTGTTTGTATTGTTGTGCACTGCATAAAGAGGAATTCCATGGAGTCAAGTACAAATCCTTTATTCCCTCAAGTTTCTGAAGACAAAAAGCCACAGCATAATTAAGAGCTGAATGGGTAGTACAGCAAGCGCTCTAATGCACATACTGGAAATATTTAATAAATACACATGAATTACTACCAAAAGAAGGAAGAAAACTGAGAACTTTGAAGACTGCACTCTTCATTATGAAGAAGTATGCTACACACCATTCAGGTTTAGGCATTTTTCAATCCTACAAAGCAACACTTCTCTCTTGCAAGGTGGAAAATGATTGCAGTTTGGTGGCAGGTAAACTCCACCAAGACCCTGGTCCAAAGAACAGCAATTGCAGCACAAGAGTGCAGTGATCACAACTGCAGAAGTCTGTTCATATGCTTAGGGTTATTTATATGCACCAAAACCCTGGGGATTAGACTCACAACACAGATCACTTGCAATCTCTCTGGGTGATTACATAGTGAAATGATGACAACTAGTTCATTTGGAACACAGAAACTTCTGGGCATGTTCACTGTAATTAACCAACATCCACTTCTGACTTCTGACGTTAAACTGAAAACAAGTATCTCATATCTTGCTCCAATTTTTTAATGCTTTAATAATGAAGTTGATGTGGAAAAAGAAACATATAAAATAAATTTAGTGTGCTATTTTGAGAGATTTTTGCTGCGACACTCATGTTAATACAGAAAAATATATATAGTTATATATATACTCTGTTGGATACATGAAAAATAAACATAAAAAAAGGGATGAAAAACTGCTTGTAGAGGGTGGGTGCTTATACAGATCCAGGTTGCTTTACATAGCACATTACACATTTGGGAAACACCAGGTCTGAAATAACACTCCAGTTCATGTACTTGCATTTCCAGTCATGCTGCCTAACCAGCAAACACAACCCCCTGCTACAATCACTAGAAATAAAAGCCTGGCATGGAAAGGTGCAGGATCTCCCTTTGGCATGGAGCCTGACAACAGCCTTAGCCAGAAAAGTAAATAAGCAGGGCTTCTCTGTTTCACTGAACCAAAGGTACCACCTTGAAAACAGCGATAGAACATTTTCTGGCCCATGGCAAATCATTACCATACCCCCAGAAGGAAAGACATCAATGGCAGTACTTTGATGAACAGCATTTCTTTTTAATTTGTTGCATAAGCAACACTGCTAGATGTGACAGGCTTGATGGAAAACTACAGCAAAGTATTTCCATCAGTTGAGTTTCTGGAACCCCTCTTGACAGCTAAATTTGCCTTTGATAGCAGCTGGAGTTGTTTTGAAAGAAAAAATCCCCAGCTTGTTCCCACTAATCATTCGTTGCTTTGGTTTACAGAGCAGTTTTGCTGTATGTTAACATATTCCCTCTTTTGGAGATAAATTAAACCAGAAGTCATGATCCAGACACACAACAAATATGTTCTAACTCCTAAGGACAAAGTGAAAGTCCAAATCAATGACTGGTCTTTTATACAGTTGTGAGTGACACATACATCAGGGTGAGACAGTCCAGGGGACCAACTGGACCAATAAATACAATTTGAAGACTTTGAGTTGTATAAATAGTATAGAATTAGAGGCCTCCAAAACCAATCATATCAGTGTCCACATTTGATCATATCTCACCAAATTACTCATTGATTTGCACATAACTAGAATATTGATTCTAGAGATCATTTATGCTCAAGTAAGAGTCAGGACTAAAAAATCCTCCTTTTTAAAAGGACATGTTAAGGTATGTCTTATACATACTACAAACAAAAACTCCTGCCTAGATACTCCCCAGAATTATTGACAGATCTCAAAATACAGTAGGCCAAATTTGGCTTCAAAGTTTAAAAAATTATGATTTTACATTTTAAATAAATCTAACAAACTACTAGTAGCATCAGAAACAATGGAAGAATCTACCCTCACACTAGTTACATGACAAATCAAAACTAATTGTACTGCAGTGAGCAGAAAGAAAAAATCCACTGTCCAAACTCTGCTATCATTTGATTAATATGTTTCCAATATAATGAAATTAGCACCTGAAGAAACAATCATTACAAACAATGATCAGGGATAGAATTTAAATGTGTTTCAATAATGTGCACAACCTCATTAATCTCTAAGCAGAGGATTACAAAGTAGCACTACAAAAAGTCTACAGATAACTTTTTTGCCCAAACCTCTCTAGGACTCGGAAGTAAAGCAGCATGGACTCCATTTTTCCCTGTACCACAGAATGCTATGCCTGTTCCCATTTTCAGCAGTGACACCAGAGGAGACCCAATCCAAGAGAGATCAGTCTCTGCAACAGAGAGAACACACCTCAGCAAGGCCAGCTTTGTACTATGTACTGCCGAGAGCTGTAATGACAATGCCACCCCTCTGACAAAACTCTAGCATTCAGCAATAGCTTAAAATTTAACCTACACTTTCTTACTCACTTGCCAATTTAAAGACAAAAACCAAAATAGGTATTACAGAATAAGCAATGTAGATAAGTGCAATACTGACACTACAGGAAATAAAAATTCTCAACGTTTCAATACAGAAATTAACAACTGGAGGAGACAGTCCAACACATAGATTTAAAGAAAGAAAACCATGTAAAAAACCCTCCAGTTTCTGAGGGCTGCCCATGCATCCCTCCTGTGCTCAGCCAGAAGGTGCTGGTAGACAAGTGCTTATCAGCCCAGCAGGAGTGGGACCTTTCCCTGTCACCACCCCACTGTGCATCAGAAAAAAAGAATCATCCCTGCTTCCTACCTGAAAAAAGCCTTTCAGACCTTCTGACCTTCCTTCACCCCCACGGACAGATTTCAGCCTGCACATGGCCTGAGCCACAGGACAGAAGGAGATTAAGGGATGCAGACTGTCCCCAGAACTCCCAATGCACAGACTCAGCCACCACACAGTCTGTTTTTGACCATCACTGGCAACACTTGAAGGCCTCTTTGCCCCAGAGGATGACATGACATACAAAAGTGAAGTTTGGGCAGAGCTCTGCTCCTGAAACTGGATCACTGGGACACCACAGGGCTGTGTTGACTTCAGCTCAGGAAGGCAAGGACAGGGTGGGTTGATGCTAGGTTTTAAATCTTGTTCTACCTTTACTCAATTCCTTTAGATATGGCTGCTATGTACAAGCGCCCTTATCGGATATTCCATGTCCTTCTGAGTTTGAGAGAAGTTGAACCTGGCAGGTTTCAGGGACTGCTAATACTGAGGAAGAAAACAATTCCCTTTTGTATGCTGACCACCTGTACAATCTGTTAACCCTCATGGCAGCTGTTCTATGTATAAGCTTGTGAGTGGTCACAAAGAACAAGCCTTTTACAAAAGAAGATAGAAGACAATATCAGTGCTTCATCCAACTTTAACTGCAATTAAACTTTCCTCCATCTTAACCTGGATCTATTTACACAAGAGATCTGATTTCCTTTGACAGACACACCAGCCCACTAGTACCCAGCTAATTGCTTCAGCAAGGAACAAAATCTGATTACCTACATTTGCTATCCAAATTCTAAGAAAGTAAAAGCGGTTCAAAGGAAAAACCATTATATTAATTTAACTATTTATTTCTGCTCACTCTAATTCAGGATGTATTTCACCAGTCTGAAAAGCTAGTAAGGGTAGAAGCAATTTAGCTGTAACAGGACTCTCTTGAACTTCAGTAATATAATTAGCAGATAATTAGGGTACCTGATGTGTGGATCAACAAAAAGAAGTATTTCCACAAATCTTTAGAGAATTTACCTGTTGAATATTTAGAGTTGTTGCATTGCTGTGGCACATCACTACATAGCCACTGCAAATTCAGAAGCTCGTTGATTTTGAACAAACAACAAGTTCTTTGGTCTCTTTAAAAAAGAACAAGCTATTTCAGAAAATGAAGAAAAATCTTCACCTGGCATAAGGGTCTAATGATCTGTCATAATGTTTGTCAAAGTTATGAGACAAATCAATCAACAGATTCTATAAAATATAATGTACAAAGTAATCAGAGTTGGTAAGTACCAAACCAAATTTTAGAATATAGGTGTTACTTATTCCTTGGGTTTAGCTGTCAGTTTCTCTTACAGTAAAAAAAAAGGGATTTATTTTAAATTAATATACATTAAGCTTTTTAAGAAAACAACCTAAACAAACAGAGTGGTAAAATCAAACAGCAATGTCGCTGCATTTCTGTTTCTTCTAGAAGAACCTCTCAAGAAGTTGAACCTGCTCAGCTCAAGAGAAAAACCTCAAGCGTCCTTTGCTTTTAGAGAATGACAAAAAAAAAAAGGAGGCAAGGACCATTTCTCCTTCTAATACTGAGATTTAATTGATGTCCTCACTTACTGATTTCTTTCATTGCACAGTACTTCTCATAATGCTGAACACAGATGTACACATAACTGTGTATGTACACACACCTACAGGTCCCTCATTTTAAAAGGTGATCTATTTTTAAATCCACCCTTCCTGGAGGAGGATAAGCAAAAATGTTACTTCAGTGACTTTGTATTTTTTTTCTGATCCCCAGAACATGATCCAACACCATTGTATCCTACAGCCAAAGGAACTGAATCTATAATACTGTAGTCAAAGTGTATTTAGCATAGCAGCTTCACCAGGCAGTTGCCTCAGCATAAGGCTGTGAAGTTGAGTAAGAAGCTTTTATAAATAGAGCTTGGGGATCCCCTGTCCTGTGGAGCTTGATTTTTTATTTGTTTTTCTTTAAGCTGTTAAGACAGAAATAACATGGGCAGGGAAACATCGCTGCTTGGAGACAGCAGCAGGACCTGGCATGCCAGCCAGACTGACTGTACTTGTGCTGTCAAGGTGGGCCAGGAGGACACCTAGTAACGTGCTGTAACACACTCTGGGCTCTGCACTCATCCAAAGAGGAGGAGCTGGTAGCTCAGCACACAGCAGGACACACACTGCGTGCCACACTCAACAGCAACATCCAACGGGTCCGGTCACAGAAATGTTTCATAGCTCCAGTCCAGCTCTTTAAAAAATCTTTACTCATCCCAGCCCCGGGAGGACGACTGCTCTTCCAGAGCATTTTCCACAGAAATGCAGCCCATGGCAGAAGCAAGGAGCCAACCTAAAGGGGGCTACAGAACACAGGGGTGGCAGGACAGTCATAACAAGTTGGCCTTAACAGTGAAAATCAAGCTTTGGAGGAGTAAATGGTCCTTGTAACGCCTGTAACCAGCAGTTCACAATGCACTATTTTGCATTTCTCTCGACCTCTTATTTCAGACTTTCCCAGAAACCAGTTCTTTGAAAGGCTCTACAAGGCATTTCAACTGAAATAGGATATACAAGACTGTGTACATCTCCTGAAAGAGGGTAATAGCTGAATAGATACAATGCGATAAAAAGATTCAATGAGCAGCTAATACCTGAATACATAGAGTCATCATGTGACAAAAAAATTAAAGTAATACCACTAGATAAAATTTAGATTGCAAAAGCCTTAGCAATATTATCCATTCACATTTAATTATAGGATTACATACACAATTTCACTAATTTTTATTTCAAGTAATAATAAAGCCTCTCACCTTCCCAATGTTGTAGCCATGTCTAGAAAATCGCATGAAGAAACACGCAAATTATATTTTAAATGTACTGTATCTCCACTCCTGACTGATTTGCTGTACAAGAGATTATTTATTTGTTTGTTTGTTTTCTGTAGAGTATTTTGACTGCATTTTTTTTTTGTGTGTGTGTGTATCAATACAAAGGAAAAATAGATTTCTCTATTCCTTTAGATTGTGAATCTAACAGTGGGGAAGTGGCAGGGAATGGAGATGGAAAAGGAAATAAACGAGGTTAACCTGAATTGAACCTCTGACATAACCTATACAGTGGCCACCTAGAACTGCAAATAGAACAATAAAGTCCACACTCCAGTGCTGGGCAACTGAGGTACTTATGTTTTGACATGGCACTTTTCTTGCAATAAATTGCTTGCTGGAGGTACTGGCAGTCACACACGGTCTGTCTCCACAAGAAGTCCTTGGCAATAACCCCCTTTTGGAAAGATATTCAAACAGTTGGATATGGTCTTGGAAGTTGACTCAGAAAAAGCTCAAATGTGTATGCTCATGCTAAAGCTTTTCTTGCATAGTCTTTATACTCAGTGGGATAATTTACAGGTTTTGGTAACTACTGTCCTAAAAATAAAGGAGAGGAGGGGAGGGGTTCAACAATGCCCTGTGCCAATCACCTTCTTAGTTACAGAAATATAAGAAAGTTAAAATTACATTTGTTTAACTGTTATTTGATGAAAATTTTCTCCCTAGCCCTACATGTTGAAGAAGCAGCTGTTTTATCAGTCAGCATCCTCCGAGTGACACTTCTGTCACAGAACATCATCAGTAGGTTAGCTACAAGTCAATCTGGTTGCTTTGCCTCTTGTTAATGTCATCTAATGCTTGTTATTGTAAGACCCTATTCTTCACTGTTTATTATTTTTAGCCAAACTTTAGCCATCTGGTCTGCTGTCTGTCCCCTCTTCCCTCCCTGCTGGGAGGCAAAGAGGCAGTCAGGGAAAGATAAGAAAGGGAAAAATGGTTCAATCATGGAAGAAACTTTGCTTTTTTCCTTTTCTCTTCTAACAGTAGCCAGAAAATCTAGCTACCAAAACAGAAAAACTTATGGTTTCTAACACATATTCCCTCCAGCACCTGAAGTTAAATCTGAGTTTGGAAGAGTCAACATACTTTTGATGCCTGCAAATAACCAAGAAAATCACTGGCAAAATATGAGTTCCCACAGCCAACCTCAACTTTCCCATGCCATGCATTAGGGCAGTCCCAGCTGTGCCAAGAATTCCAAAACACAGATTTACCTAAGTCTCCCCAGAAACTCTGAACTCACTCCTGGATGCCACACTGCAGGATTTGACAAGAGCCTTTTTGCAAGCTGAACACATCTCTTGGACTTCCAAGACCTGCTTAAGTAAGGAACATATCACATGTGGGAATTGCATTGCCCATCATCACTTCTAGGCTGTGATTACATCTGTCAGTACTTCCTTCTGCCCTCTAATTACCTGCAGGATGGTGAGAAGTGTGCCATGACCCATGGTATTTGCTGCATAGGTCCTTCTCACCCAGCACCCAGTGCACACAGATGGCTGAAGTAGCAGAACCTAAATTCCATAAGCAATTATCCCCATTCAGCTTTTTCTTCTTCCACAGTATGCATGGCCAAGAAAAAACACACAGATAAAAAGTTCTGAAATGTACCATAATAAAAGCTTTGAAGTCTACTGTAATTCCCTTGTTTCTAACTTTTGGAAGTTTAACTCTTAACCTTAACTGCTTTAAATATTCTCTGGATGGGCAATTAAACTACATATACCTTTCTACATTTATGTAGTCAAAAAATGAATGTTTTGAAGCAGAGATTATTCTTTTCAAGTTCTCGAAAAGTACCTTGCATGTAAGCATATAAAAGAAATCGTAACACAAATAATGCTTTGTTTCCACTTTTATACTCCTTCCTTTTGGTGTTACAGCCAAAGACCTCCAGGAAGGTTGCTGTTGATTCCAGCCCTAGTCATGTACGTAAGGTCATGCCATACATTTGTCTCCTGCCCTAATTATCTTACTCTGTTTTAATCTTTTTCCCAAGCAGTTGTCTGTCTGTTGCAGCAGTATTTTACCTCTACTCAACCGACCTGTCCTCTAGCAGTGAGCCTGTATTGAATTAGCTCAGCTTCATTTCAACCCAGGTATCTGTTTACAGCAGCACTGAAGGCTTCCCCAGGAACACCATCCTTTTTTTCCTAAAGCAATGAGGAAATCCAAGTGTTCCATTTGGATATGAAGGTGACCAAGACCACTGCAATGTATATATACACCAGTTAGACATTCCTCATCCTCAGAAGCAGGCATTCCCTCAGGAAGGGAGGGAAGGGTTTGCTGGCTGGGTTTTTCCCCCTTGAGTTAGCTTAGTAGCCTTGACAGTATTTCTACATCCTCAGATTTCATTTCTGGTGCCAAATACCCTACTGTAATACCAGGGAAAGTCTTCAGTGAATTTAACTGCCTCCACAGCTGCTCCTTTGGAAATCTGCAGGGTATGCAACACAGCAGCATCCAGCAGCAATCTGTGTTGTAATTAGCTCAAGATAAATTGCTTGGATTCAGAAATTCAAGACTCACAGACAAACTCGTAGTCTCTTCCTTCCCACCACTCTAGACATTTGTCCAGTGCTTCTAAGCTGTCAATATTCAATGAACACATGCCACATACAACAATCTGGTGATTAGAATCAATGCAATGAAAATATACTCAGCATAAAACTAATTCTGAAGAATCCCTAAAGGAGAACTGCTGCTGAACAGAAATATTCAATCTGAAATTTGAGCACGAGCCTTTAATTAATCTTTGAATGTTGATCTCTAACCCCAATTGTGTTTACCTTCATTTTATTCCATTCACAGATTCCACCTTGGAAGCTCCTTGCTGCTTTGAACCCAAAATCTACAGAGCAACAACAAAGGTCAGCATAAGTATTTCACATCTATACATGACAGAAATGACATACAGGCTGCACCAGCTTCTCAGCTGACCTACAAAAGAATTAGTTTGCACAGGCTGAAGATCTGATTCAGCGCACTCAGCTGTTCCCAAACTTTGGATGCCAAGTCAGGTCAGCAGTAATTAAATCTTGGGCTGCAGGCCTAGCAGAAATTCAATTTTATCCAAGATCTACAGGGTGGACTTAGAAATTTGTAGACACAACTGAAAGCAAAAGGAGTGGTTGTTGCAATGCTCACGCATATTAAGTAGCAATTTTATAGTGGAGATTATGAAATGCGGGATAGCAGAGGACTGCTCTCAGAGGATGCCCTTGCCAGTCTTAAATCCTTTCATAGAGACTAGCAGAAAATAAATACTTGTCTATAGTGATTTTTACTAGATGTGATGTAGTAAACCAACTTTAATACAGAACAGTGCAAACCAGCACTGATTTCCCAGAGCACATTCTTTATAGCACACAGTTTTGAAAGCATGCACAAATTTTCAAATTAACATCCATAAACACCCTTGTGCATAAAAACTAAAGCTGCAGAGGATTCTTTTCTTTCCTTGTGGAAATCAATGCTTATACCTCATGAGTCGCTTTATATTTCTGATACACGTAGCAGATTTGCAGAGACTTTTTCTGAGTTTCCATTGTAAACTGATCTCCTTTGTACATGGCGGTGGTCTCAGGCCGCTCTCCCAGCTCACCAGTAACTGCCCTCAGCACCCTCATACTTTGCCACTGTGGGCAAAATTTACACATGCAAACAGGCTGTGCAGCTTTAGGATTTTCAGCCTTATCGTGTGGGAATTCACAATCACTGAGCAACCAAGTAATAAAACTGAACTCATTGGTGAACAAGTACCAGTGACTGAAGTGCACAGTTCTAAGACACTGCAAAGCAGAAAGGGGGAAAAAAGTGCAAATTTTTAAAATATGAGTTTTGACAAATAAAGGGACTGTTCAAGACAAGCTAAGCTTCCAGAGCTTCAGCAGAAATTAATGCAACTGTTTCTGGGGGAAAATGGGAAAATCTGTTCAGAGAGTAGAAGTAACAGGAGGACAAGGAGATCAGGAGACTTAAAACATGTTAGACATAAAGCAGGACAAGGAACAAGTTTCCTCAACAGAACATTTTTACTGGTTTGGATGATACATTCTCAGTTTCCACAGGTGATGCAGATTGCTTTTTCATAATCCTCTGAAATTTAGCACCTATCTGAAAAACATTATATTATTTTTTTAACATGATGCTCATCTTTTGTGGTTAAAATTGAGTAATGTATAAAACATCTTTTAGCACTCTGTGCTTGGAGTCCATCCCCTTCCTGTTCAGTACCTGGACTGTGATTACTCCCAATAATCCCACTAAATTCTGGCAATGCAGCAAGGAGCACAGTCTAGCAGAGGCACCTGTGGGACTGAGAGGATGGCAAAATGTGGTGGAGGGGCAGGAGGCAGCACTCAGCAAGTCCCCCTAGGAAACCACAACCTGAACTGGGCTAATCCTCAACACCCACAGGGTCCTCCAGCTCCCCCAAATCACCAAACTAACCAGGAGATAGAAAGTTATTACTGTACTGCATTTTGCTTCCCACGTGCACACAAGGCATGGCATTAGTGGCTGGGATGCCACACTGACCCTACTTAAACCCTAATTATTAGAAGTCAACAACAGGCTCAAGGGATTGCTGGACCTTTCCAAACAGGAAAATTTCCTCAGCAAATGTCTGCAGAAAATTCTTACATTCAAGCCTTATGAAAGTACCATTATGAGGGAGAAGAGAAAAACACTCCTAAGAGCACTGTACCTTTGGCAGTTCAACAAGTGGAGGGGAAACTGCTGTGACACAGGAGTGGTGTTATTTCTGACAAGGTAATGAGCTCATAAAGCAAAGTCCTGTTTTCTGTCAAATTATAGTCATTATTCTTACTAAGTAACATTAATTGAAATTTACTGGTGATATTCAAGTAATTTTACTCAAATTATCTCAAATTTCAGCCAAACAAACCAAACTTCTTTCTTGAGTCTATTATGGATTCATGAAAAATCAGTGATGAGCAAGCAAAAAGAGGTATTAGTTACATTTTGATTAGAATGAAAAACAGATGTGTGGTGATTAATCACATTTAAGTTAAGACAAGCCCATCCTGGAACAATGAACACAAGGGCTAGCTAGTTCTGGCTCCTTCAATACACCTGAACATGCATCAGGGTACACCTTCATTTTCACATCAGAAGAGATGTATTAGGGCAAACACAGAGCTTCATTAACTCCTCAGAAAGTCCAGAGTTAAAATTATATCCAATTTATACTTACAAAATTTTAATTCAGGGTCTAGTGAACCGATCTGATGAACAAGCGCAGTGCTGATCACCACAATCACCATTAAACAAAAGCATTACATGGAAAGGGAGAAACATTTGAGTGGAATGAGCAAAGCAGGTAAGAGTTTCAGCTGTGAAAAAGTGACAAAGGAACACGCAATAGAAGAGACATACGAAACTCAGTGCACAGCAGTGTTACATACCTGGTGTGGGTTTTTTTGGTTTTGGGTTGTTTGGTTGGGGGTTTTGTGGGATTTTAAAATTCTGCAAACCCTCCATGTAATGATGGCCTTAAATTGAATTTTTTGAGAAGGTGCTCAGATGATACAGTTCTGTAGCAAAGCTGCTTTTTTGCTGCTCCAGAGCAAAATGATCCTTGCAATTATTTTAAAAGGAATACAACACAAAGAAGAAAGCACCATTAAAATACTGTTTAAAGAAACTGTATACCCACATTTTCAATAGCATGTACAAGTGAGACCCTGAATCTTGAACACTCTAAATAATGCTCTAGCTCTTCCAGTTTTGCCATTAATCAACCTTGTCATAGCAGATAACTGTTGAAATATTTTAAGGAAGCATAACACAACAAAGACAGTCCAATTTGCACTGGAGGCCATTGCACTGGCCACCTAGGCCATTCCTAAATACTCTAAAGGCATTTTGCATCCTTTATGGGGATTTCCATTCCTTAAAGAGATGATCTGGTGAGAGTGTGAGAGGGCAACTAAAAGAGACGGCTACTGAGCTTTCAGCAGAAGGCTGAAGGCGAACAGGGAATTCTTTTTCCAATACAGATACAGGGAATAGAATTAAAGTTTCAAGTCCAAAAAAACAAACAAAAAAAGTGCCTCTCCCTCATGCAGATGCAGCTGAAGTGTTTGAACTCATGCTTGTGATATTTTTTTTTCCTGTACGCTGAAAGTTTGAAGGATGTCTCAAACGTAGCTGGGCAGGTTCCCACAAGGCAAATCTGCAGAGGATGACCAACTGTGAAGACACCACCTTGAAAACACCACCTTTGAGTCCCTGAAGCACAAAACTACCAGAGGATGGAGAACACTGGTGAAATACTGTCACTGTTCTATATATTCTTCACTTCAGCAACTCAAACTAGGTGCTGCAAAGAGAAGCAGAAGGACTGGGGAACGAGCCTAGATGAACCTTTGATCTGATCCAGCAAAGGCCATTTTGCTCTACAGCCCATTTGTGAATCACTTTACACTTGCCCACTCTTTTTAAGAGGGAAGATGAAAATCAATCACAAGTTATCCATTGAGAATAACCTAATTAATTTCTGTAAAATAATCCTGTACAAAATAAAGCAATCACCTTTATAGTTTCTTTCAATCATTCATCATAAGTCTGTCCTTTGCTTACTTGCACCATGCCTGTACATTGTATGTGCTTGCAAATCTACTTTATTTCATCAAAGCACAACAGCAAGACCATGCATTCACAACTTTTCTACAAATAACTGCTTCCTGAGGATGCTGGAGTTATTTACCACTACATTATTACCTGCTTAGTTTTCCAAATATGTAAACCCATGCTGCAAGGGGTGGGTATAGTATCTTTCTTTCTACTTGGTTCCTAGGGATTAGAAAGGGGTTTCCTTTTACAAAACAGAGTAAGTTTTTATGCTTTTACTCACTTGCTAGCAAGGAACACTCCCACAGCTCCTTCCTGTAGATTCACTGTTTTCTACCTGCACAGTTGCCCCCAGGCAAGAGACACTAAAATTTTTCTTACTGCATGTGTGATTCAGCTGCGAAAGGGGAACAGTATTCAGGTTTCAGATGATGAGTAAGAAACAACACTTTAAGAAAGACAGCATCTAACCAAAAAAAAAAAAAAAAAAACAACCAAAAAACAAACAAACAAAAAACAAAAAAAAAATAGTCTGGGTTGGAATTTTCCAGAGTTGAAAGCAGAGAACCAAATGTCTCTAACCAGCATTTGTTTTGCAGCTGTCCAGAGGTGTGCATTCATTTTCTGTGAATATATGCAGCACAATATGGCCTTTCTACCCGTCCAGTTCAGAGCAGCCAAAGTACCAGGCAGCTATGAAAACCAAGAGAACATGGAACAATAAACATGAGACTGAGAAAACTGGGCTATTCACTAACAGGTCTTTAATGAAAGTCTTACGAATCAAAACGGAAAAGAAATACCCATTCTCGGAAAAACCCATTTTTCCAAGAAATTTAATCTCCTTATATTTGACCAAGACTGTCAAAGAAGTGAGCCTGAGAAACATAATCCTAATTACCTCATAAGGGAAAAAACGAGCAGTCACTTAGGGCACATGTGAGAAATCCACAGAACATGATGAACATCACCTTGTTCCCCAGAGTGTGTTTTGTTCAGTCTGAAAGCCACAAACAGGCTGCCTGCTTTGTCAGCCGTGAGGCAGCACTTTGGGAGCCTCAGGTTCAGGGGAAGGTGCCAAGTTCTCAGTTGCACAGGCACTTCCCACTGCCCCATGAGCACCATGGGATTACTGAAAAAGCACTAGACCAACAGAAAGAGATGGACATGGCTGCTCAGGCCACTGCTTTGGACAGACAAAGGCAGGGGTGAATCTTGGATGTGGGGATCCACACCAATTTAAACTGGCCAAAAAACTTCCTTGTAACATTAAAACACTCAACTTCCAAACTGGGTATGGTGCTCAAAACGACAAACACACATCTGCAAGCAAATGTACCATCCACAACAGCTGATTTTACTCTGAAATGAGAGGTTGATGAAAGTAAATGTAAGAGGTTCCCTGCATAATTCTGATGTTACTTAACTTTAAAGTATTCATGAAAAGAAAGGGTGGGCAGATAGGAATTTGGGTTCTTTGTCCAAACTGTGCTACTGTTTTTCTTCCTGAAGAAAACAAGCTAACCCCGATAAGAAGTAGTAAGGTTGTAATACATTTCATGTGCTAGCAATGAGGTAAGAAAAAAAGAAAAATTAAAAGCAATGTTGTTATACATATGCAAGCACATAAACAGCAGCAACACAGACAGATATGAAGAGGTCACCAGGATGTTTCTGGGTCGCTGTAATGCTGGCTGTCATATCAAGAAGGCAGAATTGACAGGTGTAAGTCACAAATTCACTATCTACCAAC
The DNA here is from genome assembly GCA_013399225.1 of Rhipidura dahli. Lineage (NCBI taxonomy): Eukaryota > Metazoa > Chordata > Aves > Passeriformes > Rhipiduridae > Rhipidura > Rhipidura dahli. The sequence continues at coordinate 363,036 of VXAC01000801.1, forward strand.
AAGACAGGGTAAAAGGGGTGAATGCTGACATGTGCCACAGCCACCTCTGATAAGGTATCTTATTTGGATATCTGCCCTGAAAACAGATCCCTTGTTTTCTCAGTGAGGAGAAGGCAAGTACAGCTACAGCGCACAAAGTGACTCTCTCCTCCTTTTCCTTACTATTCTAAAGAAAAGCAGAAAAGATCTTTCCAGCTGGGTGCTGGATGCCAAAGTACAGCTGACTGGACCTCAAAGGCAGGGACAGGCAGCAGGCTGTGTGTGCAGCACTGGGGCTGCCTGCCTGACACTGACCCATCTGTCAGCAGGCGGCACAGGCAGGCGGCAGCCGCCTCCAGAAGCTGCCAGCTGCAGGGCATCAGGCTCCAAAGAGGAGCAGGCAATGCCAGAAAGTAACTCTTTGGCAGCAATGGGAGAGACACAAAATGAAAAGAAACCCTCCTCTGCGTGTTGGCAGCTTGGCACGTAACATGGCAGGCTCTGCAGCACAGGAAGCTCCTTGCTTCCTCTGAGGGCAGTCACGTCAGAAAGACCAGAGTGAAACTCTTAAACTTTCCTCTTCTCCTGGGAAGGCATGGACCTGCACTTCTGATCCCCAGGAAACTGGCTGGTACAAGTTATCAAAAAGCACCATCTCATCTGAGAGAAAGACTGGTGTTTTGTAAGTGCAGAATGGACCAACTCTCATCCCAAGCCACCTTTTGGGGCAAAGGTCCAAAGAAAGTCTTGTGCTCCAAAGTTGATAATTTCTGTCTCAGTCTTAGAAAAGCCTTCAGTACACATGCAGAGCAGACTCCATCTCCATTTGCTTCCATATGATGGGCCTTAAAGCCAGTGGAGGTAACTCACAGCCTGAATCCCTGGATCTTACTCACTCTTAACAAACTTCTTTCCAGAAAAACTTCAGCACTTAGTCCAGCAAATAAATTTACATATACAAATTATGTATTAGATCCTGACAGGAACTGGGAAAAAGAAATCAGTGCAACTGTGTTCAGAGCTTGGCAAGGAACCAAACTTCAATAAAAAGCTGTTGTCATTCGATAATAACTATCAGGGCTCTGAAGACAGAAACCAGAAATGGTCAGTGGACTGTATGCGTACCTCTCAACCAGGCAATTCCTCTCCCTAATCTGTTCCCTTTATGGTCAATGGAGCAAGAGCAATTTAGGGCAGGAACATAACTGAGATGCTCCGACGTGCCCTCTAGGCTGGCTCTGCTCCCCAGGACAGAGGAGGCTGCTGCAGTGGCTGAGCAGCGTGCCTGGTGTCATTGGGAGGCTGACAACAAGAGCACCCTGGCAGTGGTACAGCAGTAAACCTTCACCTAGAAACAGCTGTTTCCTACACAGTTAAAAGCAATTCGAGCAATCGGAGAAAGAATAACTCTACACAATGACTTGAAGCAACCTGGCAGCTGAAAAAAGACTTGCAAGGGTCTTACTGCTTTCATGCCACAAAGAAATGAGGGAAGAACTAAATCCATTCTGTTTTCTTGTCTCATTTGGAGGTTTATTTGCATTGGAGGATTCTCTTGAGGCCTGGGTTATCATTTTTTGTGGGGTTTTGTTTTTTTGTTTTAAGAGTAAGACTAGGTATTTTCAATCTTCACAAAACAGCTACAATTGCAAAAATACTTCTACATAGCACCTTCTGTTTTTCTGTTTAGCTTTTTGTTTTGTCTTTTCCTACTGAGAAATTTAGAAACTGTTTGGGCATTTCTGTATTTGAATTGCCCTCACTTCCTGTCTTCCCAAGAAGCATCCCCAGGGGCCAGCTGGAAACAGTACCCAGCACCCCAAGGTAACAGGCAGCTTGTCCAACAGGTACTGCCAACTCACAAATCGTCCTTTAAGTCCTGCTAGCTGGTACAAAATTATATGCATTTTAGTGGATTTAAAATGAAAAGATCCAATCTCACAGCTGTTGGGTTAGAAAAGCTCCTCCCAAAGTCCTAGTAGAGACCTGCAAATGACTGTATGTCAGCCTGAAACATGCACTGTACAGAAGAGAAGACCACACACAACACCTGCAGCACACAGTATCAAACAGGAAGAGCACGGTGACAGCAATGTGCAGACCACTAACCTCTGGATGAAAGTCCAGGAGACCCAGTCCCTGCTACCAGCATGCCCCAGAGTATTGTCTAGGGCAGCTATAGGTGCTTGTTATTCACCACCTGTACTCACCTCCTGTCAAAAGCACAGCATGAGCTCACACCCAGGGCTTTAAGGAGCTGTTCAGAGTATGCCTTTAGCTCCCTTTTCCCAGGTTACACCACCCCTGAGAATACTGCAGTACTACCTGGCTATCCCATCAAATGTATAGGATGGATATTATTTGCTCACCCACTCTTTCTGGTTCTCAATTATTTTTAGTATTCTGTGAATTTTAACATATTTGTATTAATAAAAATTAATAAGTTGTAATATACTCTTGTTGAAGAGAATAACATGGCAGAACTCCCTTGTGAGGGTTTTGATGAAGGGTTTCTGGTTAGTTACTTATGGTGCTAGACCTTTCATGCAAACACACCCACGTCTTCCACAGCAAGTTCTTCCTACACACAACACCAAGCATTTCAGCCTTACAGCAGGGGTTGGGGGGGAAAGGTAAGGAAGCCTCCTGATGTAGTTCTGATGCAGTTACAAGGAACCACTCATGCATGCTCTGAGCAGCAAGAAGCAGAAAGGCAGTCACAGCTGGTTGCCATATTGCTGGCATCATCACCATCCTCCCCAGAACAGCTCATGCAGCTCCCACACGTTGCAGAATAAGCTCTCCTGCTACAAGGGCTGAGGAAAACCCCAGCCTCTGGGCACAGGTGAGATCAGTACCACAGGTGAAACAGCCTCTTCCTGTGCCTAACCTGATGGGAAACTCCACACTCTCAGCTGTCCCTACCTCACACAAAGTCAAAAAGAAAGCAAATGTTTCCAGAGGCATTTGATGCTTCATAGGCTTTTAAGTGTCCATTGAACCTAAATTTAGGATTATGGGAAGAAGTAAGGAAAGACATCCAACATTTATATTTCATTCCCCAGCACAGAAACAAGTTAACTTGATGCGCCAGTTTTAGGCATTCTGAAGTTATAACTGGCCCTTAAAGTTGACGTGTAAACCTTGTGGACAGCCACAGGGAGAAATAAACCTGCAGAAACAGGGCCTTTTTTTTTTAGCAAAGAGTTTACCAACATACTCCTCTTCATATTTTAACAGTAAGACCAGACCTAAATATTTAATGCCTGAAAGGTTAAAAGAAACCTGATATATAACTTCATACATATCAGACTTATCTCAAACCGCTAAATATGAATTGACATAGCTTATGACATCCTACATCTTACAATAGCATGCTGCTGAGCCACAGTAACTACTGGGGTTCTAAATAAAGAGGCTGTAACTTTACCTCTTCGTAGCCTAAATTTTTATGTGCCTTGTTGAGTCATAAGCAGGAAAAGAAAATCTTAAAGAAGCTTTTATCATTATTAAAATACAGATGCTGCACATAAAATCCGCAACAAAACCAACCAACCAGCCAACCAAAAAATAACACCAAAACCAAAGAACTCCTTCCCCTCCCCTCCAAACAAAACCCCCATACCCAGAAAAGGAAAGCTCACAATTAAAAACACTTGAAGACACAGAGCTGTGAAATAAAGCAAATTTTCCACATTACATAATATTTCCAATTAAATATTAAAATCTCTTCCCCTTTTCCAGACAGAGATACCATGATTTCCTCAATTTCATCAAGCCCACACAAGTACAAAAGCATAATGAAAATGAGTGGTGGTTCTTCCACCACTCATGACCACATCTGACCATGGCATACTCTGAGCCCAAGATGGGAATTTCATTTAAATGCTTCCAGAGGAACTGTCACAATATTTTGTGTGACAGTAAACACTTTATTCTTGAAACTGGGTCCATTTGGTGTCTAGCTCACTTGACAGTCTTAGAGAAAACAACATATATTACATCAGGGTGCTCTGCCACCTATTTAAATAAAGCTCTTCAGACTTTGAAGTATTTCTTTCATGAAAGAAATAAATTGAGAAGCATACAATTGACAAATTAAATCATCATAATGTCTACAGAAATACAAGCAGCTGCACATGAAAAAGATGAAAAGAATATAAATGAAAGAGGAATAGAATAGCTGAAGGCAAGGAAAGAAGAGTGCACACTATTTGAATGCCATAATGAAAACCAATAACAGAGAGCAACTATTTCTTTACTGCTGAATTATGAGATAGGGCATTTATCATTACATATCCTTGCAGGGAAAAAGTTATTACATCTTAAGAAAAATCAGTCAAACAGCATTATGAAATCACGTGTGCTTTATATCATGTTCCACAGTGACATCTTCAATAGTAACAAAACTCAACCTTCCTTTCAGTAAGTTTAAGGACTGAAACAACATAGCCGTGGTCTGAAATACGATACCAACATACCTGGGTGAGCAGCAAGTTCACAAAAAGTCAGAAAGTGGCATTTGTTTGAAGCATCACTGACCACGAGTTTGCACGTTTTGCTTATACCATTTTTAAAGATAATCAGTCTGACAATGTTCAAATGTGCATCTCCTTACCTTGCATTTCAATGACACACATTTTCTTTTTTAAGCTAATATGAAATGGAGCATCATAAGGCATCAAAAGCTTACATGTAATGATGTAATTCTGAAGAGAAGGGAAGCTTCCTTTCCATACCAGCATGTATGTTTTATTAACTAACACCCCTTCTTCCCTTTTATTACACTACATGTACGGGTCATGCATCTTAGAACATCTCAGAGGGGATAGAACTATATTTAGCCTAATACCACTTCAGCAAAATTGGCAACCCCTTGTCTTCCTTACAAAAAACATCATACAGAAATACCAACATTTCTTACTCCAAACCCACAGCTTTTACGTAACAGCTTCTAATGTCTCTTCCATAGTTTAGGTCCTTAATTTTGTTTTACTGTCTTAAGTTCTGAAGGGTAAAGCTTAAAACATGACAGAGTGTTGGACTGTTTCAAGAGAACTAATCCAAATCCAATTTACTTGTTTGGTCTGTCTCTTCAGTATAGAGCAGGTTTACATGGAGGCAGGAAACAAAAAAATCATTTCTTTTCCAAGTTTAATGCTAATTTATGTGAAGATATTTAAAATGAACTTTTTTCCCCCCTAATTAAGGACTTGAACATGCTGTACTTCAGTCTACAGCAAAATGAGTTCAGCAGTCTGAACGCTGACCATAAGAAGAAGAACTGCTTTGTCTGTCAATACAAATATCTAAAAAGTACGTGGGAAGTGCAAATAGCTAAAAAGGGAAACTGTATGAAAATATCAACAGCTATTGATGTGCTATCAACAGCACTGACCTCATTGACGTAGATACAACTGTTGTTATCAGTTGTTTTCAGAGGAGTCCATTATAAGCAGCTATAAACAGTTTATTTTTTTATTCAGAATTCTTTTTGAATCTTCAAAAAGAGATGCATTGAGATTGCAGGGGAAAAAATCCACTTCAAAAAACCACAACATAAGAATAACATGATACTTTATAATTACTTTAGGAAAAAAAATCTGAAACATCTAAAAGTCTAAATGGACTTATGCTGGAGCATGGGAAGCAAAGTATTCCTGGCTTTATGAGGAGATGGTTTCCTTTATGGTAACATTGAAGATGATTGAGGAATTTTTGTTGTTATTTTTGTTTTGCTTAGAAATAAGACTTGTTTAAAATCTTGCTATGTATTCAGAGTCAAAAGTAGATTCCATCTTCCCTGCAGATTTTTACATGTGGGGGAAAAAAAAAAAAAAGAGGAAAGTTGTCAGGAAAAAAAATAAGTCAGAAAGAGGATACCCCAATTCAAATACATTTCACTTGAGGGGTGAATGGAGGCTTTACCTTCTCTAGGGCGTCTTGGTTCTTCTTGCTACAAAGTCTCTTTTAAGTATCACATTTAAATTACATTTCAGGGACAAGCATTGGAAATCCACCTTTGTCTCAAACAACAACCGAGATCCAACAGGACTGGCCATTTCTTTCTCGGTGAGATAACAGAAGGTAAATCACAGGTTATGGAAAAGTACCATGGTTCATCCTCACAAAGGAGGCTGACTAAACGTGTGCACAAGGAGTACAACAGAAATCTAACATTTCAGTTTAAAGAGGTGTACATTTTTAGAGCAAAACCACAAGTTATTTATATGGATAGATTTTTCACAAAGTAACCTGATCTGGGAACCAGAGGATTTTACTTAGAGCATCTGTGTTCCACATTCTTAGGAAAGAAAATTTAAATAATCCTAAAAGCTGAAAAAGGTATTTTTATCATAGCCTTTGCAGCTATTTCACATTTCACTCAAAGAGAGCTGAACCAGATATCTCCAATCACATCTGGATGCAGGCCCCAGTAAGTACTGTGTGCACTCTCTTAACTAGAACTCAAATTATTCTATTTTAAAAAGCCTAACCCTTAAAAAACTCCCCCCGAGTTCTGGCATTCCTTCTCAGGTTTTTTCAATTTGTGTGATGTCAGTTTACATCTAATAAGCATGTTGTTTATTATCTTCATTTAAGTCAGGACTTTTACCAAGTTACAGCAAGAGTCATAGGAAGCATATCACGATTACAAATCCATAATGCATGCAAGATCAATCTGTAGCACCGTTAAATCCATTAATCACAGTCTTTTTGGTCCCAATTATGCTAAGAAGATATTCGATAAAGCAATTTCAACTCACCTCTCTCTCTCTCTTGTTACCATCAGTGCAAAGAAGGCAAAACCACAGCGCTTCCGACAAATTCTCAAGGCACCTCTTTTGTTCCCTTTAAATTAAATCCGAATTGGTTGCACGTTTCACTGAACTGCTAATGTTCTCCACATGTTCCCTCTCTCAAACTGAAAATGTTTTCTATTAGGAATGCCTAGCACTGAACATAAAACTGTAAAATGTCCTTCAAACAACCCAAAGCTCCTCTCTTTCTTTGGAACGTATCACTGCTTGCCCAAATGAAGAGCTCACAGTCCCACAATTAAGCTTCCTTTAGGGAAGCTTTTTAATAAGACTCTTTTTCTTAGTGTGCTCACAAACTCTCTTATCAAAAGAAAGCTATTTATTTTAAAATCCATCAGTTATTCCCTTTAAAAAAAAAAAAACAAAACAAAGCAACAAGGTTTTACAGCACGAACTAGAGGAACTTCACATTGTCCACGGCCATGAAAAACTGACTCAGGCACTCAGCACACAGGAAATGCACATATGCCAGAATGAAATGGGGTAATGATATTTGCAGGGAGAAGCATCTCATGTGAGACAGTACCAAGAACATGGGCTGTAGGCAGAAGCTTAACTTTGCTCTCAGAATGAAATGCAACATAGTTTCACATTTCTTTAACCATAATAGCATCGACTTTTCAACACCTCGATGCTATATGCTCTTAAGAAGAAAAACCACGTTTTTCCCCTCTTTAGTTCATGTATCTCAACTTCTCTGCAACAAAGGGCCAGGTACAGTTACAGACTTACTACAGAATTTTGTCTTTGTGAAAGCACTGTGATTCCACTCGGGAGGAACTTGTCCTTCCACATGCTTGAGGTGCAAGTCCTACCAGAAGGTTCAACAGATGCAGAAATAGTTGCAGAACCTAATCATATCTGCTCTAACACATGCAACAAGTCCTCATAATGGATAACAGAAGGGAAAACTGTACATAGAAAAAAAGGACTAGCTGCATAGTTCAGCTATTACAGGACAAATAAAAACAGCTGGCTTCTACTAGCCCCGTGGTAACAACCAGCTTACAGCTACCCTCAGGTATCCCAGAACAACACAGGCTCACAAAGATATTTATGGCTACATTTTGTAAATTATATCAAGAGCAAGGGGATATCAAAAAGATAATCCCAAGAGCTCTGTGGAAAGGCTGGATTATTGGTGCTAATGCTGCTGGTTAAAACAGATGCCCTGATAATAGGGGGTAGAAAGAGTCGCTGTGCAGCACGGCAGTGCTCATGTCCCAGAGTTGGGAAGAGTCCACTGCAGAGGTAACCTTGCATCTGCTCATGTGCAAGAGCCAACAGAACTGGATTATTAAATGGTTGTAACAACTAATACTGAAGCTATATTATACATTTAGCAAGACTCTTGCAATAATACACTTGCACTCTATTTAGGGCCATCACTGGATCAAGCTATGAAATGCAATATACACAAACATCTATGTAAATTATTTTTAATCTACTGGCAGATAAAAGAAAGACTTTGCACAAATCTATTAGAGAGATAAAACCATTCAAAAAAAGGTAATTTTATAGAGCAAAAGCATTTTAAATAATCAACTGGGGGTCCTGGGTATGTGTTTTGGTTGGTTTTGCTGGTTTATTCGGTTTGGGGGGTTTGGGGTTTTTTTTAATAATAAACTGACACAAAAAGGTAGTAAAATTTAAAATACTCCTTGCAAGATTTTCTGGCCTTCCAAGACACAGTACTAAAAGTAATCCCAGGTCGATACATGCACTCAGAATCACATCAACTTTTGTTATTTGCATTCTTCTTGTATTACATTGTATTAACAACTGAAGCTTATAGCAAACTTCTTCTGGCAGAATCATTCTAAGTCACTGTCATGGATCCCTGTCCAAATACCATTCTCAGCATTGATTGCAACACTCCTGATTTAACATCACAGGCATAACCATTTTAGAACAGGACATGGGACTCTCTTGGGCTAAATACAACGTCCAGATATGTAAGAGCAAATGGTGCCTTTTCTCTCAGAGACCACATCAGATTTTGAGAAAAAAACTATGAAGAAATGAACAAACAAATGAAGCAGGAGCCACAATACAAACAGATCTGGCCAACCAAGGACCAAGCACCTAATGATTAAACCAAGTCCTTCTGCAGGAAAACTGGAGCTGGTAAAGATCTTCAAAATTTCACTGTCATAATGTTGCTGTGACTAAAACCTTCCTTTTAGTTTCAGGGGCTAAAACTTTTGATACTGTTGGTGTGCACTCTCTATAGTTACATTCTCATTTACATTAGACTTAGTCATGGCTTCACCTGAGCTCTGTAATTGTTAAATACATACAAACTAAAATGATGTTAAGACACAACTAAATACGAAGTCATATGGCTGCCAAAAATACTAAAAAGACTTTTCCCACAAGGGTAGTAACTCATAATAAATGAAATTTGAATAAAAGGTCAAATTTGAAAGCTTGTGGGGAAAAAAACATACAGTAGACACTATCTGATTTAAGGAGCACTCAGAGACTGGAAGGCCAACCATGTTCTGGGCTGCATCGAATGCGTGGCCAGCAGGGTGAGTGAGGGCATTCTGCTCTGCCTTTGTGAGACCCACCCTGGAGAGAGGCACCCACAGAAGAACATGAACCCGGCAGAACAGGTCTAGAGGGCATGAAGATGCTCCAGCCCTCTGGTTACCTCTCCTGTGAGCACTGAGGGAGCTGGGGCTGTTCAGCCTGGAGAAGACAAGGCTTCAAGGAGACCTTACAGTAATCAAAGGGGGTTTTTAGAAAAGAAGAAAAGCAACTTTTTATATGGGTGGCTAATGACAGGACAAGTGGCAAGGGTTTTAAACTGAGAGAGGGCAGATTTGAATTAGACATTAGGAAGAAATTTTTTACTGTGTGGGTGGTGAGGCACTGGGACAGGTTGCCCAGAGAAGCTGTATATGTCCCATCACTGGAAGTGTTGAAGGCCAGCTTGGATGAGGCCTTGAGACACCTGTTCTAGTAGGTGGCCCATGGCAGGGGGTTAGAACAAGATGATTTTTAAGGTTTCTTCCAAACCTAACTATTCTATGATTCTATGATTCCTCCACTAAGGTCTTTGGACATCAGCAAGTACAAAAATACATCTAAAGTTTTCAATTAGTTATGTTCTCTGAACAGAACTGGTTTCAGCAATGTTCTTTTGATATAAAGAAACATTTTAAATATTGAAGTTTGTATTAAAACAACTTAAATGTATAAGCTATTAATTAATCCTGATAATTTAATCAGGATGAAGCCAAAATGGGAAAAGAAATAGAGTAATATTTAAAACAAAAATTATTCTTTCATGCTGAAAGTCCTTAGTATGAACAAAAGAAAAGAATTCACATTGAGAGTTAAAAAAAAAAAAGAAGAAAGTATTAATGCATTAAATTAAGGTACTTAAGAAGGACTCATATTTAGCAGGGTAGAAAGTACCACAGCTACTGCACTCAAGTTATTAAGTATTATTCCTTCCCTGCTCTGCTTATAACCAAAAAACCCCTACTCCACTTGACATGGGACTTGCTAAGTCTTCCCAAGTCTCAGAAAATACTGGCCTGCAGTCAATACATTCTCTGATGCTGAAGCCCCATGAATTCTCCAGAGATGTGAAATCACTAACGATGGAAAACTTTATCTGGACATCTGAACATATATGCTTTTATTATTTCCCACAATTTAAAAGTACAGTGAGCTAGGAAGAAGGAAAAAAAATGTTGATCCAACTTCAAAATGGGAGAGTTTATGTCAGGAAAGCTATTTCTTTGCACCTATCAGCTCTTATGAGCAAAGTAAAATGCTGAATACAAAGATGACAGGAGGCTCTGCAGAAAGGTCACTACATAACAAACCACATCTTCTCAGAAAGCAGCCCTAGCTACCTGTTGGGGACTTTGCAGAGTCATTAACATTGCTAACTACAATTCTTTCCATGGAATCTGTGAAGCCTGAAAGAAAATACCCAAAGCATGACAGTTTTCCTTCACATAACACCATCTCAGACTCCTCTAGCTCCTGACTTCTTCTCCAAATATGTAACACATCTTTTAACCTCTAAACCTAATGCTTGCCTTTCAAAAGAGAAGTTAACAGGCAGCTGATGTGCACACACACATACACAGGATGAAGAGAAGCACTACCCACTGTGACAGTGAAATAACCCTCTTATTCTGTGACAGGTTTAACTGCAAGGCACAGCTCTACAAACAGCACAAGCAGTAACAAACACAGAATGTTCCCAGAGTCTTTCAAACTATCCCATACAAAAAAATAAGACAAGCTTGAAACGCAAAAATGAAAAAGAAAATAAGACAAAAGAAACTACATTACATCAAGCTATGGGCTGAAACAAAAACTTACCCCAAAAATCTAAACTTCAGCAGGGGGAATGGAAATTAGAACCAGAACTTGCATTTGGCTTTCCTGCCTGTAATGAACCAAGCCAAAAGTCCATATCCAAACACACCTCTTCTCTAGGAGTTTGAAATCTGGACTCAAGTTTTGCAGCCTGGCTTCCTCCGTAATCACTGCTGAATGCAACACTCCTGCCAGAGAGCAACAGCACCTGACAAGGGACTACACTTTCATACAGGAACAATTAAGATACATGCACAGTAATACACCTAATTGCCCACAGTAAGCTTGAATGAAAACAGGTAACAACAATGCAACCACATGTTGAAGCTCAGAACCTTATGTGCTCCAATTCCTCGATGGCTGCTCTCTGGAGAAAAAAAAAAAAATTACATGAAAATTCTTTTTATAAAACCTCAATCTGGGAAACTTATCAAATCTTGTCTTGCTGAACTGATCTGTTTTGCCAAATATACTTCCAGACCTAACAAGAACAATCTTCTCCAAGCTGTTCTTAATTTCACTCACATTTATAAAATCAGTTTAGACTTTGCATCATCTCTGTTCCTTCTCTAACGCTTAACATGTAAGGCTTGCTCCGCTGTTCTTCCTCAAGTCAATGGTAGTAGAGGAGAAACTGTTTCTGCACAAGGCAGCCTAAAGATTGTTCTCAATGAGAGGTATTTGAGGAATTCTGTAGGTTGCTTACACTCAGTTGAAATTCTCAGAAATGACATTTCATAACATATCCTGGGGGCAGGGGAAAACGTTCAGCTGTATTTAAAGCCTGAATCCTCTAACAGCAATGTCACTAGAAATGACACAAAACTTTGACTTTCTCCTCCTCCTTTTAAGGAAGATACCTATATTTCAAGCTATGATCTCCTAAAGCAAGACCAACAAGTTAAACCTATTAGAGTGTTGAACCTACTATGAAGAAGCTGAGAACAACTGTGGCACAGACACACAGGATTTAATTTTTTTTTTTAAACCAGCCTCCCATAAAATCTATCATGGTATCAGCAGGACATGAGCATTAGCTTTGCACTGACACTCAGTGAAACATTCTGCTCTGTAGAATGCTGGAGAGCATATTAACGCCATCCCAGAACGTCAGCCTCCATTCATGCAACCTTAAAGCTCTTTTGACACGCACTTTATGACTTTCATTAGACTTTTCCTTGTGACAGCATTGTTCTAACCAGGGTTTTTAAGACATTGACACTGTGATAATGACAAATACGTGGCCAAGATCTGCAAGATGTGAAGTAATAAACTTTATATGCTATTAAAATATAGTAGTTAGCTGTCAGCCAACAATTCTTCAGATCCCATTCCCAATCCAGAACAGGATCTTTTCTGAGAGCACACAAAGGCTGTGACAAGACAGATAACTGAAGATTCTTCAAAGCACCACCCAGCCATGTGACTTCACTGTCAAATTCTATACTTCCTTGGCATGTTTAACACGCTTCAAGGGTAGTGTAGCATGTACAAACTAATTTCAGCATGCAACAAACAAAATAATAAAATCAATTTATTGGCCATTATCGTCAATTTAGAACACGGCCAAGTCTGATTCATACTCCCCAGATTTGAGTTTTGTAATTCTGTTTATTTGTTCTTTCAGCCATGTGGAACTTTACTTACCAATGCAGGCATGGACTCTCACTGACAGCTGGGTCCTCAGAATTATGCTGTGCTTCTTGCCTCTCCTAAAAAGAGAAGAAAAGTATGTAAAGGTGTAGTGAGGAAGAAGAGGAACTGGAAATAAACAAGTCAAGCTGAGACAAAGGAAAAAAGGGTAGGAGGGAAGAGAAGATACTAGAAATTTTGTATTTGTTTCTCATAATCCACTTCCATTTTAATTTGCAATACATTAATTAATTTCCTCATCAAGACTGTATTGTTTATGATAGTAATAGTTAAGTGATCTCTCCATCTTTATCTCAGTCAACAAGGTTTTTTTATCTTATTTCCCCTCCCTGCTGCTGGGGAGAGGGAGTGAGAGGGCAGCAGGGTGGGCATCTGGACATTTTCCAAGGACAGCCCACCACAATGAAAACTGTATTAGAGAAGTATCAAGTGATGACTGCATATTTTAGTTTTCACAGAAATACTTCAGTGCAATGTAAAATTAAACAGCAAAAGAAAATCCGAGGTTAAACGAGATTGTTGACACTTTCACAGATCTGCTCACATAGCCTAATGGGTGTTTAAAGCACAAAGGTAGCTGTGTTTTTCATGCAAAAAGGCAAAACTGAGTCCTTCTTCACTCTGGCTCCCAAGTTCCATATTGGTCTTAAATGGAGTGACCACTTTAATTAGCTGCTGCATACCTCATTTGTTTGTCAGTCCAACTACTATTAGTTGCATTTTTTTCAACCTGGGCAAGAGCAGTGTTCTTGATTTCTAGGTGCTACACCTGCAAACTGACATGAGGGCACAGACAACACCTTTCCTCTGCACCCAAACATGCTCACCTGACGGAACATGGGAGGGTAAGGAAAGCCAAATGTCTTTTCTGCTTGTACAGCAGTGTATTCTCCCTCTTTTCTCTGAAACTAAAAATGCAATTCCTGTACAAGTGGCTCTAGGTGGCCCAGATGACCTCCAGGGGTCCCTTCCAACCTCAGCCATTCTGTCATTCAGCAAATTTATTGTGGAAAGACATGCATGAAAGCAATCTACATCCAAGTTAGAGCACAAACCAGCACAACCTTTCTCAATCTGACACTTTGCAACTCTGCTGAGAGGCTTCAGGGCTAAATCCTTCACACAGTAGAATCTTCTACTGGCTGTAACTCAAAACAGTTTTCTGGTAAAAACAAAAGTTCTTCCCTACCTTATTGTTTTTCAACCCACAGTTATTTTGCAGAACAAAAATATTTTAAATAATTTTCATGAAAAAAAAGAAAGCCAAAAGTTTTATACTATTTCTCTGAAAGATTTGCAGGGGAAGGAAGGTAACAGAAGTAGTGACAAGTATTTTCAGAAAAATATTGCCCCTAAGAAAACATACAGGAAAACCAAGAAAAGTAAGGACCTGAAAAATAAGTGGTAAATGTGCACCTGTGTACCTGCTAATAGAGGACTTAATTCCAGTTTCAGAATGGCAACTTATGTCTATAGATTTAAAAAAACCCCAAACATTAAACATAGGTATTTCTTTTAAAAAGCAAAACCAAAACCTTTCATTGAAATTACTCTTTAATGGGTCTGCTTGGACATCATTAGGACAGAGTGGGCAAAGTGTCACCCTTCTCTTGAAAAGCTGAAGTGTCAAGCAGCAAATGGTATTGCCCCCACAAAAGCAGGGTGCAGTTTGGACTGTGAAATTTCCTGGAGCAGTTTCAGGTTTAGGACTGACTCTCTGCTTACCCCAACTCCTCCTGTTGTTCTGGTTGGACACAGTCTTTGCCTGGGCTCATATTCTGCATATTTTTGACAGCTGCCCCTCCCCACAGGAGTGCCCAGACTCTTCTGGAATATTTAATTTGCCAAGTTAGTGAGGAATCTTTGAGCAAACCTCTTGCCCTTCCAAACATCTGATTCTGTACGGAACTGTTTCTCTTCATCTCCCTTCCTTGATGGACTTGCTGATACACTTGGCATACAAATCCTCCAAGATAACAGAATCAGAAAATGGAAGAATTGAGTAAAGATTGTTCCTTTCAGAATTGTAAAAGGATAATCCAGAGTTAGCAAAGTAATGGTAAGTCTACTTAATCAGACATATTATTCTTCCCATCACGAAAAACTAAACTTAAAGAAACTGCTAATGTAACACATAATGGACATTATCATCATGGCAGTCTCTAGTGTCTCAGCACTCTGTAGGGTACAATGGCTTCACCAGCTCTCTGCTGAAATCTACAGGTCTGTGGTGATTTGTTGAAAGAACAGACAGCAGGTAGTGCTCAGCCATCAGAGAGTGAATGAACAAAAAGACATAACAAATCAGAACGATTTTACGGCCTGCAGAGATTCAGGTCCGTTAGAACTTAATACAGTTTTTCCCTCTTTTTCTAAAAATCTAATGCATGATGTTTCTCAATATAAACAAGCCTATTTTTGGTAGTTGTCCAAGCTTCAACAGTGGCTCTACTTCCTCCTCAACCTCACCTCCTCAGCAAAGACACCTGAAAACTTAAAGCAAAACTTGGAGCACACCATCTTCTACAGGTTTTGTTCTTCACCATCATTGCAGCTGTATACCACAGAACACTCTCACACACACAAACATTAATTTTTATTTTTATCTCCCACTGGTCGCATTGGCAATTTTTCCAATCTACCAAAATCAACATGATTCAAGCCCCAGGAACTACAGAGATGAAGACTCACTTATGCATTCTCCCCTTTCTCCCCAGGCCACACCATGATCATCACTACAGAGGAATTTTGTGGGGTTTAGGCATACTAACTAGATTTACCACACAGCAGCTAATTATAATTAGTCACATGTGAAATATTAGAAATTATGCCATTTCCTGCTGAATACTCCTGACTAGCATGCAATATGAGTAACACTTTTGCAAAATTAAGATCGCCTCTGAAAATTACTACATCCATGATTCTACACATACCAATTGCCTGGAAAGTATATTACAATAATAAATGCCAAAAAAAGGGGGCAACTTTTAATCCATGATTTCAGACACATGAACTACTGGCCAAACAGTATTAAAAAGCATGCCTGTAGGCAAGCTTGTCATGATACCAGGGCAGGGAAGGGGCGTGCCATGGGACAGACAGGCCATTTACATTAAAAACAAAGTAGGTTCAAAAATACACTGCAGAAAACAGTATTTCCAACAAACAAGATTCGTTTATTAAGAACAGAACTTGGACATGTAACAAAGTTTGTAATCTACTCTTAATTCAGGCTTGCATTTTTATTGATATGACTTAAAATAAAAAATGTTCCAGTGAGTGCCACCGGCTATTATTTATTTTAAAAAATCCAAGAAGTATTTAATATAGTCAATTTAATAGCTGCAACTTAGCAGTAGTAGAGTAGGTAAATTTCACATATTCTGTTGACACAGTATTCTGCTGATCTACGTGTTGGAGTACAGAATGCTGAGGATAATTCTCCTCCTCAGATAGAACCTGAGACAAGCCAGAATGCAAAGAATTTTCCTCTCCCTTAGGATGAACCTGCTGTGGAACCTGTTACAGAAAGCACTGTAAATCCTGTTGTAAAACCTGATGTAGAACTTAGAAGACAGAAGTGGCTTTTCCCTTTGGAAAGTCCTTATTTTGATCTCCCTCCATGGAGGAAGTTACCTACCCTTATGGAAACTATGGGATCTACTGCAGTGTAAATTAGGTGATAAAAATAGTAAACAACATACCACAGGGTGAAATGGTGGAGGTTTTCAAAGTTGTTATTGTAGTGAGTTAATAAGGGATATGAGCCAAAATGGAGGTTTTGACGCAGTTAAAAACTCCTTTCCTCTTTTTTCTACCCAGAATCCATATTTTGCTGTAGAGCCATTGGAGGAGATTTACCACAGTTCCACTGACATGAACATACCTGGGTAACACATATTGGTTTAAAAGGATAAACAACTAATTACGTCAAAGATGGTATAAAATGTCAGGGAAGAAGAAGAAGCCATTACTTACTCTTCTTCTTTCTCCTTCTTTCTCCTTCTCGTTAGGTGCAGAGTAGGTGCTAGTATGCTTTTGCTTATGCTTATGTTAGTATTGCTGATAAGATGTAATAAACTTTAAGAAGCAGCATTGTTGTGCTGTCCTTCTTGGCACACTCACCGTTAATTCATTTATAACAACCATAATAATGAGGCATGGCTGTTATATATGTTGAGATCAGAATCATTACTGCTTTAAGATTAACTTCCAGTCTTTGGAGGTACCAAGACACAAAACTTTTCCTATATTCAACTTCTCTAATAAATGAAATTAAATAAACACATGCCAACAGCTCACTGAGTGCCTTACAGAATATAAATGCATTTTGTCATTGTTTATGTACCACATTACAAATCATTTCACTGAATTATACATTTCCAAGTCTTGATTTAAATGACATTTTGAAAATGGTACCTCAATTGGCTGTCTTAAATAGTTACTTCTTTTGAAGTAAAGCCTTTGTCTGAGACAAGCAATCCTTTGACCAGAAGGAAAATACCAAGAATGTTGTTGGGGTAGAGTGGAGAAAAAGTATTAATAAATAAAGTAATAATAATTTAACCCCCCAAAAAACAAACAAGCCACAATTAAAGAAACCAACAGACAGTTTTCTTCTTTATGTTTCAAGGATACTTTGAAAGGAAATTTTAAAAGAGTCTGTTTTATTAAGACATGACATCCTTCTTCCTCAGACCTATACTAAAGACCTGCTGGTATCAAAATGGGATTTTTATGTAAATATCCAATTAAGATTCATTGGCGTTATTAGCAAGACAGACCACCGTCATTTCCTAGACAAAGCCCATCTTTGTAAAATAGGAGAATGCATCAATTAACATACATTTTCTATTTCAATGTTTTCTTTCTTTCAGCACAGCAGCTATTCAGACTTCCTAATATTCTTCCGAATGCCTTATTCAATTTATTGAATAATTTATTGAATTACTAAATTCAATAAATTTAGACTATTTTAAAACAATCTCCTGCTTCTGAAAATACATTATTTTATCATTTAAAACCAAAGTAGAAAATTATTTTTCAAACTTCCTTTAGTGGTTACTTAATAACTCAATAAAGAAACTTCATTAGACTAAAGTTGTTAATTCTACAAAAGGCCATGCTGTATCCTTTTGGGCTCCTTCTGCTCTGCTTTGTACACAATACTTGACAACCATGGAAAAAGCTACAGCTTTATAGCACAGCAGCAGATAAATTGCAATGCGTTTAATAACACTCTATAGTAGCACAGACAAGCAAACTTACTGATCTTCATTGCATTTGCTCAAAAAGTAAAATCTGTAGCAGATATCTGAATCATGAAAAGGCCATCATAAGCAGAAGCTGAGTCCAATGCTGTCAGAACCCACACACAAAAAATATGGATCTTTTCAGTCAGTGTAGATAAGAGAGTGTCTAAGCTCTACTCTTAGCTAGACTCTGTACACTCTTCTATTTCTGAAATATTTAAAGTACTTAAAAAAACATTACCCGATAAAGGCAAACTTGGATCTGAATCTTTCATGAAGCGCTACACACATTCACATGGCAACACAGCAACTAAGAGTGATACATCTTGTTGGGGTGACTCTGGTTTTTTTGGTTTTTTTAAAGAAATAAATAGATTATACTAGGCAATCATATCCTACCCTCAGAGCAGTTTTCAAGTAGCATATTCTCATGACTCTCAGTTTATTCTATCCCAAGCACAGATTTCATCCATTAGGATTAGTGTTATCAGTCAGTTGTAGACAGGGATAATAATTCTTGAGGACAACTCGGAGAGAAAAATAATTTGCTGTGCTAGAAAGGACAATTATGCAAAACCTTTGAAAACTACAAAGTAGTTTGTTTGTGCACATAGGAGTTTGGGTAGTTAAACTAATGAGTATCCTTTCCCTCAGATCCCAAACAAGATTCTGGAAAGATGGCCTAGATGTGGTGGAAAATGAATACTAGAAGTTTCAATTCAAAATGGCAACAGCCGCAAAGGGATTGTAAGAATGGGGGTCTAGAGGATGGGCCTTACCTTTCCCACTGCATCAGGCTGACAGCACAGCTGATGCCCTTCCTCATCCTGCTTTACAGGAGCACTATAAAGAGCAAGCAGTTCACAGCTGCAGCCTGTATGTAACTTGCAAAGCTATATAAAAACCTACCAGTTACATAAGGTTTGCCCTCCTAGGTTTCACCAAATCAAGGAAAATAAAGGAAACTAAAATCATATACTGGCAAACAGTACAGGCACCTTGTATTTTTATTATTCAGTTGTTATTAGATGCGAAGGTTTGCTGCTCCCCCAGCTCCCCCATATTCAGTTTTTCACACTGCTATGAGATGCAGTATCAATCAATCACTCACAGCAAGGCCAACTCTGAACCAGTGGGTATCAGATGAGCCAGGCATATATTTACCTGACACCAAGCCTCTCTTGAAATAACCAGATGATTTTTTCATATTCCTTCAGAACCCCTATCAAAGCAAACACAAGCTACTGAACCAAGCTAAACTAACACCATGGGCTGTAGCCCATTTATCCCAAAGAGGCCAAAGGCTAGATGAAAACTAACCTCAACCTGATAATACTGAAACTATTTCCAGACTTGGACAGCATTTAACATCAGCCTAACCTGACAACTTACCCTATAACAATTCTACTCCTAATTCTGCCTGATGTAACAATCTAACCATTATGAAAACCTGTCTAACGCAGATGCTGCTTTCAAAGTACACATGCACAACACATGCTTCACATTTTGTTACAGCCTCTCACAACACTCAGGTTTCTTCGTGGACCATTACCATCTCCAATAATCATATCCATGTTTTCCAATAGAAGTAGCTTAATGAGAACAGCATCCAGCAATTCCTGAGCTCAAGAAAGAATCGCTGACTCCCACAAAAGAAACCTAGACTACAGTATGCCACCAGAAGCAAACACATGGCAACAGACCTGCTCTAGAGTGCATTACTTTTGCAAATGGCTTTTGCTGCACAGACGTTTTAGGGAGTGGAAAATGCTTCTGCAGTAGGGTATTGCCTCACACTCATTTGCTTCATAGTTTAAGGTACTCCACAGCAGCAATGGAAAACAAACTGTTCCTTGTTGAATGCATAAAGGATGAAATTTCTGCCAGAGTTCAAGCACTTGAGTCTATCAGGTTTTCCCTGAAAAAGATCTGCAAGCCAGCACACACACAATAAGGAAAGTGTTTTTTAACCTGCTATTAATCAGACAGCATAAATCCTAGGCTTTGATTTCAAAGCTGTTAAGATACGGTTTGACTGCTGTTTCACTATGATATGCTTCTCCATTCAACCGCAGATTCAAGAGATTGAAAAAAAAATTCTGACACTATAAAAAAAAATGTTGTACAAAAGCCAAGTCTTTTGGAAGTGAGAGAGTACACATGCGCATGGAGAGAGGAATTAAGAATCTCCCTGAAACTCATACAAAAATCTTACCCAAACAAATAACCTTTTGAATTTCTTTGGTGATTTTTATCCAAAGACCCAACTGTCATGTTCAAGCTCATGTTATTGCCATTGAATAATGGAAGCAGAGGAGCTCAGGAAATAATATCAATAATTTAAAAGAAGTCTTTTGCATACTTCAAATGGATGACAGCAACCTATTCTGGTACATGACAGGCTGTTGGAGGCAAACACAGACACTCATAGGAAGTGGTTTTCCAATTTAATTGATGATACTAAAAAGATAACAAAATGAAGATGAGATTATTCAAAAAGGCGCAACACATTTCAAAGCAATGTCCTATTTGGACATTGGCCATTTATGCTTTCTCAGAATGTGACCATTTTAACCAAACTCAGCAAAAACTATTTTAAAGCTGTCCTATGTTGCAGTAGAACATGCATATGTGTATGTAAGTACATAAAAATAAAGTCTACTTTGTACTGATCAACATACTGTTTTGTGTCTCTTTCTGCTTTTGGAAGTTTTCCATTAGCATCACATTTGGCAAGGGCTTCTTCCCAACCTAACATACAAATTCTTAAAAATAAAACACTGCTCTCAGGCCACATATTTCTCCATATTAATTCCACTTCAGAAATGGGCTTTATATTTATTGCTGGGCCATCAATGCTTTTGTTAGCGAGCACAATTACTGAGCAGTAAAAGTGAAATAAACTACTGTTTTGCTGTACTGCTGTGGTCTTAGCCCTGGCAGTATTCACTAATTTTCATGGCTTCATTACTGGGCTAGTCACAGATTTGCAGTTTAATCTGTTAGCTCACAACTGGAGGTTAAATTGGAGACACTTATTTTTATCAGAAGCAGATTACCACCTTAATTTAGTCAGGGGTAAACCAAACAAACACACACCACACAGCATGCACACAGACCAATGGATTCCCATGGGATAAAACAGAGTGTGAGCCTGCTTACACAAACCCCTGTGTTTACCGCTGGCTAGGAGCACACACAGGAACAGTTGCCATGGAATAGGAAGTGTAGCTAATTCACAGCTTTTATGAATTACCCGGCACAACCTCCCTCGGCTGCCCGCACGCTCTGGGCAATGCTACACTGGCTTGCCCCGGCACACGGTGAGTGCCCACGGTGCTGGTGTTGTTCCAGGTTTGGATCCTCGAATCGGTGGTTCTGCTTGCAACAGGAGTTGAGTTCAGAGCAGCCCTGCAGCGCTTCCTGGCAGCCCTACCTGAAGCCGCGCAGATGATCTGTTTATGGAGAGAGGAAGGGATTTCCTGCTCGCAAATTGAAGGGAAACACATTTCCAAGCCTCGAGAGCCGCTCACTTAACTTACAGCCTCGTCATCGAGGAGAAGGGCAGAGTGCAAACACAGCTATTAAGCAGCTTCAATGTTAATAAAATTAAATGGTTTTAAATAGAACATCTGGCATCAGCTGTTTCCATAAGCTGTTTTTATTTAAGTTTCCACCATAAAATACTGGACTTCTCAGCTATTTTCACATGTAAACCTGAATGCCAAATTAGGCTATCTTTAAAAAAAGTTGTCCTAGCAAAAACTGTAAGAATTATTCACACACTTTTTGGTTTGGCACTTTATTTGGTATGTAATGGGCTGGGAGAGAGCTAAGCACAACAGTATTTTTGCAATACAATTTACAAAGGAAATTATTTTTGAATAAAAACACTCTTATTGCATTCATTTGCCAGCAGTAATCCCTAAATTCAAAAATACCAGCTCTTCAAATGTTTCCACAGGTACCTTGGTACAGACGTAGATATTTCCCTTTACAACTGACTAAACTCTGGGGCAAAGTGGGAGAGAAAGAGACACAGCTGCTGTAGTATTGACAAACAAAAGCTGTAAACTCATGAGCCAAGCTCTTAAAAAACCCCAGCACTTAAATACCGTCACCAAAAAACCCAAACACAAAAAACCCCCCATAGGACAAAACCAGACCAGAGGACACTTCAGAATTTGGTATTTGAGGTGCTGTCTTACACCCCAAAAGCCACCATGATCTTTGGATTAAGAACAGGGATTAAGAGCACTGTGCCCCTGCACATTTCTTAAGTGTCAACTCTAAGAGCTGCCCACAGCCTGCCCCAGCCAAGTCTACCAACCCCAGGCTCCTGGTCACCCCAAACCAAAAGCACACCCAGGGTAAAGAGCTCATGAAGACTCCTTGTCCAAGCCAAGCGAGCCAATACTATGGATGCTGGCTCCTTCTCAGTTGAAAGGAGTGCAGTACAATCTCCAAGACTGGGGCGTTTAGAGAAAAGCAAAACCAACTCTGTTTCCCTTTGAAGGACATGTTCAGCACATCAGTGAAAGTTCACACCTATCCAGTATTGAAACTTTTTTTTTTTGTAGGCTACTTGCCTGAAGGTTCTCCATGTAGACTGGAATGAAGCTGTAAGGCACACAGACTGCACCTTCATCTGACATCCCCAAATTCTACTACACACAGTAAGTTGTGATTGCTGTAATTTCTGTGCTTACTGTCACACTCCAGGTCCCTCCTAAACAGCATACACCAACACAGGGCAACACAGGTTCTTTCCAAAAGCTCATTTAGACCTTGTTTTTTGTGTCTTTTGGTGCAAGGAAAGTGGCTTGCAGTCTCTGACCTCAACATACGAAGAAGAGATTCACTTCTACACCATCAAGCCAGCTTTAAAGCTGAAACTACGTAAGAAAACAAGCCTTGGCCTGCAGTAAAATTTATTCAAGTTTGCTATTATTTTGCAGATGCTTGTTTTCTAAACACATTTTACATTCACAAATCAGTATTCATTTTTGAACTACAAAAGTAGTAGCATTTTACTATTAGTAGGAACCTTAATTTGACAATCATTTCTTCATAAGATACTGTGTCAAGGAGGTCCACTGACAAAAAATTCTAATCTCATAAATGGTGAATAATTTCCATGGTGGAACTTTCAACTATTAATTGCCTCCATCCTGCCTTCAGAGCACATCCCTCAGAGTTCATGTCTCATTTGTCAGGCCTACAAAGTACATGCACATTTGTGTAATTATTTTGATTACATGCTGTGGAAGAAGAAATGCTCAGAGATGCCTTGCCAATTTTCTGTACAGGGAAACCATATGGGACCAGTAATTCCATTTCATTTTGCTGTCAATGGTTATCACAAGATAACTATGCAAACGAATTACTACAGTTCCACCTAAAGATTAATTTCAATATTTTACATAATTATTTTTTTGGATATAAACAAAGACATTGTATCAGGATTAAGAAGCTCAAAAGCTGCATAAAGTTTTGAAAATACAGGTAATAATAGTTACTGCCCTCAATCTTTGTGAGGTAATTAAGAACAGCATCAACTAACTCATCCCTAAAAACCAATGTATTTCTTTCGGAAGGTGACATCTTAATCTGTATCACCGTTTATTCTGCAAGAGTAAGGTTTTAGCTAAATATCCAGTTCAAAATGCGGTTCGGCATCTCAATCTGATACATTTTAGAGTGGAATACTGCTATCTTGTAGAAATTCTTACACCTTCCAAAAATTACCATAAACTCTCAGCCCAGGTTTTTTGGTTTGATGTTTCTAGGGAGGTGTTTTTGTTGTGTTTTTGTTGCAGTTTTTTCTTGCTTTGTTGCATGCTTTTTATTGTGACCATCAATTACATTTTTCAGATTCAGCATTTCATCAGACCTAATAGCTAAATGTCACAGAAATCAAAATATTTGGGTGGACTAATATATTCTTCACAACATGAGTAAATAATGTCAATAAGCAGTCACAGTCTTCTGTTTGTAGCAACACAATGACAGTCTTTCACTAGCACCTCCCTTATTTTTCTCATTGTTGGAAGTGAGAAACATAGAAATGACATCAAGACAAAACACGGAGAGAAAGCTATCAGAAATTGAGAGCATTTTCCATCCGTGAACAAACACAAATACATTCTGTTGAAACTAATACAAAATCCGCACAGACTCTACTAGTTTTCAGTACTGCTATAAGAAATGAACCACACCATTTTTGTAAGACAAAAACTAAATTAACTTTCAAATGCATCCCCAACTTCCTTATGTAAACAAGTGACAGAAAGTTTTCATTCTCACAGTTGTGCTATTTGCAAAGTCTAAGGGGGAAAAAACACAGTACATAAGCAGAAAAAGAATGCAAGAGATCCCTGCCAGACTTCCTTGCCTCCAACAGATTCTGAATCAAGCCCAGAATGAACAGCACCATCAAGAGGGAAAAGGGCTGTCATGGGGCTCACCCAGACAAAATATCTTGAGACAGGGTGTCTAGAACGAATGCAAAAACATTAGCACTGAAGCCATTTGTCAGAAGTACTTTAAAACAATCCCTGCAGAACAGAAGTCTTGAAAACATATTCCCATATTTCATTTCTCACCACATAATGTCTGAAGAAACTCATGTTCTGCATTTAAGGACTATGTTACCTTGTGGGCTACCATGAGGGCCTGTTAAGACATATCCATAAAGAGAGCTTGAGCAATTAATTATATGGTAATTTAAACACATCAGTTTCTTGATGATTCTTGCTTGCTCTGTAAAATCTCAAGGAAGCCAAGGAAAGGAGCTTCCCCTGTCACCGACACCTTAAAACAGCCAGCCCACCTAAAAAACCTCCACATCACCACCCTATACAATTAAGCATCCACTAAGTAATTTTTGTTGGAAGCAAAAGAAAAAAAACAAAAAACAGCTAAGCAACCAAACAAGCAAGTGAGCCATGAACACATTCCAGACTTGAAAAGAAAGGTGATTTTCCTACATTCTCCTACTGACCCTTTTGCTGGTTGCAACACCTTCTGCAGGACCAGCCTTATTACTTGACCAGATGTTCATCCTGGCTCTTCCAAAACCAGCCACCATATAAAAGCCATCTGATTCTCCTGAATCCCACAGCTATTCCTAAGGGTGCAAATATTAGCAGGTAGAGTTGTGGAGACAAGAGAGCAGTCCAATCCCCATCCCTGGTTTGCTCAGTTAGCCCTCCAGAGTACAAGGGCATATGTGTTGGCTTTTCTCCTTCCCTAGAAAAAAGTTTTGATTCTGCTGGAGTGGACAACAACTACCAAAAGCCTCTTTTCACTATATTCAGTAACAAGAAGAGCATTAATTTGAAATGGCACAAGTGCTTATGTTTCTTATACAGGTTATTTACAGATACACATTATAAACCTCCAGCAACTGCCACCATCCTCTTCTTTCCTTTTGAAAAAAATCCTTCATGTTTTCCACTATGCTCATCCAATCCCTCCCAGAGAAAACAAATTCCTACAGCCTCTCAAACCAACCAAGACTTTTAAGACTTTGCTTTCTGCTTGTTTTGTTTTATTTACAAGTCTACTTTCAACAGTGTTTAAAAAAAAAAATCTTCATCATTTTTCCCTGGATGAACAGGAACTTTTGGCAAAAAGATGCTGAAAATAGCCAGATTACAGGACATTCTAGTCACTTTGAATAGGAGTTTCCAGAGCTGAGGTTCTAAAATTTTAAAAATGCCATGAATATCCAGCTACTAAAGCCTTCACTCAGAGTTCAGCAAGCTTCAGTGACCCTGATGAGCACAGCAGCTTTGGCATGGCAGAAAGGCAGGTCCTGAGGTAGCCTAATCTCAGAAAATTAAAAGCTTTGAAGATTAAGAGCAGGACCCTGAAATGACCCAGACAGAAAAAGAGAGAGACTAAATGGTTTCTGCAGCCAGTCCCTCCTAGACAGCGGGCTGCTGCTAAGCTCCCAAGGTCTGTAGTCAGAAGCTCCAGCTCAGGAGCACTCCAGCTCAGTGCTTTTGTCTCAGAACTCCAAGGCCCAAAAATGGAGTTTAAGTTGCTAGAAAGACAGGATTAAGGACGGCATTACTGACTGCATTTGTTACTCTATGTCTAGAATACTCCGGTTTTCTGAATAACATCACGCAAGTTGCATTTACCCTGAAGTAACAATGCTAAGTCCTACAGAGGAGCTTATCCCATACACTTCCAAAGTTCTGGTTGTTCTTGTTTATCTTTTCTTCTCTCACAAAACATGGACAAAAATAAGATGCAGAAACCCATCTGAATCCTCGCCAGTACAAAACTCCAGTTCCATGGAACAGCAGTTCCATGTTTTTTGCTTTGTTTTTTTCCCTAGGATAGCCACCACTGAGAAAATTAAAATCATATTTCAGGAACAATTCATATCATTGATTTTACATGCCCAAAAGAAGCATGAAAATAAAACAAGGTGGACACTATCATTTCAAGAGCAAAGTCTGGCAGGAAAAGTACCAAGTGGCCTCTCACTTGCCAAATTGCTTGGCAGTGCCAAATTGCTACTGTGGGGTATCAAAAGTAGTGGAGTTAAAATTACCAAAATTATCATAGAGACACCAATGGAAGAGAAAAAAAGTGACAACCTCAAAACATATTGCTACAAAAACAAAAAAAAATTCCTTCATATTACTTGTTTTCAACTCACTATAAAATTAGCTGGAAATAGGAACTTGCAGTTCTTTGCAGTGATTTTTATCACCTCTACATAAAACTAAAGATCATACCAACTTCTACACTCAACACTCTTATTGCATAGGAAAGGAAGCGCAGTTCAGCTTGTATTGGCTGTTCTGTCTATTGAAGATCTCTCTTTTAACTGGTTTCTAATAGAACAGTTTTTATCTTGGAATGGTTATAAAACATGCCCCAAACTCATAGGCATGAATAAGACATACACAAATGCACACACATGAGTATCTGGAACATATTATTTAAAATTCTTCTCCACATAAAATAATCTTCAGAGGCACAGTTTAAATTTGTAAGACATATTCATCACAGGCAAGACAGCTATCAGAAAAAGTGGAGAAGGAGTATAAGCAGAAGGGCTGCATCTCCTAGTGTTAACAAACTCTGACCAATTCAAAATTCTGTTATGTATTAGGGAAAAGTTTTTCACCCAGAGGGTGGCTGGGTACTGGAACAGGCTCCCCAGGGCAGTGATCACAGCACCAAGGCTGACAGAGCTCAAGAAGTGTTTGGACACTGCTCTCAGGCACATGGTGTGACTCTTGGGGATGTCCTGTGCAGAGCCAGGAGTCGGACTTTGATGATCCTGATGTGTCTCTTCCAACTCAGCATATTCTGTGATTCTGTGAATTTCCTTCTGACACAGCTGCATTTCTTACATGTGAAGTCCATGCTAAAATGCACCCATAAAATAATTGCAACTATTCAGTCCAGTATAGTAAACAGAAAGACAAAAATAGATCTAGACTTTCTGTTCATTTTACATCTTAACTAAGACAATCACCTGAAAGGTCCAGAAAAGGAAATTTCTTCAAAAAGGAAATTGTCTATGTGCATTCACACAAACACACACCAACGCTAACTTTTGCTTTCACTTTCAGTTCTCTGTAAGAAATGACTATGGGAAGCTGTGTCACAGCAACCCCTGTGTGCCCGCAACAACTAAATAGGAGAAAAAAAGCAAGAGAGGAGAATATTCAAAAAACAACGCACACCTCTATCCCTTGGGCTGGTTTAATCAATTCCAGGAGTAAAAGAAGAAGTCAATACAGGTCTCTTCTTCAAAAATATAAATGGAGAACTTAAATATCAAGGCAAAATAAATTGAGTTTATAACTTCAGGAACATCATCCCAATATAACCCTCTACGTGACTATTATGAGAAGGATCTCAGTTCTCTGAACAAACTGCCCTCATTTATCAAGTTTCAAAGAACTATAAAATCTTATTAGACGAATCACATTCATAGATGTCTTCATAGTACATCATTTTCTTTTAAAGAAACTGCAAGAGTGAGCATAGAGAGAGAAGTCATAAAACTCTTAATCACACAAAAGGGCAGATGTATGTGCATACAAAGGAAAGATTTTTATCTTTTCTGTTCCTATGCTGACCTGAACACATGAAGTTAACCACATGCTTGTTTATAAAAATCTAGTAAACCTTTACTTACCCAGCATCCTCCTGGAAGCCTTCTAATTCATCTCTCTGTTCTGCTAGGGTGGATTCTAGATCCAAATAGGTACCATTATGAGACAATTGCAGGGTGCAGTCATCAAGCTGTAGAACAAAATTCAGAACAGTAGATTAGAGCAGTCATTCTTTCTAACAGACTTTTAACATTGCCTTCCCATTTTCCAGGTCTCCAGACAACATCTCCCTAAAACAAACCTTATGCTGGGAGCAGATAAGGAAAAAGGGTACCATTTGGCAATTTATGCAATCCCAAATCCATGTTCCCTAGACCACACTTTCTCACAACAATATTAACACAACTAAGAAACAGAAATTTATTTGAACATACAGAAGATGAGAAGGGTTTAACATGGTGCCTTTAAAATGTAATACAGAAAGAGAAGTTAATTTCAGTGTGTGTCTAGGACATAAATGATTGTTCTCTGTTCTTAAAGTACAGTCATAAGTAGATTTTCTGAGCCTCTGGATGAAGATAAAAGGAAGAAGGAGCTGTTTTGTGAGCTACTGAATGGCCCCGTTGAGGACAGATATAGCCAAGGGACAATCAAAAGCATGGCAGCTGAGCATTGGGGTCCTGCAGTGAGGGCAAGTACAGTCAACCAAGACACAGATTTTTCTGGTATTCTGCTTTTGAGACCAGGCAGTAACTGGCCTCAGAGGGTGCAGGAGAACATTCCTGGGCATTGGGTGGAGGAGGACTGGAAACCTGTGCCAGCTTCCTACAAAGATACTGAGGTAACCAAGGACCACACCTGGGTGCAAAAACCTGCCTGCAATGATGTTTAAGAGGGAGGGAGCAATTAATAAATTGTCTTTTTTTATCTCCTGTATGCCCTCATCTTCAAGTTTTCCATTAATTGTTCCAGCTGCTGTTAAAAAGAGCCAGATTTGACAAAAGTTAGAAAATAATTTTTCTGAGATTTTATTTGTAGGGTGCTCATCACAGTAGAAGATCTAGGAATAATCATCCCAAAACTCTGGCTAACTCATTGGCCAGGAATACAAAATAATTACTGGATTGAAAGGGTTAACTAAAGAAGCTAGGAGAAGAGCTAGAAAGGAACATGACCTCCTCTCTCACCATGACATAACTCAGTGTCAAATAACAAAGAATGAGTAAAAAAGCCTTCCCAGAGCAGGGGAACAAGACATATACCAAGGGGCAGGTGAATGTACAGGGTTGTCCAGCCTCACCACTAGGGAGGTAAGTGACCATCTGCTCAGAGAATCCAGCCCAGAAGCATTAAAATGGACATCAGTGAGTCCAGTTGAACACACTGCTGGGATCTTCATGTGCAGCACTGCACTGGGGTCCTTTTGTGACTGGTTCCAAGTTCACAAATGTAGTAACCTCCAGACATGTTGTGCTACTAAATACAAAATCTGGTCTGACAGCCAAACAGAACACAGAATCATTAAGGCTGGAAAAGACCTCTGTGATCATTGAGTCTCCCTGTTAACCCAACATCACCATGCTAACCACGAAAGCATGTTCCTCCATGCCATATCCATGTGCCTTTTGAACATTGCAGGGATGGTGATTCCATCACTTCCCTAGGGAGCCTGTTCCAACACCTGGACACCCTTTCAGGGAAGAAATTGTTATTAATATCCAATCTAAACCTCTGCAGGTGCAACTTGAAGCCATTTCCTCTCATCATAGAATCATAGAATGGTTTAGTTGGAAGGGACCTTAAGCATTACCTATTTCCAACCCCCTATGTCATAGTTTTCCCGCTTAACAATGGGTTCCAGTGCCTCCTATTGGCTGCTCGTGCTGCATGCATATGTGTAGGTGCACTTCATTTGGGTGATGAGTCCTGCTGCCTTTTCAGGGGAGGAAGCTCCAATTCCTGCATGAGCATTCGCAGGTGCTTCTGCAGTTTCTAGCGCATCAATAACCCCTGGTGCTGCATAGATCTCCACCCCCTAACACTAATTAGACAGCAGACCCAAGCACCTCACTAACACACTGTCTCTCAAACAGTGGCATTGTGTCCCCAGATCTGTCTTCAGTGACTGCCATTTTATCCCCTCACCCATTCAAACTCAAAAACAGTTTAAAGCTCTCTCACTGAGACCTGCTAACTCCTGTGCAAAGACCCTTTCCACCTTTGAGACACATGTACCCTGTCTCCTGACAGCAGGCCCAGTGTCATGATCACAGAACCCAAAATGAAGATGTTTCATTTCTCTGGATTTTGCAAAGACAAACTGACAGGTTCATTGCACTCCCCTGTCTACCAAAAAGCAACCATGGCAATGGTGGTGTAACCACACACCCCTGCTGCAAAGGCCACTTTGAGAAGAGTCAAGTACTTCACACCATACTTCATGCCAATCTTCGGCCACAGGTGGCAGCCAGTCACTCCCTAAAGGGGTAAGCAGGGGTCTGAAACAGCCAGTGACTCAAGGAGAGGAAATTACCACCCTTTATAACTTCTGTGGATTTTTCTTTCTGCTCTTTTTTAACTTGGAAAGAAAATCAATTAAAATCTATCCTTGATGAATTACCTCTCTTAATTTCCTATCAACGTTTTGATTCCCAGTACCTGTTCAGGATAAGCATAATAAGCAGCCACTCATCTTATCTGGCAGTCAATACCTAAACTCAGTAACCCAGTTTCCTGCCACTGATTCATATACAAGAAAAGAAGACAAATAGTGTATTCTGGATTAGCTGCATTGGAAATAATGTAGAAAAGTTCATTTATAACTAGAGTGTGACTTTTGGATTAGTCCACACCACTATGCTTTGCACTGTTTTCACTCTGAAAGAAAAGATCAACCTCTGGAGAAAGGGTACAGAGAGGAGGTCAAGCTGTATTTCAAACTTGTTCCGTTTTTTTTTTTGCTTTTCTTTTTTTGGATTTTTTTCCTGGTGAAGGAGTAAGCCATTAAATAAGGTGACATAAGATTTTACTCTGATTCCTGGGGATTAAAGAAAGCAAAGAACCTGCAAATGCAACCCTCTGATATTAAAAATACAACAGTATTGCTACTCTATCTCTTTCCAGTTATAAAGGATGTTATTAAACTATACTATATCAAAATACACTCTTTAGAGAAGAAAGAATAAATACTACTTTGGGAAACTTTTTCCAAGTAGTTCAGGGTATGTAATGAAATGCTAATTTATTCAAAGTAATGCCAAAAGGCAAACTACTAATTAGATAAATGTTGTGCTGTCTCTATGGAGATTAGGAGATTTGCCCACAATTTCCATTTATACTGCATAATTAAGGAAAAGAAGTTGTGCTTTACTAATATCTTGTGACTTTAGTGTACAAAAAGCACTATGGGAACAGGAAGTCCTTCATGGACAAAATAAATCAGAATAATACATTGTACCTATGTTCATCTCATTTTCATAGTTTCAGCTGAACATGGTATTCATTTGGGCTTTAAGGCACTGTACATTACATGCTGTATTTGTTAATAGGACTTATGGTAATGAGAGAAATGGCAATATCTTTTATTTCCATTACTTAATGCCGAGTCTTGCCAAAAATTGGGGGTTTTTCTTCCCTTTCATGTGTACACACAAAAATGGAAGTGACCAAAACAACTCTTTTAAAGTTAAAGTAAGTATTAAGGCAATGACTCTTAAAATCTTCCTTACATAGGTTCCCTTTGCTACTCTGCCTCCAAATTTCACTTGCACACACATTTTACAGGCAGAATACAAAAAGAGAAGCCACTTCATTAATTGTTTTTAATTAGTAAATTGCCTGCATTTTTCAACACAAAGGACAGCTGATGTTCTCTCATTAGTGCTTGTTAGTAACAATTCAGGATGTTGGTCCTTCCCCTCTGCTCAGCGTTAATCCCACGTTTATCTGCTACACATCACTTCTCCTCTCTCTGGAGACTGTCACAAATAGCCTCATCTAGTACATTCACTACATGCTTCTCCTACTGATTATAATTCATATTGAGATCCTTATTAAAAACCATCTTCTCTTAGGAAAATCAAAAGGCAGAATTCATACAAACAATCCTTCAAAGAACATTTAACTAAGCTGTTTTATATCATCATGAATGAGTCTACTATTCAGCTTTTTAGAAATTATTTTATTTATTTAAGCTTTTTCTTCATAATTTTCTTTAACCGTTCAGTATTCCTTACTTGTCCCAAAATTCTGATTTGCATTTTGTTGTTATTAAACTGCCTAATTCATTTATACTACTGCCCACAGGTGAGATTCTCATTTGTAAGATTTTCAAAATCTTACAAAACTGTTTGTCCTAAAAATCTCTAACCCATCCTTTCAAATTGCTTATCATTTTTTGCATCACACTTTACTGTATTGCTGAGAAGAGCCAAAAGGTTGATACAAGTCATTCAAATGGAACTCATCCTTTAGGCTTTACAGCAATTTTCCATACACTCCTATAGTCACATTAGAAGAATACTACAGGTGCCATGAAACCATAAACAGAAATACACACCATCAAATGGGACAAAAATAATGCTACTTCTCTGAGTCAAACACAGGGTTACTCCATCACCAGTCTTCTGCAAGATTTCAAGTTTTTTGATTTTTGCACAGGTATTAAATGGTATCATAAAGCTATGAAAAACCCCCCTATGTATTAATTTCAATTACATTCTCATCGTCTAAAATGAACAGTTTCTTTGGAAAACATCCATGGTATATTTTTGAATCCCTATGAAATTTTTGAAATCTCTTGTCTCTACAAAGAGGGGGACTACCTAGGAATAGTCTCATTCACAAAAAGTAAAGAAACAAAAACATATGTAACAGTCAACAAAACAAGTGTTTTAGTCAGAATCACCAGCTGTACAGTCAGACCTATCCACTGGGTTTACATGAAGGAAGCAAGGAGAATAAGATTGCCTTTATGCAGGTCTTCCTCATTAAAAATGTAACTGATGTGCTAGTTATCACCCTCAGTTTCATACTGAAATGTTAAGATCTGTACTCTGTCACGACAAGATCAGTATCAAGAAGCAGTAGTTGCTTAGGTGTTGTCTGTTTGGACAAGATGAGAACCTGGAAAAAGCTTCTTAAGCAGCATTGACCTCACTAGCTACTCACTGATTTTCCGGAACTGACCAGAAACAGTGAGACAACCAGACACTTGTGTACAACAGCCTGAAATGCAAGTAGAACAACTAAATTAAACCACTCTTTTTGTAATAAAAGTTCTAGAAGAAGAACAGAGAGAAGTTTGAACTTTTTCAGATCGTAGCTGGTATCCACACAGTGGTAACTGATCCACACTGCCGACACACTACAGTACCTATACTGCAACCAAAACTGGCACAAATGGAAAACCATAAAAGCACCATGCACACAAACCTAAACACCACCATCCCAACAGTTCCATATATAAATATATGGATGTATATGATGCATGCATTTTAGATATTTTTCCCTGCAGTTTAAAAAAAAAAAAAGTAGCAACCGCCCAAATTTGACAGACACATTCAGACACATCAAAAACAGCTGAAGAGTAAGTACATTAAAAGATCATAAGGTTACAAACAATATTAAAACTGTTATATATTTATACCTACACTGGTTAAAGTTTCACTTAGAGAAGCTGAGCACAATTCATTATGCAAAAGCAAACAAACATTTGATTAAAAAGTTTAAATATGAGAATATTTAAAAGCAGAGCTTCCTACTCCTTCACCTTTTGCCATTTCCCCCACCACAGAGTGAAACTGTACCACACAAAAGGATAGGGGTGTCCTGGCTTCAATTATAACCAGGAACAGGCATAACAAGGTCAGAGCTGCAGAGCTTGATCCTGGCCCTGACTCAAGGGTCACTCCCACCTCCCTCACCAGCACATGGCGAGTCCTCAGCAGCAACACACCCATCTGCAAAGTGAACACATACAGGTTGGAGAAAGCTAAGCAACCCACTCATGCAAGTGCTCCTTATAGGCTACAAGTAAATCAGCAACATAGGGCACAAGCTCAGTTTGTCATCTTCTGTCTCAGGTAACCAAATCTGGCTAGTAGTAGCTAGTCCCTCGACCTGTGGGGCCAAAATAATTCATATTACAAGATTATCAAGCTTAAGAAGACTCAAAATAGATCGATAGTAGTACACCAGTGATGATTTTTCTTCTCAAGCACTGACCAACAGAAAGAGGTAAGACCCACTTTTCTTCATAAAGGAGTCCTTGTTGCCATGCAATAGGAAAGCTCATCTTTTCTTTGAATTTCACAGCTGAAGTACATCACGAAAAGGAGCAAAGAACAGCAGGGGAAAAAAGAAGAGCAGCAACAAAAGGTGATGATCAGCCAGCTGATGCTAATAAATGACTGCTGCCACTTTAAGAAACTAATTGAAGTAGCAGAAATAGAAGTAAATTTAGGGGGGAAAAAAAGTGCATTCAATCATTCTTTTCGTCTACTGCCTTTAGGTTCTTGCAATCCAAGAGAAATACCAAGAAACCAAGGGTGAAGGGTGTGAGGAGAGAACAACAGAGCAACTCCCATGTCCATGCACAGACTGGGGACTGCTGCATGCTCCTCCTCATGTGCATTTGAGAAGCTCCATGCACACACCAGTCTCCTCCTCACTCAGGAAGAGCACTGGGCATGTATGCAAAGTGCATACACAAATTTTAGCAAAGGCAACCCAAATTTTACCGTGTCAAAAGAAACTCTCACAAATCTGCCTTCTCTTCCTTCAGAAGACTTTGACAGATCAGTATTCATCCAAAGCAGACTCTCCTCGGGTTTAATGTCTCTGTCCCATGGCAGCAGTAGGTTGGCAGATGTTAAGTGAGAGGAAATGGCAGATGCACCCTCCTGTCTTTTCAAAAAAGGCACAGCAGACCCACAAGCCATTCTCCTCTTCCCTGGTTATTCAAAGACCACAGAGTTGTATTTTTTCAAACTATCGTGAGAAACGCTCTTTTCTCACCTCCAACTCCCTGCCCTGAGAATCCCTTAAGAAGAACATATTTTGAACACATCTCTCTAAATGGCATGACCAGCAGGTCGAGTGAGGTGATTCTCTACCTGTGCCCATCTCAGATCCCAGCTGGAGTACTGCATCTAGTTCTGGAGTACTCAGCCTATGAAAGATGTGGACTTATTGCAGGGTTCCAGAGGAAGGCCATGAAGATAGTCAGAGGGCTGGAGCACTTCTCTTACGAAGACAGGCTGAGAGAGCTGGAGTTACTCAGCTTGGAGAAGAGAAGGCTTCAGGAAGACCTCACTGAGGCCTCTCAGTATTAAAGAGTGCTTGTAAATAAAAGGGAGAGCAGCATTTTTTGTGAGTAGATAGTGAAAGGACAAGGGGAAACAGTTTTAAACTAAATGAGGACAGATTTAAATTAGACATTAGGAAGAAATTCTTTACTCAAAGTAGTGAGGCACTCTAACAGGTTTCTCAGAGAAGCTGTAGATTTGCCATCCATCAAAATGTTCAAGGCAGGTTGGATGGCCTTAAGCAACCTAATCTAGTGGGTGGCATTGCTGCCTAAGGCAAGGGGTTGGAACTAGACGATCTTTAAGATCCCTTCTAACCACAACTAATCTACGACAAATGTGAAGAAAGCATTACCAAGTCAGCAGACAGTGTGTGCCAAGACATAGCCAAGTATCCTCTTTATATTACCTTCTATTTAAATAAAAGTAGGCACCCTTCAAAATTGCAGTTCAGACAGTAATCAAGGATTACATTCACAGGACAAAGGGCCCTACAATATGAGATGAGAGTATACTCTTGTTTATTGGTGTACAAATCACCAAAACCACTCAACTTTGCAGTCTCTATCTGGAATCACAGCCAGCTCTCACCAGATTTCCAGTAATTTGAGCTAGACCCACTGAACAGATTATTTTGTTCATTTGGTTGTTTCCAAAATTAAAGATAGAGGGAGTGAAAGAGGGAGAGATTAGAGTAATCCAGTATCAAGCTGCAGAAATAAAAATCCCTCTTCAATTCTGCCCTTTGGCACGGCCTCTGAAAATCCTTATCTTACTCAAATGTCTTAGCTCATCTTTCATTTAAACATGATTGGGTTACAATTGTTCTTATTAGTGAAGGTGTGCTCCTTACTCACCTACAGCATGCTCTGCAGAGTAGGGTTGATGAAAAGCAAAGTTTCTTTACGCTCAGTTTTCCCTTTCTAAATCCAAAGCCTTGTTTGGCTTTACACATCACAAGTCTGACACATTCACACACTTAAGCTATGCAGTTCTTAAACACTCTCCCTTCTGGTTCAGCTGTTTCCAGCAACAATGGGAATCCTGTTACCAAGGCCAACAAGTCTCAGTTTTCCCTTTGCATTGTTGTATCCTCCCTTCTTTAATAAAACCAATTATTCCTCAGGAAAAAGAAGCAAAAGCAGATCTCCCTAGTCACCAGCCCAAAAGTATTCTGTATTTTGAAACAAGGTAGTACAAATTGATTGTTGGAAATGAATATTTAGTACTGTTTCATCCAAGGCCAAGCTTCACACTGAGAATGATCACATTATTTTCAGAATGCGCCATATTTTAATTCTTTTCAAATTTTATTGCAGATCAGCAGATTCAGGTTTTCTGTACCTGCGCATGGCCAGTGGCCCTTCGGTGGCCCTTTAAAATGTAACAGTGTTGCTGTCACTGTTAGTTGTCATGGACTAATGAAAAATATAAACAGTCCAGTTGCATCCCACAGATCACAGCAAACCCAGCATAATTATTTATCTGGCTTTAGAGTTACAACCAACTGCTCTCTTGATAAGGGCCTCAGTCTCTCCCTTCTCATGTGAGTACCTGGTCTGTGTTACATCATCACCATTTTGGGCAATATAATGGAAAAAGAACAAAGCATCTAGGCCAGGACTGATGCCACACAGCTCATCTTGGGTGAAAAGCTTGGCATTAATGAGATGAAAGAAAAGCAATTAAACTGTGTGTAAGACAGACATGTTAGTGCCTGAAATTAGCAGTGTACACTAAAAACTACTCTCATTTTCAAGTATGACAGCAATCCCACACACCATCACTGGATCTAAAAGGCCTGCGTGCCAAGTAGTTCCACTGCAACTACTTGAAACAAAGCTATACTCCTTCCCCCATACCCTTCTCCTTTACAAAGCTAATTTTGTAACTCAAAGTATTTTCTTAAAAAAACACCAAAAACCTATTCTTTAAAATTGCAATTAAACCAATACTTCTTTGATGTCAGAGTTTTAAAAGTAAGGTCAGGCACAGGGCCTATACAGAAGGTAGTTTTTGGTGATGGCAACTGTGCCACCTTCAGTCATCCATGCTCAGAAGTCAGTAGCTTTCTGAACTCCAGCAAACTCACTTTTTCATACTCATTTAGAAGTTGCTGGAAAGACCCCTAATGACTTCCTAGATCTTAAACTTTACACTATAAGAAGTAATCCAGCATGTACAACAATAGTCCCAAATTTTTCAGCCCTTTAGGAGTGATTAGCATATCTTGTAGGAGTAGTTATTAATGCTAACACACATTTGATGTATTTTTAGCACAGCAATTGCCATTGTCAGACTACTTCATAAACGACATTCGCTTTGCAGAGCTTATGTGCAGTCACATTGACCAAGCCATGCCTCCACACAAAGGATAATCCAAAGGTTTGCACAACTGGGCGTAGGGACACAGGAGCACAATCACTTTAAAAGGAACTGCCACTCTGATATGGAAATGGTGGTATTTTGAACATAGCCTGCACTCCTCGTCTGAAACAGCAGCTTTTATCTCTGGTCTGGTAGACGCCACAAAATACTCCTGGGGTCAGGTAATACAGTGCGTGAAGTGAAACATAAATGCCACATTAGATCCTCAAGAGCCACTGGAAAAATACACTGCCAATAAAAATATTCTGCTGAAATAACAAAGACATTGAAAACAAACACAGAAAGCTGTTATATTAATATTATGGGTTTGACTTAAGAATAACAAAAGGAAGTTCAGAGTTCAAAATTCTGAAACTGCTATTTCAGGGGTCTCAAACACAGACAACACACCACAGGGAACACGTAATGAGTGGATGCCTACCTGTTGCTAATCTTGGGCAGCTTTGTCACCGACTCTCAGACCTTTTGTTTTGCGCTTCCCTTTAACACAGTGCTCCCCAGGGAGCAATTTAGAATTTATTACAGGATCTGCATCCAAGTGTGACACCGTAGCTTCCAACAGCAGCCACACAGCCATTGTTACAAAGTGTATGACTGCTCAAAATGTCAACAGTCACGAAACAAGAAAGCCAAATTCATTAAGTTTATGTTTAATGCTTAATATTGACTAAAAAAAGCTAACTGAAAAAAATTTAAATAAATGCATTTCTGCATAAAAATACTGAAAATAGCACATGGGATGGGGAACTAACACACCTAATTCTATCATTTTAAGTTATTTAAATTTGAGATGACATGCAAACCAAATTCAGGCAACAGAATTCAGCAAAGTCAAATTTAGACCAAAAAAAGCTTCATCTCATTAACTCAAAAAACCCTATTTTTCTCACAGTAAATATAACAAACCAATAGCATGAGAATAACCTAACCTCTGCATCTATTCAAACTTCTTGGCATCTATATTTTTCAAATGCCTATCCCCATTTGTGTTCAGCTTTTCCTAACTAAGAAGACAGAGAACTAGCTCTCCTCACCTTCATGGTTAAGGACATCTTCAGTTGAACAGAAAGGAGAGAGGCCATAAACGCAGGATTCTTTAGTCAAAAGTATATACAGCTTTTTGGCTGATACACGGGGGATGCCTACAGCTGACAAGCTTTCATTAACATTTGGCTGGAATTACTGTGAAGGTATCCAAGGAAATGGAAATAATCTCAATGAAGGAGATAGGTCAAGAGAAGTGAGAGGAGGAGAAGGGAAAGGATTAGCTTCAATGGAGTTTATCATCTGAGGAATCTTTTGTTTAAAGATTCTGTATCTGGGTGTAGGAGAAGCACTGAGTTGAAATCTCAGAAGTCATTCTTTTAAAGGTAAGCAGTAGTCCAGGAAGGTAAAAATGGTAACTACTTCATGACAATTCCATCTGTCTTTTGTACATCTCTTATTAAGCTGAAAACTGAAGTATTTCATATTTGAAAAATAATTTTTTAGGTCATGTAGCAGAATGAACATGTAACTTGCAGCCTTTTATTCTCAACACATAACTTTGAGAAAAAGCTTTCTATTGGTATCCTCCACCTTGTCTGAGCAATTAAACACACAGGTTGTTCCAAGGATTGCACTACTGCTATTCTAATTGCATTTGGGACACTACAGGTTGCTCACTATCATAAAACTAAAATACTGGACTACTTCAGAACCACCCACACAATTTACAGACATGGAGGAAAGCACACAGTAAGCAATCACCCATCTTTGGCTGTGGTGGTTTCAGTGCCATAGGTAGCTGAACACCTACTAGACAATATACCACAAAAAGAAAGATACCAAGCAGTAACATAGTGTGCAGATGGGCATTTTCATCAATATAATCCACATCAGCACTCTTTTAAAAACAGTGCAGCTGAAATGGCAGTCCTGCTGTAAGATCTACTTAAAATCAGTATTTGATAGAAGAGGTAATTTGCATCCATGAGCACTTCTCTATAAAAAATCAAAACTAAGGAAAAATGAGAAAGTAGGGACACGATACCAGGCCATTTGAAAACCAAGAGCAGGAGGGTCCCGGGGAAAAGAAGAGAGCTTTAGAGAAAGAGGAGTAAGTAATGGTTCCGAAACAACAGCAATTCTAGTAAAATTCACAAACCCTAGAGGACCAAAAGAGATGGGGAGTTAATGAGAGTCAGAGACTGAGCCAGTAAAAGATTTGAAAAGCTCAGGATAAAGTGTCTTGTTATAATCAAACTTTAACTCAGAGGCTTCTGATCAGGTGCCTGAAAGCTGAAAAACCCAAAAGCAATAACAACAAAAACTAAAACACTAGCAGAAACCCATAGGTTTAGACAGAAGAAAATGAATTAAACATATTCACACAACGAGTTTGCATGAAATACAATAGAAAATAAAGTATGGCAGCACTATCAAAGAGAACATCATACATTTGTCAACAGAATCATTTTTCAGATATAGCCTGAACCTTGGAGGTTTAAATGAAAGATCTGCTCTACTAACAATATTATAATGAGTACAGTCATCAACTCTTCCTAATACTTAGACTGCCTCTTAAAGGCTTTGTGGTTTCTAAACCAAACATCAATTGGGATGTCATTAAAAGAGCAAGATTAAAGTTTATGAGAATGAAACTCAATATAAGAACACTGAAAAAATGGTGAAAATACATGTACCCTGCAGACTCTCTTCTTAACTTCAAGATTTTATAAAAGCACAAAGGATCTCAAGTCACATTTTCTACCCTTAAGCAGAATTTATTTGGCACTTGTGCTTCTTTTTTTTTTTTTTTTTTTAATCAGTCATTTCTTCCTTGTTTGATTAGCTGCCAAGAAGTTTCAACTCTCAGCTTTAAAACAGTTGTCTGGACTAGAACAGGCAAACAAAAAAAAAACCCCTCTGAATTCATCAGGATAACATCTGAATAACACTAAAACAAAAAAAAAAACAAAAAACCCACAGTCTTCAATGCAGTTACAAGTAAAATAATACGTTTGTGGGGAAAGAACAAATGCAACACTACCAGCCATATCTCAACAAAACTCACTCCTTGCACACACTCTGATCACCCTGTTTCAAAGGTCATCAAGAAAATAAGTAGAAACAAATGTTTTTAATAATAAACTCCTGATCTGTTTTCCTTTATAGTGGACAGACTCAAACGGTACCATGGAGGACCAGCTGATGCCCTAAGAGGAAAAAAAAAAAAGACTGGAACAGTTTGGGGAAACAGCAAGAGAGGATCATGGTACTCAAGAACACCAACACAAAGCAAGCTAATTATGCTTTTAGCCTAAAAGAAATGCAAAACTGTTTAAAAGTGAGCATTCAAAACAGTACATAATGGGCCAATAAAGCTCATAATTAGAGTTCAAAGCTTAGAGATCAAATGCAGTTAAATATTTCTAGGAATAGGAAGACTAATTTTTTGTACTTAAGAACAAATAGAACATGTATGTTTCAAGATATCAGGCATCCAATATCTATTATATAAATATGTTCATTAGGGTCTCAGTAGGTACTCAGTATAGGTTATAGAATCATAGGATGGTTTGCATTGAAAAGGACCCTAAACATCATCTAGTTTCAACCCCCTGCCATGGGCAGGGACACCTTCCCCTACATGAGGCTGCCCAAAGCCCCATCCAACCTGGCCTGGAACACTTCCAGGGATAACATACCCAGAACTTCTCTTGGCAACCTGTCCCACTGCCTCACCACCTTCACTGTAAAGAATTCCTTCCTCATATCCAATCTAAACCTACTCTCTTTCAGTTTAAAGGCATTCTCCCTTGTCCTACAGGACCTTGTAGAAAGTCCCTCTCCAGTTCTCCTACACCCCATTTAGGTACTGGAAGGTGCTATAAGGTCTCCCTGCAGGCCTCTCTTCCCCAGCCTGAACAACCCCACTTTGTAGCCTGTCTACACAGGAGAGGTGCTGCAGCCCTCTGAGCATCTTTGTGGCCCTCTTTTGGACTGTCTCCAACACATCCATGTCCTTCTCATGCTGGGGGGCCCAGAGCTGGATGCAGTACTCCAGGCGGGGTCCCACAGGAGCAGAGCCTGTCAGGGTCCCTCTGGATGGCATTTCTTCCCTCCACATGACACAGCTGGGTGTCATCAGAGAACCTGCTCAGGGTGCACTTGATCCCACTGTCCATGCCACTGACAAAGACGTTGAACAGTGCAGGTCCCATTACCAACATTTGAAGAACACCACTCACCACTGGTCTCAACCTGGGCACTGAAACATTGACTGCAACTCTTTGAGCAAGACCACCCAGCCAATTCCTTATCCACTAAGTGGCCTGTCCATCAAATCCACGTCTCTCCAGTTTAGAAAACAGGATGTTTTATGTGACTTTGCTGAATGCTTTGCACAAGTATAGGTAGATGACACCAGCTGCTCTTCCCTACCCACTAACACTGGAACCCCATCGTAGAAGGCCACCAAATTTGTCAGGCACCATTTGCCCCAGGAAAGTCACATCAGCTGTCATCAGTGCCCTCCTGACTTTCCATGTGCCTCTGCATAACTTCCAGGAGGATCTGCTCCATGATCTTGTTGGGCACCAAGGTAAGACTGACTGGCAGGGAGTTCCCTGGGTTGTGTTTCCCTTTTCTCAAAACAGTGAAAATTTCACCAGAATGCCACAGCTTCTCAAATACAATGGATAGTGGTTTAGCAACTTCAGCGCCAGTTCCATCAGGACTCATGGATGTATCTCATCAGGTCCCAGGGATTTATGCACCTTCCAGTTCTTTAGATGGTATCAAACCTGATCTCCTACAATAGGCAGTTCTTCATTCTCTCGTTACCTGCCTTTATCTTCTGCATCTTGGGTGGTATGGCTGGAGCACTTGCCATTTAAGACCAAGGTAAAAAAGTCATTGAGTACCTCAGTCTTTTCAGAATCTTGGGTCTCCAGGTCTCCCGCTTCCTGCCATAGAAGGCCAACATTTTTCCTAATCTTCCTTTCATCACTGAGGTACTTCCCGAAGCTTTTGTTGACATTCCCAGCCAGATTTAATTCTGTCAGGGCTTTAGCATTCCTCACCCAATTCCTGGCTGCATGGACCGTTTCCTTGTATTCCTCCCAGGCTACCCATCCTTTCTTCCACCTTCTGTATGCTTCTTTTTTGAATTTGAATTTGTTCAGATGCTCCTTTTTCATCCATGAAGACCTCCTGGTGTTTTTGCCTGATATCCTTTTTTCGGGATGCATCGCTCCTGAGCTTGAAGGTGAACCTTGAAT
Source organism: Rhipidura dahli (assembly GCA_013399225.1). Taxonomy (NCBI): domain Eukaryota; kingdom Metazoa; phylum Chordata; class Aves; order Passeriformes; family Rhipiduridae; genus Rhipidura; species Rhipidura dahli. Next base: position 406,138 of record VXAC01000801.1, read on the forward strand.
ATTAACCAGCTTTTCTGGGCCCCTCTTTCCTCCAAAGCTTCATTTCATTGTAGTCTTCTAAGCAGGTCCTTGAAGAGGCCAAAGTCTGCTCTCCTGAGGTCTAGGGCAGAAAGCTTGCTGTGCATCCCCCTGGCTGCCCCAAGAACCTTGAACTCCATCAATTCCTGGCCACTGCAGCAGAGGCTGCCCTTGAGCTTCACATTCCCCACCAGCCCCTTCTTGTTGGTGAGAACAAAGTTCATCATAGCACTTCTCCTCAATAGATCCTCTATCACTTGGAGAAAGAAGTTATCATAAACACATTCCAGGAACCTCCTGGAGTGCTTCTGCCCCGCTGTGTTGTCCCTCCAAAAGATAATGGGATAGTTGAATTCCCCCTCGAGGACCAGGGACTGTGAACGTAACACTTCTCCTGTCTGTCTAGAGAAGGCCTCACCTCCTTGGTCTTCCTGCTTAGGCAGCCTGTAGCAGACCCTGACTACAACATCCTCCCTTTAATCCTGACTCACAAACTCTGCATTGTGTCCTCACCCACCCCTAGCCAGAGCTCCATGCACTCCCACTGGTCACTGACTGAAGGGCAACACCCCCTCCTTATGCCCCCTGCCTGTCCTCATAAGGAGCCTGTATCCATCCCACCACATCTCATGCAAGTGTCCGGCTTCTGGCAGGTCCTAGCACTTCCCTGGGATTTCCCCATCTCAGGAAACCACCCCAGTAAGCTGTGATGCCCCACTCTGCTGTGGAATGTGCCTGCATCACTTCAGTAATCCCTCTAAACCACCTGGCATTAGCTACTGTAGATCAATGACATTAGTTACGACTTTCTTCTATGCACAAAAGAAAAACCAAGTACCTGCACTTTGCTATAAGCATAGAAGTTCCTATAAACCAACCCAACTGAGGCCCTTGTTTTCAGTGCTTGCTGCCAGCATTGGAAAAAAACCCAAAATCTGAATGACCAAAATAAAGCAAAAAGACCAGTTCTGATAGGCAAAATGGGTCAAACCCACTAAGACTGCACATGGCTTTCTGCAGTACTTGACTGGACTTAGAGAAGTCTATCTAATTGATTAGAAGTGGATTTGCCTGCAAAAAAGATACCGGAAATGGTCACAGACACCTACAGACCTACACATGCACATGGCACCTTTAAGTAACTACATGTCATCATCAGCCAAGCTGGAACTTGTCAGCTTCAGAGCAAACAGTCTCATGTGTGTACTCCAGCCCCCATCCAGCAGTTGCAACTTGAAACATACATCATTTTGACAATCTACTGCACAACAAATGGTTGGGTTTCCTTGCAATGCAACTGGGCATCAAGCTGTCAAAACAGCCCAGGACCAGCTGTTTGGAAGTGTCTGATGCAGACTTGCCACCAAAACCATTTATCATGGAGGAACTCTCCTTTAGATAGCTAAGAATTAGCGAGGAAGGGGAAGATGCTATTTTGAAGATTAAGCTGTCAAAATTATTTTAGAGAAGCCCAGGGCTATTGTGCAGATCTGGTCCTGAGGGGTGTGCTTGTACAAGCTGGCCTAGACTACACACAGCTCTCCATTCCCAAATTTATTATTGTAACATTTTGTACCACTGATAAGCCTTCATTCCCACATGGTTGAGTCCAGATGCTCCTTGCAGATGCCTGTAACAAAGTAACTTGGAAAATCCTATTAGTATAGAATATGCCTTGAGGCTGTATGGAATATCTGGTTTAATATTTCCCGGAAGGTGCACAAAACACCAAACCTGCACCTTACAAAATGAGGGACTTCCCAACTTTGTGATGCAGAACTTCTCTTAAAAAACAAGAAAAGAAAAAAAAAAGAGAAATAAAAAAAATCCTCAATAAGCACAATGATTCCACTGATTTATGGTTTTGAGTTAAATGAGAATGTGGATGTGGTTTATGAAGGGAACACGGCTGCATGTAGACACCTTCCTTTAATACTAAAAGTTGAAAAGAGTTTTAATGTTTTCACATGGAGAAACATGTCCAGTACTTGAAGTTTGGAACAAAGCTAGGAGCAAATTTAAAACAGTGGGAAGAATCACACTCCCCACAGCAGAGGCAACCCTAAGGTGGTTAACCCACAGTCACACAGCAAGCTTCTGGCACATTCAGAAAGAGCAAATGTTCTCCCAAGCCTTAGATCAAGGCATTCATCACAAGCTCATCTCCTCTTTCCAAACATGGCCTTTTGGTACTTGTTTTGAGACTCGAAAGTCTCAAAACAAAAGTATATGCTTTCTTCTGACATGAGAATTAATTATATACTACCTTACACTAAAAAAAAAAAGCATCATGTTAACTAGGAATAATGACTAAAATAGGTTTCCCTTCTATAAAGCCGCCTTAACCTCATTACAGAGTATCTGGCTCAAACAAAATGAAAAACTCTCCCTTCTGATAAAAACAGCATTCATTTTGAGCGACTAGTATGAACACATACCTGTCTCTCACTTCATATGTTCCCTCTATAATCACCATACTCTTCACTGACTTAAAAGAAAACAGTAGCACAGCCATAAAACACAAAAACAAGTAAACAACACATTCAAGGAAAAAAACCCTAGTCATTAGTCTCTCTTTGGAATTGATTTTACTGTGAATTACAACAAGAACTAATTTATTTTCAGTGTGAGCTTAACTGCTGTTTTACCGTAATAACATAACAGAGCCTTACCTTGGAGCTGTTGCTGTTCATCCTTCCAGTTTTATTCACCACAGGAAAATGTCTCACATAGCTCACACTCTCTAGTGGGAGCTAGCTACAATCAAAAACTCTGAAATACGAAGCACAAAGCTCTGTTTTATTCATGGTGCTTTTGTTTGCCAATTAATTAGAAAGCAATTTCTACAGTGGGAAGAGTAGTGTGGCTTGGTTAAGCTGCCCTTTTAGACTACACAGTAAAAGGACAAAGGCATAACCCCTATATAACTAAAAAAAATAACATATAAACAACTGCAGGTTGCAAAGCATCAAAGCCTTTGGTGCCATTCTACACTCACAACATATACACCAGTGTAACTTTATCAGCTCTGCAGGGATGATGTTATCTTCTCCAAGAGCTTGTAAGTGAAATAAGAAACTGGTTCTTTCAACAAGCAAGAAGACCCAATCCTTTCGCTTGGCTTTCATAGAATCATAAAATCATTTAGGTTGGAAAAGACCTTTAAGATAATCAAGCCTAACCATTAACTGTAGCACTGCCAAGTGAACACCTAAACCATGTCCCCAAGTGCTGCATTTACACATCCATTAAATACCTCCAGGAATCATGACCCTACCACTTCCCTTTCAGCCTGTTCCAGTACCTGACCACCCTTTCCATAGCGAAATGTTTCCTAATATCCAATCTAAACCTCCCTGATGCAACTTGTGGCCATTTCCTCTTGTCCTGTTACCTGGGAGAAGAGACTGATTGCCACCTCACACTACAGCATCCTTTCAGACAGTTGTAAAAAGTGATAAGGTTCCCCCAAGCCCCCTTTTCTCCAGATTAAACCTCCCCAGCTCCCTCAGCTGCTCCTCCCAGGACTTGTGCTCCAGACCCTTCCCCAGCTCCATTGCCCTTCTCTGGACTCACTCCAGCCCCTCAATGTCTTTCTTGCAGTGAGGGGCCCAGAACTGAACAGAGCACTCGAGGTGTGGCTTCACCAGCGCCAAGTACAAGGGGACAATCACTGCCCTGGTCCTGCTGGCCACACTACTCCTGATACAAGCCAGGTACCACTGGCATTCTTGGCTACCTGGGCACACACACTGGCTCATGTTCAGCCTTTGTCAACCAGCACCCAAAGGTCCTTCTCCACTGGACAGTTTCCCAGCCACTCTGTTCCCAGAGGACAGGCTGCCTGGGGCTGTTGTGACTCAAGGGCAGGACCCAGAACTTGGCCTTGTTGAACCTCATGCAGTTGGCCTTGTCCCATCAATTCAGACTGTCCAGATCCCTCTGCAGGGCTTTCCTACCCTCCAGCAGACCAACACTCCGGCCCAATTTGGTGTTGTCTTCAAACTTACTTATGGTATACTCAGCCACTCATCCAGATCATCAACAAAGACACCAAGCAGGACTGGCCCAAATAACAAGCCCTAAGGAACTCCACTTGTAACTGGCCGCCTACTGGTTTGTAACTCCATTCACCAAGACTCTCTGGACTCGACCACCCAGACAGTTTACTCATTATTTTTCAGGGCACATATCATCCCCTCTTGAAACACTAGTCCTTCTCTATTCATAAGGGGCAAAACAAGGACTGAGTACTGGGGATGAATTCAAAAGGCAGTCTGTAAAAGAGGAGACAGTTTCGAAATTCTCCACAGGTGCTTTGCTGTTGTAGTTGGTTGGTGCACAGCCATGGAAACACTGGGCACCCAGGGGCATTCCTGTGGCCATAGATACTCACTCTTCTCCTGACTGAAGTGCCTCTGGATGACCTTCCACTTCCAGATCAAAAAAATAAATTTAAAAAAAAAAAAAAAAAAGGCAAGAGGCAACATTCAAGCATTCAAGCCCATCCTGGCAGTGGTCCAAAGGAAAAAAACCCAAACAAAACACAAGCCAACAAACAAAGATCAACAGATTGGAAAACTGCTGACAACCTAAGTAGCAGGAAGTTTTTGATGATCCAAAAGCCATTGTGAAGCCCAATTAAAAAGAAAACAACAGCTATGGTTGCTCAGTTTGGCCAGGAACAGCTGACTCAATCATCCTAAAACAGGAGAGGAACCTTTTTATCATGCATGAAGAAGATTCAAAGTAAAAAAATAAAAATACAGTTTTCCCCTCCATAAAAAATAAAACAAGCCAAAAAAACCCAACCAAAAAAAAAAAATCAAACATTTTCACTAAATGTCAGCTCAGTGCAAAAAGCAACTGTGCAAGCAAGACCTTCCTTTATTTTGTAAATGATACTTCAATTTCTGCAGCAGAGGCATTCTAGGTTGGGCTTTTTGTGTCCTTTTTTTTCTGAAGCATTTCATTGCTCTTCGCTGGTAGAACAAACATCCTGCTAGTTATTATGTTTAAATACATGCTTCAAACAGTTTTCAGGTTATTTGGTTTTAGGCAGAGAAATAAGCCCCAGATGTTTCACTGAGAAGGTTTTCCACCAGGAAATTTATGGCCCTTCCAGATGTCTCAGAGATGTAACAGTTCAAACTTATTTTTTCTTCATGACAAGCATGAATATGCTCTTTCCAACAAGTTGCTTATGAGATTATTATAAATGTATCCACAGGCTATAGGTGCAGACTGCATTAGGTGGTTTTAGGATTATTTGAAAGAGTAAGCAGCCTAGTCCTTGCCTATTAGAAGTGTCTTGCATATCTATATCCTTGCTTGGCATACTATGGCAAGCAAAATTTGGCAGAGAGAATCTAATTAAAAAATACATCATCTCTATATGTAATTACATGAAGTAGGTCGAGATGAGGGCTGGTTTTCATTTCTGTAAACTTTGGACAGTCTTGTAGCTTTAATGATGTGTAGACCTATCTTTTAGGTAGTAGGATGAAGAGCCCTTGATGATAATTTATTTCAGTAGCCAAAATTCATGTATCTCCCTGCTTTTCCTTATTGATAGGTAACTTTTAGATGCCTTGCAGGCAGTAACTGCTGCCATTTCTCCCCACCTTACCCCAGTTATCAGCCACCTTCCCTCTCAAATTGTTTCTCATGTTAACACGACCCAGTTAAGATATCAGAGAGTGCTCTGACATTCAGGCCACAAGAGTTCCAACTTCAATTTCAGACCTGAAGAAAGGCTCACCATCTAAGAAAAAACCCCTACTTCTCTTTGCAGCTTTGTCTTTTTTTTCCTGAGACAGTGGCACAAGAATTCTAAACAAGTAATGCCAGGAAGATAAATTAATACTGCATGCTTTATTTAAACAGGAAATACGTCAGCTGTCATCTTGGGAAGTACTATACAAGACCAGGTTTGAAGGTTTATTTAATGTACTCTTGTTGGATTTTTCTGGGAGCAGCACCTCCTACTCCTCACAGATAATACAGGTGCAATTCCCAAAGAAGATACTGGGACTGTGCATGGCCACCTGTAGGAAGACACAGATTTTGCACACAGATTTCTTAGATGGCAACAAAAATATATTGAGAAATAACAACCAGGGAGAGATGAAGGTTCTGATTTTTAGGGAGCAAACAAAAAAAGTGTTCTCAGTGAAACAGGAGTCAGGTCTCTGTCATATTCATGGTTCTACACCCACTTCTCATGCACACCACAAGCACATCTCTTCCATAAATCTCCATGGAAGCATCTTCAATACCTCCTGAATCTCAGAGCAAAGCAGAAAGCTCTGCCAACATAGTTTAGAAGGATTTGCTTAGAGTATCTTCAGAGCTAGAGCTCTGAAGGCAGTCTTGTCTCAATTAGCTGCTTTTCCTGAACACACAGAGAAAAGATAATTTTTAACTGATTTACATTTTTTGTAAGACCAACTGTACAAAGCTGTGTCTTGAGCTGCACTAACAAAAATTTCTGTCTTGATTTTACATTCATTTGAGCACAAAATACTTCTACTAAAAGAATTCAATCTATGACATTTATTTTTCTCTCTCCTTTTCCAATTAGACATTGTGTTTATTATATGAAATTGCACTGTTTATAACAAGAAATTGCACTGATGAGTAACTGGATGAGTACAAGCCCATGCACCAATAGAAAAGTTAATAGACACAATTCATTTGTCCTGACTGCCCTTCCAGAACCATATGAAAACATTGATTACTAGTGAATAAACAGTCCTTCTTTAGAAACCACTTATTAAATAATCGGGGTGGGGGATTGTAAACAGCCTCGGGTATAGAGCTGCGGTCAATTTCTACTATACTTTGCAATTATTACATAAGTGGTAACTTTGTCCTTACGCTGGAGGGGAATCACAATTCAAAGTCCATCACCAAAAACAAAAGCCAAGAATGCTGCAAATACATGATAGACAGAAATCCTGCAAGTGAAGCTTTGCAATTTAAGCTTATGTTGGATCTCTCAACCCCAGCATTAAGCTCCCCTCATTAGCTTTGACAAACAGTGGATTAAAGATCTCAGTTGTTGGGCATATGCAGTAACTTTTTCACCAGTATTTTTTCAGTACTGTGATGGTCTAAAATGCAAAAATACATGTACACCTTAATGGCCCTGTGAGCTGTGGGGGTAGTAGGGCTGCCTCCTAAGCAAAGGCAACCATTCAAATACGGGTGACAGAAACAGCTCTCAGTCACACAGCCTGGTGACACACCAAACCAGAAAACTGATTCCATAAAACAATAACAAGGCTTACACAGCACAGAGGGTCCCACTGCAGAAATGCATGTAAGAGAACCACAGCATATAAATGCATAATATGCCAAAGGCTAACCCAGGTACCCATGCTTCCCTCCCACTACAGCCTTGGTTGGAATTTAGCTTCAGGTGACACAACTCAACTTGAGAACAGTGGTACATTTCACATAAAACATTCAAGAGATTATTTTCCCTGGTCACAGACCTTTTTGGTACACTATGATCATCTTTCAAAGAGTGTAATCAAGTCATTCAGCAATTTCCACTCCAGAAAGATCAGCCCTGATTGCTAAACAACGGTGTCATGATGACAAGCTGACCCTGACCCTGTTTTGGCCTGAATAGACATAGTGGTTGATGAAATCTCAACAGGATGTGAAGAGAAATGAATCCATGTTCATTACTAGCTATGGTTGATTTTCTGCTGGGAGGGTTTTTGGTTGACAAACCACTCGGCTGAGTTACCCTTAAACATGCCCAGCTTCACATACTTCTGTGTTCTTTGGTAGCATTTCATTTGTTTGCAAACCTAAAACAGTATAAAAACCCAACAAATTTCATGTAAAGCCAATAGCAGTTGTTGGATGGCTGTTATTATAAGCCTAAATGATGGCCTGTGACAAAACAATCAATGCAATAACAAACAGGAGTATCTACTTTTTCCATGAAAAAGCAGAACTACAAGGTTCAATAAAAAAGTATAACCCAGAAGCTGCCTATTCTTATATTATGAATACTGAATAATTTGACAGCATGATCAAAAGCCACTAACAAAGGGGTAAGAGACAACAGAAGTACATAATCACAAGAAAGAGCAGAAAAAAGCACGCATACAGACACTAAATGTTCATTCATAATTCACTCAAATTATATCTACAATATATTTGAAAAAAGTACCTTGGGTTTGGATAGTAAAACAATTACTGTAATTTACACAAGGATAGGGTTACCACAGAAACTTACTGTTTAAGCCATTATTTCACTATAAAGAGCTCTTGGAAAAATACCATTTGAGAATCCAGCTGAGCTGCATATTAAGGCCATATTCATGGCCCACTACAACTACACATCCAATTCATGATGATTCAAACTTGCAAGAAAAATGTCTCCTCTGACCCATATCTAGAAAACCTCAGTGGAGATAGCTAAGCACATAGGAAAATAGCTTTCAATGGCTTTCAAAATGGCTTTTCACCACTGTGCTATGGAGACACACAGCAAAATAGCAAAAGTAATTATTGTAAGTTCTGGAGTAAAAGTTTTAGCCAGCACTGTGTCATCAAGAGCATGGAGAAAATATCCCTGCCTTTTGACAACTGTCTTGTTACAATCTGTTAAATAAGACTAAATCAGACTTTGTGCTGAGAGAACCTTACATATCTAGAGAATCTACATATGTCACGGCATATACCAACATGATGTGTTCATTCAACAGCAAGTACTTTGCTAGCAAATATCTTCCCATCATTCATTTTCCACTGTTTCTCCCAAAAACTGAAGGTAGCTCAAAAAACCTTGTTTTCAAATCCAAAGTTTAATTTAATATGTTTTTATTTAGGTTCCCATTTATATGTTCCTTCTTTACTTTCTTCAATTTAAATGACTTGAATAGCAAAAATATATACTGCTTTTTAAACTGAGGTCTTACTCATTAATATAATTCCAAATATCAGTAACATCCTCACAAGAAACATGACAGTTAGAAGACTCTTAAGCCTCTTAAAAGAAGTACATCCCAAAGGGAAGTGTCATTAACACCTTCCCTGTGTGAATGATAGAATTCAACATTCCAAATTAGCGTGACTGCAGCTTGCAGCATGGGTCATATTGTCAAACATCAACACTGTCCCATATGTTGGATTTCTGTTTTTAATACAGATGAGGAATGGTCCACATTTAACAGCAAAAGCCCTTTCCTTAGAGGTGAGGAATGGAGATATAGATCCCTTCAGGCAAAGGAAACTGAACGTTGGTAAGAGCCCTGTTCAAAAATCAACTTCTTAAGCAGGTACCGACATGACTACCCTGACAAATTCTGTAAAACTTTTCATCCCAAAAACTTTTCCAACAAGCATTCAACTGACTACTTTCAAATACATTAGGTTTACACTTGAGGCAAAACAGTCCATCTAGATACAGTTCTATTGAACTAACTGGGCATTTTTAGTACATTGGACTAGCATACTAAAACTACGGCTTAAACATGTTTCACCTAATATATAGTAAAAAGCCAATTTTCCTCACAGTAACTTTAGACACTTGCTGCTCTGACACTGATGAGACCACGATGTAAATATAATTTTTCCTCCAGACAAATAGAACAGCTGGATACCAACTCATTTGTGAAATGAGTTGTGAAAGTTTTCTCAGGGGCTGGCTGAAGTATAAAAGCTAGTTTACGGAAGTTGGATAGACTTCCAAAGAAGAATTTAAAGTCAGCAATATAATTCCCCTGCCTCCAAATCATAAAATAATAGATTAAGTACAAACCTTCTTTATCCTGAACCAGAACAAAACAAGGTGCCAATAAAAGACTGCTCATCAGCTCAGTACTTTGTTTTGTACTACTTTAGAAGAGTATACTAAGGTCATAATATAACACTCAAAGGAAAACTACATAAACAAAACATTAACTCTAGAATCTGCAGCAGTAATTTTGGTATTTAAACTTCATGCCAATTTTGCCATTAGGAGACACACAGCTGAAATGCTTCTCCTGGAATCCTAGGCAGTGCTCTCCTCTACCAACCCACCTGCTTCTGCACCCAGAGAGACAATGGTCCATGCTCCAAAACCTCTCATGTCTCTGGGAAGATGAAATGGTTATTTTCCAAGACTAGATACAGGAAAGGAAATGTGTTTTATATTATTCATTTTATACATCTATACAAACACAGATGTACATCTGAGAGTGAGGCAGGCTTTGTCTGTATTACTAGGGTTTTGTTTGGTTCTTCCTTTTAGTATAGCACAGTGGCTCTACCAGTTCTGCCCTTTTATACTGATGGGCTTCAAAGCTTCAACTCTTCTCTACTTCAAACAGAAGCTCTTCACACAGTGACCTCAAAAAAATAACAAATCATCTTTATGTGACCGACTGAAAGCACCTCTGCAACTAACAGTAAGCGTTTCCCAACTGTAACTCAGGAATATGGGCAGGAATACACAAGACTTTTAATACTAGGTTGTACTGCACAGTTTAAATGTAATTTCATTACTTGCTTATCCTTTTGTTAGCACTGGAAGTTACACCTACACCCCTTTCATAGATGGTCCTCCAGAAATTGATTCTGAGAATCAAGCAGTTACAATGCTATTTATGGTTTTTACACAGCCCTTTTTTTGAAAAGGAACATACTTTTCTTCCTCTATTACCTGTAAGGAGTAATACTGCAAGAAAGAAGCAGGCCCTGGTTACTTAAGACAGTTGCCCCATGCAGTAAATGCCCATCACCATGGTGTCACCCATCAAAAGTAACAAAGCAGTTATCATCAATGGCCAAAATCTGTCTCCTTGAGGAGGCTGACTCACAGCAACTTGCAAACTCACATCAGTTTTAAGGTGAGCTGGTGCCTTCTGATAGAGCACAGGATGCAGTACTGAAAAGCAGAAAGGGGATGGGTAGGAAGAATGAAGCATGGCACAAACCATACAGCCTGCTTTGCTACACAGGCCTTTGTAATTGCCCAAACACCTCCATGTGTTTGTATAAACATGCTGTGGCTGGGGATTTGCACTCACCTCCCTTCTCCACAAGAAAAACAAACTAAACATAGTAATTAGCTTCAATAGCATCCGATTAGGGAAATAGGGTTTTCTGTTTCCATTAGTAGCTCATAAAGGCAGACACCAATATGAGCACCACTCAGGTCATTGCCCAGTGCTGACAGCTTTACAGTCAAGCCAAAACAGGTTCCACTGCAACAGCAATCACGAGTCAAATTCCCTGGTAGGACAGGCACAAGTTCACACAGCTATGCTGTTACAGGCTATGGTAAGAACATTCAAACCAAATCACTCAGGCTAGCCCAAGCAGCTAATTTAAACTTCTCAAACAAATCCCATCAATATTTAACAGAGATATCCAAAAATAAACAAGGGGTTTGGTTTGCTAGAGCAGATTCTCCTACAAAGTATCTTGACGTAACACCCATTCACAAAGTTACAAGTGAAAAAGTGCAGTCTACAAGAGATACTAAATTTGGCTAGCAACTTGCTCATGATTGTATTCTTATTTCTGGGCCAGGAAAGCTTTATAGACTTTCTTTTCTTTCTTATCGTGTACCCTCACTCTACTCCATCAGTCTTTGGTTGTCTCAGAAATCTGCCTTCAGAAATAACTTGAACCATACAACCTATTAGTAGCCACATGGAAATACAGCATGAAATCAGTCACTTTATTTAAACTGTCAAATATCCAGCTGGTTAAAAAGTACCACGGGGGCATGGCTTCAATAATAACCTCCTGTGACTCACCCGCAGAACACACTTCAGTCTTGACTTATTTTGAAGAAATGGACAAATAATCAACATGAGAAAACAAAGGTAGGATTAATATTACTTTGATTGAATCTACATATACACACAAATGTCCAAGAAAGTAATTTTTTACAGTAATTATTTGCAGCTTATTTTCCCTTCCCTGACATCAGCAACTCAATGCAGAGACTGAGTATCTTCATCCCATGCTAGCTCCTTCAAAGGAATTCACTGAGGAAAAAGGTTGGGTTTTTTCTCCTTTTAAGTATTTCTTCAAGCCATATTTTATGAATTGGTGCCTAATTATCTCAGACATTTAGATTACTGTTTTTATTTCAAGAAATCTAATTTGGTGGATGAAGAACATGAAAGCATAATTTTAATCAATCTCCCTTGAAACTTCTTAAAATAACACTAGCTGATGAGTACTCACAAGATAGTAAGCTATTTCCCTCTTGTCAGCTGCATATATCTTTCTGAAATATTTGTTAGAATATCAGTGACAAACTGTAATAACATAAAGGAAGTAAATATAGCTCAACTTACACTGCACTGAAAAATATTTCTAAGCTCCATTTTGTCACTCAAATCACACCTAGCTGTAATGATTTCCAAATGCTATGGTCTATTACCAGTGGCTTTCCCACAGAAGCAACATCAATCTAAAGAATGGGTTTAAGGCAAGGACATTCTTTCAACAGCCTACCAGAACTATCGAAGAATAGTATAGTAGGCCATTTATTTGAGCTGGAACCATGTGAGCCAAATTCATCAAGTTAAGAAAATACCTTCTTCAAGCATTAAATCCTAGAAATCATGGGACAGCATTCTGTCTATGGCCTTTGTCAACTCTTAATTATGTCATGTTACCAACAGACTGCCAAAGCAGAGTGCAACTGATAGCACACAGCATGTCTGAGTACAGCCTATTTTTAGCCTGCAATTCAATCGGCACTCTTACAATGACAAGGATTAAAGTCCAAGACAGCCATGTTGCTGTATATAGGCCCATGCAATTACATGTTGAAACATGTTGAGAGAACGTGGTGGCAAACTGGAGTCGATGTTGGGAGGAGCAGCACCAGAAAGGCAGCTGCTCCGTGGTAGCCAATGTCTTTACTGGCAGAGCACACACTCCCATCTCACCCATCGCTGTTCATAGACCACAAAGGAAGACATTAAAACAAATAACAGTTTTTACCCAAATTCCTTTCAATATGATTTAGCGCTTATGAAAGACAGACAACATTTTGGCAACTCTGAAAATCAATATCCTTCTACCTTCATTGGCAGCTGTTCAGATGCCTTTAGCTTTGCCAATGCTGAGCACCCCCCTTCAATCCCCTAAGAATGCTGCCAACAAGGAGACAACTCTATCCTTATCCTGTGATCTCCTGAACTTTTGTGCTGAGGTTGCAGTTACAAAATTTGCAAGGATGCTTTTAAATATATGTCTTTCATAACAATGAAGAAAAATATTTAAAATTTTCAAGCCAAAATATTTTTACACATCCTAGTACTAACTCTTATTTAAAAATGTAATACTCTTAAAGGGTTTTTAATCTTCAGGACTCACATTTTCAGGCTCTTCCCATCCAACTATAAAGACTTTTAAAAAAATTTTTAAAGAAGAACCTGTAACAGACAGCATCAGACTTCGGACCTATAGGATCTAATTTTGTTGTGAATGCTTTGAGGCTATCACAACAAAAAAAAGGTGACACCACAATGCAATCACTTGTTCTCTAGGATATAGTTAAATGAGTCATCAAACAGTAAAGGCTTTCATACCCTGAAACTATGGCTGAATACTAATCAACGATGTGAGGAAGTGTATGGCTGCATCCCGTTACCAGCTTCCCAGGACCATTAATCTTATTTGATACAGCCTCTGAAAAGTAGCCTAAACAGTATCCTCTTCCTCTTAATCTTTATGCAATGACCATTAGGAAATATTTCCTTCAAACCCCTTGATGAGAGAGAGGAAAAGACTACAAGGAACATGTGTCTATTCTGAGGACTTTCAAGCTAAATGCATATATAAATTATGGGCACATCTAACTAGCAAAGAAAGAATTCTGTATCTTGAGATAATTTTCTCCATTATAACAAGCTTCCAGATTTCAAACTTACTAAAGGTGGTCATTTCTCCAAAGGGCACATTTTTGAGTGCTGAACACGTCTCTTCAGCGAGCTGAAATGAAGGCACCAGAAAAACCTAATTCAGAGTCTCTGAAGAAGTTCAAAAACTCAATGATATGAGCACATCCTAGGCTTAACATAAATTCTCATTTGTAACTAGTGCCTTTTTCAAAACTAAGCAAAAAAAATCCATTAAGAAGACAGAAAACCTAAAAGCATAATTCAGCAGCACCTGAACTGAGAAACCCATCTTAAATCTCAGAAAGTATACTTCTTTAACTTCTGAAAGATGAGGATTTCCTTCCACCACTTTCCCCCACAACTCTCAGCTTTGTCAGAAAAATTACTCATATTTCTTCCCAGACAAAGCTCAGTCTAGAAGTGTAACTACAGTAATGAACACATAAAGAAGAATAACATCCAGTAAAGCCACTATACAGCAGCTGAAACAATATTGAAGACAAACTGACTTTTTAATTAGGCTAAAAAAAACAACAATTGAAATCAGCATCTAAACAAGAACACAATACTGTCTACAAGGCAAGTATAATATATCTAAGTGCATTACTTGCAGTAATTCAAGCTCATTTCTGTGCAAAAATAAAGGGGAAAAAAACCAAGCAAAAATAATGAGGAATACTGCAGTATTAAGTCAAGGCTGTACATAAGACACTACAGGAATGCTCAGCTCACAGGCAAACAAAGCTGTGGATACCAAACGCAGCAGAGCTGTATTTCTTTCTGCCTTCTATAGTCACAGACAAAAACACCTCATGTATTATAATAAGACTAGGACAAAAAAAATCACAGTAAGATGAGAGTCCTTTAACTGTGACCAGCAACAATCATTGCAATACATTAATCACTTTGAATGCAAATGCAGGATAAATTAATCATGTCTGTCTGAAATAAAGTACCATGTTTCACTTATACACTGCTTTTCCACTTGTGAATGAAGCCTGCCTGCCTTACTTGTAGTCACTGGAGCTACAGGCTGCTTTCATTTATAATTGAAGCTTGAATCAACTAATAGCATAGTAGAGTACTTGAAAAAGAGTGATGAAAACACTAAAAGAACACATGTAGAGACTGAAAAGCACAGTGTAATTTAGGAGCACCTTTTCTTCTTCAGGAACAGAGTTTTTTAAAAAACACCCATTTTCAAATCACATTACAATTTCCTACAAAAATGCCTAAAGGAAGGACTTTGATGGAGGGTGCCTCATGAGGGGGACCTCAGAAATTCAGAAAGCCTTAGGACCAGCAGAGTTTCATAACCAGACACACATGAATCTCCATCTCCTTGGCACTCACCACTATCAAGCTTCCCAGTCCTTGCACCCTTTTGAAGGTGACCAACTTAAAAAATAATATGTAAACCCAAACCAAAACATGAAGAAAATCCTGCAGATTCATTTAGTCAAACAAAGAGGTCCTTCCTGTCTACGAGGCAGGGCAGCAGAGGTGAATCTCAAGTTCAGGAATCTGAAACAGGTATCCTTAATTCTCTGACTGGCAAACCTGCAAGGGTCTTCCCTAACAGAGACACCAGGACTTCCTATAAAGAGGGCAAAGGACTCAAGATTTTCACAAGCCAAGTCCTTCACAATGCTAGAGCTGAAGGGGAAAATAACAACCCTTTGTGTGTGGAGTCAAAGGTCATGCTCCAGGGCCAGATGCTGCAGAATGGTAATAAACAGAGTGTAGATATGTAGTTTTTTAAAATTCTTCACTTCCCATAAAATGCTAAGTCTTTCCAAGTACTAGAAGTCTATTTATGCCTGCCCCATAGCTAGAACAGGTTCATCACTGGCACTTGGAGAAAACTCTGAACTTTTATTCCACACTGACATAAAACAGGCACAAATCCCCATTTGGCATTTCACTACCTGAGATTCCTGTTGGTTTCCTGATTGCATGCTCCACTATTATGTTCCTTCCTTGCAAGCCTTGCAATACTGAAGTAAGAAAGCAGACACAATGTGCTTTTTCAACCACACCTTTACCTGGCATATGACTCTTAGATAAGCAACCTGGCTGGCACAGCTATGAGAGCTGCAAATGCCTTCTTAGCAGACCCCAAATAATGCCAGGTGGTTCACACCAAACATGCAGAGAAACCCAACCAGACAGAGTCCAGGGACTTTATCTTCTCCTTGCCAATTACACAGCCATGAAAAAAAACCTAAACACAAAATCCACAGGCATCTCACCAGCAGCTGGAGCAGCTGCTTTACCTCTGATGCTGCTCCTTGTGGCTGCAACAGTATATATACAATTCTAAAGAAAATACTTATTTTCTCAATTTCACTTACCAATGCTGAAGGGCTCATTAGCAAATCTGAAGTAACTAGCTTCAAGGAATAGCACTGAAATGTCCCTCATTTTTATTTTTTAACCAATATCAAAGTTACTTAAAATTATCTTTTTAACAGGCATAGTCTGTAGTTCCTAAGAGAGAAGACAACACAGAAAACAAGATGAAGGTAAACTTTCTTTCTTTCCTAAAAAGGGAAATACAAGCTATGTGGAAGTGCATTTTATTCCAGTAGAATCACACATGCTGTGTACAAGAGGAAAGTGTATTCCTTTATCTGTATCACTAGAGTTAAAGCAATACAACTGCATGAGATACAGCTTACTACTTCTGCGGCTGATGAACACAAAGCTTCGAGCTGTACACAACCCCCCACTACTGCATGTAATCACACATACCTGACTTTACTTGCTATTACAACTAGTTTATTTATGCAGCTTCTTCTCATCATCCTAATATCAAGAGTTCAATTGTTAGTAAAGACAAGAAAACACTGTCCAAATTTCATTTTTCCAAGTATATCTGTTTTGTCATAAAAGCCCCCCTAAAACTACAATTAAAGGAAGACGAAGCTGCTTTTTCAGTCACCCCATCCTTTCTGTTCAGCCTAATGATCACTACCATGTGAAATGATGACCGATATGACCAGAAGATTAATAATAATGCATTGCCCATGTTTAACGATAGCAACTAGGCATGAAGGACCAAAATCTGCAATTTTTCAGGGCTTTCTGGAATAAAATAAATAAATGTCCTCCTCACAAAACAGACAGAGGGTCAGTTGAGAAGCATGACTACTAAAGTCAAGTAGTCATAGTGAAAGTAAAGGAAAAGGTCTCTAAACCTTTCTTTTTTTTTTTTTTTTTTTTTTTTTTTTTTTTGTCATTAAAATTTTTTGG
>VXAC01000801.1:430072-470387 GCA_013399225.1 Rhipidura dahli
CGAGCGGGCAGCGGGAATGCTGCGGCCGGCACGAGCAGCCGCGAGCGCCGCGCGCAGGACCGGCAGCGCCCCCGTGCGGCCGCGCGGCGCCGCCCCTCCTCCCCCGACCCGAGGAGACCTCCCTGCGGCCGGCGCGGGAACGGAGACCGGCTGGGATAGCCACCGCCGCCGGGCCCGGGGACACCGAGACACACAGGGACACCGAGAGACACAGCGACACGGGCACAGAGAGGGAGAGGCGGCGAGCGGGCCCGGCAGCCCCGCCCTCTGCGCCGCCCTTGGCTCCCGGCAAAAGGGCGCGTGCACTGAGCTCGGTCTCGCTGTCACAAACATCCCAGATGTCCCAAATCTACAGTGTAACATTTACGCCGTTCCAAACAGAAGCTTTGAATAATACCTGCTTTAAAAAAGAAAAAAAAGAGAAATTTTAGAAACTGACCTGAAACATGGGTATTCAACGCAAGGGTTTTTTTCTGTATTTGTACAGAATCCCTTCTGCCACTGGGATTATGCATACCCGGGGTTCGTTTGGCTTCCCAGAGCATAGGGCCTGGGCAGACTTCCCATCCCACACAGGAGACTGCCTGTCTTTGCATCTTGGCTCTCTCTTGCCTTAGGCCTGCTCCTTCCTTCTTCCAGGGGAAAGTGGGGACAAAGTGCCAAGCCCCAGGGCACTTTGCGCTCCTCGAGGTGAATCCGCGCTCTGTTACCCGGTCTGCAACCTCATCGCTGGGCATTCCGGATGCACACCCTTGTCTTCACTCTTGGGGGCACGGGGTGCAGGAAAAGAGCCGTGAAATAAGTCACAGGTGAAATACAGAGAAGGAAGGGTCTCACTGTCCGGGGGGAATGGCTGCATTTGCACAGGCTGAGGATCTGCCCAAGGGGATGCACAGTGCTTTAAAGCTGTGCTTCATAACCTTGCAAGGTTATGACAGGACTGTGGGGCAAGACCTGTAGCACTGTGAGAACTGGGGGATTTACCACAGAAATGTGTCTTAGGCAAGAAAGCATGATCTCTAGATCATACTGTTTGCATGAAGCAACAGTTTCCTCCCAAAATGATTACTGGCTTGGGAGTATTTGTCAGAACTGAGACAAAAGGGGATTTCTGTCCACGTGTTCTGTCCTTCTGTTTCTGTTATTCGTGAGACTAATTTGTCATGATTCAGCTTTGCCAGCAGTTACACATATTTTCAGAAAAGAGAAGTTGTATGTGGTGAAGTCCTCGTTGCGATTTTTGCATCTAATTAATTTAAATTTCCTATTTTACAAAGAAAACTATTTTTACATCTCCCTTAGTAACAGGAAGTAAGTTTCTAGAGAAAGCAGTACTGCTGTATATCTTTCTGCTTATTTATGTTGTATATTTTTGTCACCATGTGAAGTGAAGATTAAACAGGATATTTCGCTTTTCTGAATCGTAATTTACTAAATTGCCATTCAACTTCCATTTTTATAAAGCAAATTTCTACATTTGCTGCTAATCAATGGTTAATAAGACTGCCATCCTTGCTATTCATTTGATTAATCCTGACTTTTTCTAAATTAATATATGGCACTTGCCTCATGGCACAGGCATTAATACTTGGAGGGCAGTTTTAAATAAATCATGGAAGCCAAGATTTTGCATGGAATCTATGTGACAGCATCAGCTTATCATTCCTCCAATACTGGAAAAAGAAAACAAATGATGGGTGCAATCCTTGGAGCTACATATAACTCTGAGGCTCAACATCTAGCCACAGACTCTAAATCCTGTCAGGAAGAATTACACTTTGTATGTTATGATCTTCAACTAGATTTCCAAATGCAAGGTGGCCAGTGGAAATACATTTTATGACCAGGAAGGAAGAAAAATAGAGCAGTACAACCATGAAAGGATCCCGAGTTAGCCAGAGGTTTGAGGTGCATCCTTTTATTAAACACCCAAACCACTATAAAGCTATGAATTTTAAAATCTGGGTTTGACTTGAATTTTAAATCAATTTATACAGGTAGAAAGAGAAAACAAATATGCTGGATAAAACAGAATAACATTACAAGGTCTGTGAGTGTAGAGGGAGCGATACACACCTAAATTCCACATTTGAATGGTTTCTCACCTTTCTCCATATTCTTATGAGGCCTTCTGCATCTGCAGTCTCTTTCCATCAGCCTGAGCCAGGGGTGTACGTAGTTTGCTCCCTCCTCTTCCAGTAACTAGTTTATTCTTCTGCTGCAAAGCTGTACCTTTGAAAAGTCCTTTCCTCACACACTGCCTGCTTTGCAGACTGAAGGAAAGTGCCCTCTCCTCTCTCCTTTCTGCAGGTTTTATTTATTCAATGCAGCAGCTAAAGCAAGGCAAGCAGCCTGACTTTCCTTCTCATTGTCCCACTTCAGCTTTCAAATGAATGTCAGATGGATTTTAAAAGTCCTTAACACATAGTCAAATGCAAACAAACAGTCAGATACTGCCTGTTAGGAGTACATGGCATGAGGTCCCATGGGCATTGCATCTGGACAGACAGAGACACTGCAAGAACAGCCTAAGTGGTTGCCTCAAGCCATTCCTCATCATGGAAGGTGAGGCCTTCTCAGAGAGAGAGAGAGAGCACTTACTTCAGTCATGCTGAATGAAATCAGTGCTCAGGAGCTCTCAGGAGTCATCAGCAAAGTCCAGGCTATGTACCTTGTGCCTTCAGTGGTATTGTGGACTAATCAGTCCCATTCCTGGAGGAGGCAATTGCGATGGGCTGTGTTGCTTGCTGACTTTGGGGTCCCTGACTCCATCTCACATGCCCTTTCCATGAAAACAAAGCTTCAAAGCTTACACACTACAAAGTTCAGTATCAAGCTCCCAACTGTTTTGGGGTTTTTTTGGGTTTCTTTTGGTTTTGTTTTGGTTTTTTTTTTTTTTTTTTTTTTTTTTTTTTTTTGTTTTTTTTTTTTTTTTTTTTTTTTTTGTTTGTTTGTTTGTTTTTTGTTTTTGGTTTGGTTTGGTTTTTTTTCCACAAAATCACAAGGGGAAAATCCTTGACATGCACATATTTCTCAGGAATGAAACACAACTTAGAAGTTTTCATTTAGGGCTGTTTTATTCATCTTAACTCGTCCCATTATTGGCATTTCTTAGAAATACATTGTTGAATGAGTTAAGATGGTGTGTCAAGCTTAAATTTGAATTTCATTATTGTTGAAACCTCAATGTTAAAGTAACATGGGGTTTTTTGTGTTTAATTTCCTCTTTTTTATTAAAAATAAAAAATATATATTTGAGGGAAAGTTATTGAAAGCATATTCTTTAACCCAAAGACCACCCAGAAGCAATGTAAATGTGTATTTAAGCAGTTTTTAAAAAATGATACTAGGTATTGGGGAAATTGGAAAAGCTCCACAGGAATATTATTTTTTCTGTCAATACAGATCTAGATGCATGATTGTGAGACTGAAGTCTAAGTATGTGAAGTAGCCAGTCCTTTGACTTTATCTCTTTCTTTTGGACAAATTGAATTGCTTTCCAAATTTTTTTGTTTGAACTTCAAGCCAATTTTAGTTATGGGAGAACAAAAGCAATTTTTACTTCCATAATTTATTCACTTAACATTAATAAATCTGAAAAATAGCAGTCTATTTGGTAATGGTAATCAAAACGGGCTTGCAAACCACTGGAATTAAAGTATGATAATGAAAGTGCTGACAGATCCTTTACAGTAGTGATGGGAACAGTATTTCTGCCTTATCCACATTACAATCTGTAAATAATGTTTCATTCTCTTAGGGAAGTGTGGAGAGTGATTCATTGTCATTGCTAGCATGGATAGGCAGATAACCTAACACACTTCTCAAAACAGTGGTGTGCAAGTGAAATCCAGTCTGTCACAAGACCAAAAAAAATACTGTGCATTTTGGCCTTCATCATTCAAAGATCTCAAAGTGCTCAGATACCATTAAATGTTGCCTATTTATTGCCACCCTGCAGATGGGGAAGCTGGGGAGCTGACAGGCCAAGGATGCAACACTAATATCTTGCCTTTTTTTGTTTTAACTGATAGAAGCAGAACCTGAGCTGGATGTCTTATTACTGGATCACAGAAAACATCCACAGAAAAGCCCACCTTTATAAAAACTTTTTCTTTGGTAGCTAAGGACTAGTAACAGCCCCAAAGTTTATCAGTGGTCTTCATCAAGCTTGAATTGCAGAATCAAAAATTCCAATGCTGTTGAGTCATACTGAAAATTATTCTTCAGTGATGGCTGGCTAATACTTTCTATGAAGTAATACTGTATGCTATTAACAATGGCTAATACTGCAGTCTGGTGATGAAGCTCAAGGTTTACAATTACAAAATCACTCAATATTCAAAAATGCTGCACAGATCTATAAACACGAAGCCCTGGATCCATGGATCATCCCACCCCTGGAAATAATCTGGTTAGATGTTTGGTGGTGATCCTACAGATCACCTTTTGTGCAAGGTCTTCACCTAAGGCAGCCAGGTCTTAGAGGTGTAACCATTGCTGAAAGGGATGAAGAGTGAGGTTTCTGTGATGTACACTCTGCTCAGTGCCATTTCATACAGTCTTTGGTTAGACCAGCATACTTGTGGTCTCCTACAGGAGTCCTGCCTGTTTCAGCACAATGACCAAGGGGCTTAACTCATGCCTGGAAGTATTTTACTTCACCTTCACCGTTTAGTGCTCAAGGCCTCCTGCCATATCCATTGCACGCTGCTTAAACCCAGTTCTGATGACAGAACTGATTTCCTCTGGAGATCTGCTCCAGTGCTTCGTACTACAACAGATGATTGCTTTGCAACTATTAATTTATTTTCTCAGCGCTCCTCTGCAGAGAGAAGGTCATTTTGCCCCCATTTTATGGTTGAAGTGTTACCAGACAAAATGGAGATGAAGTCAAAAGTAACCACTGCTGCTGGCTCTTCAGTTCTAAACTGTCTACAGCCAGATTTCAAAACTTCTAAGAACACTATGGCTTAGGCTGGAGGGATGTTCTATGCCTAACACCAGGCTGCACAGAGGAGGAGGAAACACACGCAGTGAGACTCTGAAGAAGTTACTGGGAGTGATTTTGACTTTACACTGGAATTTTACCATGGCAGCATTTATGGGGCTTAATCATCACATACCCTTAAGCTGAGTCCTCAAGCCTCTGGATTCATTCATTTTAAGTGCCTCAACAGGTGAGGGGGTGAACATGCACAAAGCAAACCTCGCTGCCACTGAGCCATGGTTCTTTCTCAGAAAGAAAAGATGTATATACCATATGAAGTTGTAAAGTAAAATTTGTTCTGATAAGCCTGTATGTACATGTGCAGAGCCATTTTTTTTGGATTGTAAAGAAAATGCTCATGACTGTTTACTCTTACTATACATCAAACCTCCAGCGAAGGACACTCCATGCTTTATCAAATTCCAGTTAACTGTAATTGTTCGAGCTCTCAAGCCCCATGCATATCGGTACAGTCAGAAACATGCCTAAGGTGCATAAGGACATAAGTGTGAGACATTGAGAAAAAACAAGCATCACTTAAGAGCTACTTCAGCTTGAGGGATCTTTTACCATTTGGATTGTTACAGGGCTGTAACCACATGTGATTTTTGAAATGGTGACTGGTTCTCCAGAGCTGACCATCAAAATCAGAAAAAGCCACAATCTTCAAGTCAAAGTCCTCCTTTTGTTACCAAGTTATGTCTTCTATAGATTTTTCTGTCCAATTTTCATTAGCCTTTAAAAAATCTGAGGCTGTGTGGATTCTTCCAGGTGACATTAACATTGCTTCTTTACTGGAACTGGCTAATTAGGATGATGAGGGTGAGGTTGCACAGCCTGAAGAATGTGGCAAGGCAGAGAGAGAGTGAGGGTCCCAGGAGAGACCTCAGAGCCTGTAGATCAGGCTGAGATAGAAAGATTGCACAGCTGGGCCACAGAAGCACTGGAAAGAAAACGTGCTAAGTAGCAGAGGGGAAGCCACAGTGTTTTCTGCTACTTAGAAAATTGGTGGAAAGACTGCAAAGAAAACTGGAAGCAAGCTCTGATTTAACACTGCCAGAGCTTTGCAACAGCAATTGGCTACAAGCATTTTCTAGTTCTGCTCTGGGTCCCTCACTCCAAGTTTACTGGAAATCTACTAGCCTATACTCTGACACAGTCTGGCTTTTGAATGGAAAACTTTCCACTTTGGAAAGCTCACTCTGGGGAAGAGGGTCGGCAGAGCTTGCCACATCTCTCTCCTCATTCTGTGATGCATGCTGAACACTAAAGGAGAACAGCAGAGTGGTGACAGGGGTTCCTGATCTTTGCCTTCAGAGAGGATATGAGGCAAAGGCTATTTCCAGAAGCAGGTGAGACGACGACAGACCAGTTGTCCATCCTAGTATGGCAAATTGTGTGACAACCCCCAAAAAATGCAGTCATTTCCTGCCCAGTCATTAGCTGAAAACATCTTTTTTTTGGCTCAGCAAAGGATGTTGATTATTTCTTTTCAGTGGGATCCAGAAAAAAGCACAGTCCTTTTTCTTCCATTACAGAAGAGCACATGAACTGAAAAAGCCCCACATGCAGCAATAAGAATGGTTGCTAAGGTGCTTCTTATCCTTTGACATATGAATTCTGAAATAAGGTGACATTGGTTTTATCAAATATAATGTTATTTTGACAGTAGGAGAGCTTAACATGAAATTCAGCTAATCAGTCTTTCTTTGAAAATGGGAAGACAATGCCATGGATTACATTACTTAGCAAGCAAATTATATTTTCCGGTGCAATTTGTGTTATTCCGCTTTTATTTTTTTTCCCCAAAACAGAAAAGCTCATGGTTTACACACGTTTGTACAGAAGGCCTCTGTCATTACAGAACTAAGGAGAAGAAGGAAAAAGGGATAACCTGCTTACAGACATGCTGTAGCTGTGGTGGCCTTTTTTGCATTTTCAGCTCAATAGGAACAAGTACCAGACAAAAGCAGAGCAGACATTTAACAGACAGCAGCCAGGAATGCGGTGGCCATTTGCTGGCACATGACCATAACTGGGAACTACTGAAAAACTGTCAAGACCCAGTTCACTTTTAAAAGTATTTTCTAAGATAAGAATAGTCTTGCCTGGAGTAAAACAGCACATTTTGATTTGAAATCTGAGCATCTGAAATTTGCTTTAATTTGTCTGTTACCATCAGGATTAACCCACTGATTAATTGTTATCACATCACTTCGTGTCTTATAAAGTAATGCTGGCTTTTGCCATGTTGACTTGTTTAAATTAACTTTGGAAGAGAAGAAAACAAAAGGTCATAATTTTACATTTTGGGTTTCCACTTTGTATTGTGGATGCTCATTTGATACAAATTGATGCAGAAACTGGGGAGGTTAAAATAAAACAGATTTTACAGGGAAAGTGTTTATGGGAAAAAAAAAACCCAAAAAACAAAACCACAAATACTTGGTGTGCTTGACAGTTTTTTTATCATTCCTTTTGTCAACAAAATGAGCTTCTGTAGCTTTAAAACCTGTCTTCATAGTCAGACATTTGCACCTTAGGTTAGTTAGCTGCTAATTAAGATACTGGTTAAAATATATTTTCCCCAGTCAGTGTGTACACATCCAACAAGTGTATTCCAGGATTGGACCAAGAATAAATATTTGTGGTTTGAGGAAAACCCCGGGGATTGTTCGTATCAACTTTTATAAACAAGTGAAGTGACTGTAGATAACCCAGCATTATTTATTTTGACGTAAAGAGTCCTATGCTGATATAAACATCCTCAATGCAAAATTACTTGTGACTGGTTTTGTAAACACAAGATCATAAACAAATTTCTGGGGACAGTTGAAACAGGAGAGTATTAGTCTTAGTGACCAATGTCACCTCCCCCAGGAGGAAGAGCAGGAGACTTCATCCTAAGAAACTACAAGATAATTTGTACATACCATTTAAATGATAAACACTATTTAGCAGATGATTTTGTATATTCCGCAACAGTTTTGGTTTCAAATAGTCTTCTTTCACACACTTTTCTAGTTCATATGTTCCTTTAAGTATAAACAATCCCTCTTTTCTTGAATGCAGGCATATACTTGACCTCGTGTTGGTTTCACATTAATAAGTTCCATAGGATTTTTAAAAATCCTTCCTTTTCAT
This sequence comes from Rhipidura dahli, assembly GCA_013399225.1. NCBI lineage: Eukaryota > Metazoa > Chordata > Aves > Passeriformes > Rhipiduridae > Rhipidura > Rhipidura dahli. The sequence continues at coordinate 438,207 of VXAC01000801.1, forward strand.
CATTTTGGAATCCCCCTATTTTGAATTTTCTTTAAATCTTGCACTATTAGACAGCTGCATGGATGCAAATACTTTTCCTTTTACAGCATTCATTGTTTTAAATAGTTTCCCACCTTTTTTAAAAATTCAATTTCTTTGTAAAATTAAAAAGGTCTAATATTTTCTTCCTTTCTTCAAATGAATATTTTACATTACTGTGCTATTTTTTAGTCTATCTCTGAGCATGCTGTATGCTTGGCTTGTATTTTGGGGAGTGGAAAATTGAAAATTGGACAGACAATTGTAAGAGTAAAAAAGAAACTATCTTCATAAAGCCATTGTAATGTTTTCTGTATTAGTTTTTATCCTATTCTTTATGCATCCAAATAGTTTTATTTATTAAATTTTTAGCTTTCCAGCCCCTGGTGTACATGGAGCAGGAGTTTCAGAGTAAAGTAATGCTATTTTCCTGGAATGGGCACAGTTACTATAGAACATAGTAAGACTTTGTACCAGATGCATACTGCTTCTTCCAATGTATAGCAGAAACACATTGCATATTTTAAGTTTTCTGAATAATTTGTTGTAATGCCTCACCTTACCTCATCTCTCTTGTGTACATCAATCTGCTTGTAAATTTGATTATAAATATTTGTATGCATAGGCAAACAGAGAACTCCTGCATGTCCCATACTTATGGGAGCAATTAAACATCTTTCTCAAGTTGCAGGTGGCCATTTTGAACACCGGCTTTTTGAAGACTTGCAAAATAACTCCCTACTAGGACTCCTATTTAAAATCTACTGCTTGGGGGCTGAATGGCACAAGAACCCTGTTGCCTCTGGGCCAGTGAGCTGTTTTTAGTTTTGCTACTCTGAAATATCTTCTGCCTCAGACTGTAGCCTGAGGTTGTGACTTGCAACTCAGTAAATGTCCATTTTCCTTCCCCTGAAGGAACATGAAGAGATCCCTAGGTATTCTGGATGAATAGAAACCTGTTCTGCTGGTTAAAGCCTGCAGGCCTAATCCTTGGACCCGTGCCACTTGATACCAGCCAGCTAAGGAGTTTGCCTTTTTGGGTATTACTTTTCAGTTCAGTCTTTTGGACTTCTGCTAAGGAAACATCCAGCAAACCTGCAGTGATGTTGCTTGTCTGCCTCCTTGAACTATATTTGGTTAAGAGGGAAAATAGTTACACCTCTCCAACCATTTCCTTACATGCTGTGGCAGTGCCAGATAATTACAACCACCAGGCTCTTCTCCAACAGACTCTTCGCTCCTCAGTCTGCATGTTGGGCATGTGGCTTGGGCAGGGACTAGGTGATAGAAAGCTCTTGATGCCCTCTCAGCCCAAAACTTGGAACTATTCTAGTCATGTGAGAAGTTTTTTATCCTGGTGGACTGGTCAGGCTCTGAGTAAAACAAAGAAGCAAAGTTTGTAGGATCAGCCAAATGTTTGTAGGATGCCAAAATTCATCCCCTAAAAAGAAAGAGTGATAGCAAAATCTCCTGTGAGCACTTCATATATGCAAAGATTTCACTTTTTGAAAATATTATTCAGTTTTTATCAGTATTTTTAATCAAGAGAAAGAAGCTGTTTATTTTGTTTACTTTGTGCTATTCCTAAAACTCTGAGTACCAGCATATCCTGCTTACCACTTGAACTGTTAAGTCAGAAGGCACTACACCCTATAGTTTAATGTGACACTGTTTCCTCCTTTCCATCTTAAGAAAGCACCCCCAAACCAAACCCATGATATGTAATTCTGGTGGTCTAGTCCTCACCCCCTATCTGCCATCTGCCAGCATCTGAGGAAAGGAGCAGAAATGACACACAATGATTTGGAAGGACAGAGAGTATTTTCTTATCTTATCATGAAACATTAATTTTACAAAATACTTCATTAGTAGTATTGAAAATGTCCTTTGGCTGGAAACTCATTTCTATCAGCATGCTGCCCTCTCCTCTTATTATTCTTTCTACTGTAGAAAGGTACTTCTCAATGTTATCTGTATGAAAAGCTTTTAGATTTACTTTCTTTAGTTTGTGGGATTTTGTCCCCTTAAATGCTGAATAGTGCAAATAACCTGTAGATCTCTGCTGAGATAAGGAATAGTGAATGGAATTTTTGCTCAAGGCCACTGTGTTCAAGCACAGCAGCCTGGGCACCTCCTACAAACCCCAGTAATCAAGATTCAGAAAATGACCTTGCCCTACCTTTCCCTTCAAGCCCCCAGGAGGGTGCGTGTGAGACTGTGGATACTGAAAGTTAATGAGGCTGCAGCTAGAATAAGTCACATGTAAGACTGTGGATGAAGCACAGATGGCTGAGGAGGATCAAAGACAGCTTTCCTGTTGGAGACAAAGATTGGGAGGCTGCAGTGAAGTTCAGCCAGGACTTCAGTGAAGGTGGTGAGAGTCCTGATTTCCAGTGGGATACAGGAATTAGGTTGATGGGCTCATTCCATCAGTCTGAGCATGAAGCAACTCATTTTCAGTACTGCATTAGCTATAACAACTACTCCCCAACATCTGCACTCCCAGTGCCTCACGCTGTTGCAGTTGCACCATCCTCGGATATACCCAGATGAAGAAGTACATGCCAATGCACAGATTTTATATGAACTTATGAATGTTGCACTGGAGGAAAGCTTTGGATCAGCCAAGTGACTGATCATGGACTCTGGAATTCAGGACAGTGACATTCTTTTTTGCTCTTGACACTGAATCTTGGTATTTACTTAATACTGATTTTCTTTGATTAAAAATTTTGTTGAGCTATCAAAGACATCCTTCCTGCCTTTTTGTCCTCTTCTTAACTTGAACTGGCTATGTAGAAAAAATAAAAACAACTGTCAAAACCCATGAAGAGCAGTATTGCAAAAGATCTGTGAGGTAAAAAATTATAAACTTCTTATAATACACAGTTTGTTTCCTTCTTGATTGTGAGACTGACTTTCATACCTGCAACATGAACCACAGCTTTGTTCTGTGGTATTCAATTTAATAAGTAGTCTATATTTTGGGTTTTAATAGTCAAAACCAGTTTGAAATACTTTTCCTTGACGTGGTCATATTTCTTCCAAAAAAGAACAAACTTGAATATGAGAAGGTAATAGATTCGAGATTATAGATTTGTGTTCCTTTTTTAGGGCGTAATCTCTGCTCCGTGTTCAGAGGAGATGTGCAGTCAGATTCCATTACAGCAGAGTTCAGCTCCCACCAAAAAAAATAGGACCTTCCAAAATTCTGTTGAGGGTTACCTTGTAACAAAGTGCAAGCAAAGCAAAGAACAAAAGCTTAAATATTCATGTAAAAGTGATGCAACATCAAGAATAATAACAGCATGTGGATATAATTTCTTCCTCTGAAATTGGCAGTTATGATTTATGATTAATGAGTTTTTGCACTTGCTCTATCTGCTGTTTCTAAAAGTAGAGCAAGGTTAAATGCAGCTGATAACTCTGAAAGCCAGGAGCCAATCTGTCAACTGAATTCAGAAGCATGACAAAGCAGAGGCATCATAGTAAAACAATTAGAAGAGCCATGGCAATTAATTATAAAGAATGTCCTTACAGCTAAGCTCAAGAACAGAGGGTATTGTTTTAGTATTGCACAATCATATAGCAAGCAACATATCCTAATTGACATTACTGCTAATGAAGAATGACACAGAATGCAAATCTCTTATTAATCTGGATTAAGCAGAGAAAACAAACTTGTTTTAAACCTAGCCTTATAAACAGAAGGTCTAATCCTGACCCTGCTTATATAGGGGTGTTAAACTAAATACAGTAGAAATGGTGTGTTTGCTCAGTGGTGGAGAACAAAGCAGGAGGCAGCCTTACACACTTCCAGTGAGGGGGTTACGCTTTGCAGTGAAATATGAGTCATGGGATCACACACACAATTAATAAGCCAAAATCAACACAGGTGGGAACATTAGGCTCATTTGTTTAATTATTCACTTCAGGCAAAGTCTGTTGTTCATTTGGTTTCAGAATCTGGGCAGAACTGTTTTGCGCTGGATCGGACCCCATTCAGATCTGCCTCTAGACCAAACAAGGGAGTTTCTGATCCAAGCAATGGCCACATCTAAGAACTTTGGATAAAACAGTATTTAGCTTTTGTCTAGGAGTTACAAACTGTCTGCAAGGTATAATGGCTTGAATTGACACATGCCAAAAGATTGCTAAACTTTCAACAGTTCTATTATGTATCAAAAAGCATTTTTATATATCACCTTCATGTGAAAACCAATAACAGACTAAAATCAGATTCATTCAAACACTCAGGAATTCTGTGAGATTATTGATTATTGTTTTTTGAAGAATGTCTATGTCATTAAAATACACTATTTTGGCTACACGGAAATATTTCCTGCAGAAGTGTTAGTAGTAACAGCAGTTTAAATGTTTAAATTTTGTCACTTTTATAGGAAGGTTTTGAAATGGTAAAGATTATTTGTTTTGATCATCAGAATTAGTGTAGCTGGGGATAATTTTGTTCTGTGACATTGTTCCAAATATTTGTGTTCAACCCACTCTGAACAGAAAGATGCTCACACTTCATTATCCTTCAGGAAACTGTAAGCCATCCCTATGGGGCAGTAATTATTTTGCACAAAGGGCATGAAACACTTCCTGACATTGAATTTTACTATTTGTTTACTTTCTAAAGGAAAGGCAAAATAAACTGTTATCCCTTGGGTATTAACAGTAGGATCTGGCCACTGAACTAACTCAACTTGTATGAGAGAATTGATGGCAAATGTCAGGCATCAGCTTTTCTGCAACAATGAAGAAAATAATGATTACCTAGATAAAACTGTTACTAGCTCAAAATATACACTAAGCCGAGTTAAAAGGAAGCACTCCGCACTGTGTTCCTGTGAGCATATTCAGGCACTTAGTGCATGTCTGGATGTTCGGGAGTCCTGACCTCTCTCAGCTGGTCTATGGATTTCAGTATTTAAGTAGCTGAGCAGGAGCTTGCAGGCTCAGCACTTCTGTGCATCAGGCCACCTGTTGAAGTGCCTAAATATAGTCCTCTGAGCTTAACCTCAGGCTTGACAACCTTGGCTATTGCGAACTGCTATTGCACCTCTAGCAGTTATTTCGAAAAGCAGTTCAATGATCCTGTGGTTCAGGAAATTAGCAGGAAGACAACCACAGCTCTCTCCTTGTGGAGAGAAAGGCAAAGCTGAACGAATTAGGAAATAATATAATGAGATTTGGCAAATAGCTGAAGCGTGAGGAACCTCTGTGTTACCACTTAACACTAAAGCTGATGCCCGGCTGAAGCTTGCCACACAAGAGTGAATGCAAAATGAGCTATACACGCTTCTTTTTGTAGCTGTATCATGTTTAGGCTACCAAAAGATAAAAATCTAACGTTGGTACATAGCTTGAACAGAGAAACTCATAGAATTTTTCCAGTACTGGATGCATCTATCTCTCCTGGTAAATACTGATTTGGTTAGGGAGCTGCAAAAGTGATTGGAGAACAGATTTTCATGATTAAAATAAATCAGGTCATCTCTAAGCTCTAAAGATGGAATTATTATGCACAGGAATGCTTTCCTGTGACCATTTGGTTTTTAAACAAGATAATTGCAGCAGCTAATTAGATAGGTCTGTATATACAGCTCTATCTACAGCTGAGGAGACTCACACCAGCCTAGTTATTCCACTTCTGATGAAATGACCACTGGCAATCTTGAAAAAAAATCCTTTAATAGTGCTAGGTCTGCAGAGATGTTACGTTCGTGTACATTTCTCTGTATATTATGTAAACAGTGCCACTACCCTTAAAACGAACACAGCCCTTGGATTAGCAATTTTCACAAGATCATCAAGCAGATCTTGTCAATAGGATTTGCTCACCTCATTTTTAGAGTAAGAGAGAAAACAAGAATCTGGTGTCTCAGCACACTTGGTAATCATAAACAAAAATACCACTGCAGTACAGTCACTTGTCTGTTGAAAAATAATACTGTTTTTCTGTCCTGAATGCCAGAGGAGCCACTGAAGAACATGTGACAAAACACCAGAAAAGAATACAGCGTTACAGAAGGAAAAGCCAGTGCAGTTACGGTAATGGATGTGCTGCTCTGCTGGGGGTCTCGCTCAGAGACCACGAGCTCTGGAGAACATTTTCAGCTGGTCCTGATTAAACAAAGACTGGCGGCACAAGTACTGAGATCTATTTCCAGTGAGATCTTTGAACCTTGTTTATGGCTAGCCGCCTCCAACAGCAACCATCTGAGGGTGGGTGATGTTACCCCCGTGTCTACCGAGGCTGCTGGATGCTCCCATACCATGCAGCTGGGGAAGCACAGCCTCCAGCCAGAACACCAAACGTCACCGCTGGCCTCTGTGTCCCATACCGTGTGCTCCCATCCAGCTGTGCCCCACGTACACCTCTGCCACGCTCTAGTTTTATACCCTGGAGATCATTACAGCTGCACAAGGTTACCCCTCAGAGGCACTTTGCACTCACAGATGGCTGCTGGACTGCTCTGCAAATAACTTCTTAGCTAGCAACTTTCATATGCAAATGTTTTTCAATGAACCTTACACTTAAATAGAAATTATGAAGATCGTGCAGCGTCAGGCTGCAGGACTTGTCTGATGGATTGCAATATCCTCAGAATAGAGGTTTTGGTCCTATTTTACCTCCAGTTAATTGATTACTAATTAACTTGAGTTAACCGAATTCAACACTAAGTGCTGGTCTAGACATGCCAAAAATGTTTGTTCCAGAACATTCAGAAGAAAAACCACAAGTATTTGAATCCTGAAAGAAAAAATGTGTGGAATATCCAGACTAGCATTTGCAATTGTGCTATTAGGTCAAGTTAGCGTTGCAATTAATTACTCTGGGGTAGAGGGTACTAAAAATGCTGGCACTAACATTACCTAATAAATTTGGTGTTCCAGATTGCCACTGACAGAAAATTAATTATTTCATGTCATTTGTAGCTGGTCAGTAGACATGTGAGAATTCACTGATCTCAGAGTATAAGGTTCTAATAAATATGTAAATGTTTTGGGTAAAATAAACTTAGCTACAAAAACATTAGCAACTTTTAGTTTGTACTTTCTATGTGTTACTTAAAGTTCTAACAATGTATTTACATTACATCTTTGCTTAGGTATGTTAATTAACTTAAGCTTAACAGTCATAAACCACCAGGAATGTAATGAAGAAAACTAGTATTTGCTTTACTACCTTTTTCCATACTTTAAAATATTGATGTAAGCTCAGTTTTTACATTCTTATGCTTTTCCCATCTTTTAAGTCTCCCCCCTTTGTCTTCTTAAATCTTTGTTCTTCATGGGTGGGAGCAAGCAGCTCCACATCTCAACCTTTTCCAATTAAACTAATATAAAAAACAACACTGTAGTATTTTCTTTGACTGACATCTTCCAGAAATAAGTGTTATGATCAAATGATAAGCCAGTTCCTGCCCCATGCACTGCACATTTACGTTCTTAGCTGCAGCCTCCCACAGCCCTGCTGCCAGCCAAATGGGATATCTCATGGTATTTGCAGTTTGCACCTATAACATTTTATCCCCTGCCTTTCCACAGGCAAACCTCCTAGTTTCCTTGTGTTATGTGAAAAAGCAGTGGCAGATGTCTGGCCTTTGGCTCTTCCACAGACTTGTAAATCCCAGAGTCTCACTGAGGAGGTATAATTAGCTTTATGCTGCTCTTTGAGCAGTGGGCCTTTCAGAAAGTCCCTTTGAGCACAGGGCTCAAAGAATGCCCTCAGCACCCGCAGTGAAGGGGTGCAGCGTGTGTCCCACACAGTGCGTGTAGGGTGGGAGCCGATCGTGAGCCTCGTGCTTGGAGTGCATGTCGTGATGAGTTTGGGAGAAGAGCCTATCAGAGAACTTGCCTCACATCTAGGCTGACCTACCACGGACTAACTCACACACTGAAGATCCCACCCACCATGCCAGCTTCCATAATTCCTTTCTGCCTCTGTCCTATGCATCAGACAAACTCTCTCAGAAAATCCTTGTACTCACAATCCCACATGTGAGTCAGATATAGGGAAAAACAGATGACAGCAGCTGTCCAGTACTTAAAGAGCACTTGTAAAAAAGGGAGAGGGAATTTTTACATGGGCACATAGTGATAGAACAAGGGAGAAAGGTTGTAAACTTAAAGAGGGAAGGTTTCAATTAGCTGTTAGGATTAAATTCTTTATTCAAATGATTGTGAGGCACAAGCACATGTTGCCCCGAGATGTTCTGGATGCCTTATCTCTGGAAATGTTAGAGGTCAGGTTTGATGGGGCTTGGAGCAACCTGGTCTAGTGGAATGTGTCCCTGCCCATGACAGGGTCTGGGATTAGGTGATCTTTATGGTTCCTTCCAACCCAAACTATTCTGTGGGATACTGTGATATACAACGGGATGCATCAACCAGCAGTAAGAACAGGGGCACTCCATGAGGAAGAGCAAGTTGGGAGCTGAGGATGACCACAACACAGACAGGAGCCTCACCCACAAAATACAGCCCTTGAGCAGGGGCAGTCAGAGTACAGGAGAGCTACAGGCTTCACCAGGACCCCACTGAGCACAAGGAGGTGAAATAAAAAGTCAAGTCAAGACCAGCACAGGAAAAGCAGCAGCAATTTGGAAGGACCAGGAGTTGGAAGAAGGCTTGCTGTCAAAGGAGGTGCTGGTCAAATCATCAGCCCTGCTGGCTGCTGAGGCAACACAGCTTCTGCTGAAATAAGTTAAAGTAAAAAACCCTCTTGTAGCTAATAATCTGGCTGCTTATACCCAAGGTTTTGGAGTGCCTGAGCTAGGCTGATAATGGAAAAGGTTTAGGTGATATGACTTCAGTAGGGAAATGTGGAAAAACTAGATAGTTTTTCCTAAAAAAAAACTAGATAGCAAAGACTGAGGGTGCTCAAGGAAGTTTGTTACTGGATTGATGTGATCAGCAGTGGAAAAATGCTCCATATAAAAATGTCCTGGTTTGGCAGATGTGTTTTCTAGAAAGCTAAACCTGGTTACCTTTGGTAGCAAATATCTGGAAATGTGGTCCTGCTGGCCCTCACAAATTCTTCTGGCCTTATTTATGATGAGAGTATGAGCCTGATGAGATTGGGCTTGTGGGCTACAGGAATGTGGGACAGGGCTGGAATATTTTGGTCACAGAAACTGAAATGAACAAGGATGGAACCTGTGGTATGAGTATGTGAATATTATTGTCATAGGCAAAACTCAGACTGTTGAGGGGAGGTAAACCAGCCATCTTGGAGACAGCTCATGTGATGCTAGACATCTTAAAGGGTTTCCTTCACTGTCTTTGTGAGTGAAGCAGAATTGGGGTAGAAACCAGTCTGCCTGCCTGCTGGTTTCACAAAGCCACAGAACAACTGAGATTGAAAGGCACCTTTGGCAGTCACCTTGTCAAGCCCCCTTGCTCAGGAGCATAGGCCCATGTGCAGGTGGCATTTGAGTATCTCTAAGGAGGAACACAGCTTGGGGATGGTGCAATGGGGAGTTTACACTTGGAGAAGATCCGGGAGTTTCTTTCAATATCTGTCTTTGGCTTGGGTCTTACCAGTCCTAAAATGGTGGGACAATTATTGCTTATTAGGACCTTTGGGGTACTGGTAAGATTCTGGGCTTGCCCAGAGTAAAATAATGGTTATGAAGGAAAGCTAAATGATGCTGATGGCTTTTCTTTTTTTCTGAAAATCACCTGAAAAGTGTTACCTGATGTTATTCTTTAAAGCTGTCATGCAGAGACTGCATGTTTAATCTGGGAAATTCTTCCACACTGCCACTCTTGAGTCCATTTCTTTTTCTGTAAATTCAGAGAGATTGGCTCCCTGGCATTTTTTTAGTACTGTCCAAATCAGGTTACCTGTTTGATAATGTTTCCATCATATCAAATTAGTAGCTGCAAAAGCCTTCACATTCTGTCCCTAGAACATATTTACTGTTTGTTTAGGTATTGTTAGCTGTATAACTGTTTTTCATTGAAATGTGCCTCTTTCAGAAAGGGAAAAGGGACTTCATGCTTTTGGGTATAGCTTATAAATTTCTTAATTCCCAGCCAAAAGTTCTTATTCAGCATCTGAGTTTGTGTCATCAGGTAGCTATGCCTGGAGGCCTTGTATCCATATTAAGACACGTACTGCTTATTTTCTATGTGACTTTTTAAAATCCAGCTGTATTCTGAATCATAGGTTATTTATATAAATGACAGCTCTTTTATCTTGACTTTGATTTTCTCAGATTTTATTTTACCTATGGAATGGTAACTTGGAGCTTCAGATGAACTCCATTATGAATCATATATTAATCTTTGAGAATAACAAAAAAGCAAAGCTATGGAAAAATCTTCTTTCCCAGTTCTGTTGTTTTTGACAAGCTTTTCATGCTTGGTTTCATAAAAATGCCAAGATATCACTGGGAAATGGGGTCCCACTGATGTAAGGCTCTTTCCAGATATGTATGAGAGTGTCTCCACTGAAGTGATTACATTATAATACCTAAAATACCCACCAAAATGGAGGAAAAAAAGGAAGCATATGCTCTTTCTGGAGCTCAGCAAGCACAGGAAGACATGGCACATGCCTCTGCCTTCCAAACATATGGAAGAATATTTTAAAGAACTGGATGTATATGAAGATTTAGGTGCCCTCAAAACTTCAAGTCCTAAGCTTTCTTTAAGAAGCTACAGCTTTCTTAACCCAGAGAAAACAAGTGTACAACACCAAAGGCTGATTTTCACATGTTACTTCAGATCAGTAAAGTGCACAGAGTAGCGGTGCATGCAAGATGGCTGTGATAATTTCTTTTTTAGATAAGGATCATTATTTTCTACTTAATGGATCAAACACAGGCTTTATGCAGCTACTGTGCTTGGAAGAAAGAAAACTAGCAAGGCCTTACTGTGTTCGAGGTGACTGATTTCTTTGCTAGGTGTAGACTGCCACCTTCAGCACCAAGTTTGAAACTGAAAATAAGGTAAATAAAGCTATAGTCATAACTGAAGTGATTGTAATATTGTTATTTTAGTGGTTTAAGGGACACATTCATGGGACTGAAATTGAAGAACATGTAAAAAAAACCCAAAACATATCATGGTGACTCTTATTTGTCTTTAAAACGACATAAGGAAGTTAATGAAAAATCAAAATGAAGTAAATGAATTGATAAAGCCAATACATCATTTAGTAAGAAAATATATTGCTAATTTTTAGGTGGGATATATCCAGATATAAATGTGAAAAGACATCATGAATGCCATATGTATATTGCAATTGTATTTACTTCAACGAGTCCTTAATAGTCCTTTAAGTTTCCTTAAGCCGTGGAAACGTAGACTTTGATTACTGTTCATTTAAAAAGTGGATTTGAAGGTATACTGTGAGTACTCATCACTGAAATGAATGGAAACTCCCTAATTCCTAAGTAGCTAGATAGGATCTGAGCTTTTAAACAGATTTCAGCATTGTTTGTATGTGGACAAACTACCATCCCATATTCCCACACACTTGAAATCTGAAGAAATCGAGGCCTATCACAGATCCAAGCTTTAAAGCTTGCTTTAAAAATATTTACAAATTAATTTGGGAACATCTCAAACATATTTTACACTTTAGCAGAGTAGCGCATGCAGTCATTAATGTAATCTGCAGATGGAAGGTGATATTTAAAAAATTCAGGAGTACAAGTAATCTGCAAAAAAGGCAGATGGAGGTGGTAGCTCTGGCATCTTTTCATTGATGCCTTGTGGCCATCATATCTCTGGCTTTGAATGTAAAAAAGAAAGCAAGAGAAGGCACTTACGTAGTGAATATGCACTGGGCTGGAGCCATGGCTCTCAAATGCTGACATCATCTTGTGAAGGATTTACACAGAACTGTACCAGGAAACTACCATGCGAACCCTGCAAAACCCTGGTGACCTTGGGAGTTCCTCTAAGGATTTTCTTTTAGTTACCACCAACCTGAGTTTGTGATGATGTTGTTTAAAGGTCAGTGGTAGTTCTATTGTCAAGGTACAATGACAAAGGAATTTGCCTCTGTTTCTAGGGCTGAATGGAATCAGATATTGGTTTTTTAGCAAAACAACTTCTTTGCTGCTGTAGTAGAAGGAAAAAAAAAGGAAAGCAGGGTGTGATACGAAAACACTCAGAGGAACTCAATTTCAGAGAGAAATTGCAACTTTGAGGTTCAATGATGTTTGTAAAAATACTTGTTGTGAACTACTAGCCTGAGTGACACTTTGTAAAAGTTCCCATTTTTTTTAAATGCCCTTCGCAGAATTTTAAAAGAAAATAATGCTTCTCTCCCCTGCCAATATTTCTGCTGGCTTCTGGGCTAAACAAAAACAAAAAACTCCAAAATCTAAGCAGAGAAAAACACAATCATTAAAATCACCTTGGGAGCTAGGTGTTGTGAATAAGTCAAGATACTGAAGACGTCAGTGTTCTTTTGCTTAGGGATTTGCTTTTTCAAATTGAGCAAAAAAAGTTGAAAACTCTAATGGAAAACTAAAATGGAAGTGTAGCCAACTTCTGACATATGGTTTGTTTCTAAAAATGTCATCCATTTCCTAACTTTATTAGGCACAGCCAATTTAATCAAAATAAGCCAGTCACAGTTTACATGGCTATCACGACTGGAAGCACATTTTACAAGTTCAATTACTTAAAGGACAGAATGAAGTCTTTTAGGTTCCTAATGAAGGATCTGAAGAGGTGATGTCATATTTCTCAAAGAAAAGAGTAGGAAAATAACTCTGTCACTCATTCTGAAAAAAGTCTTGAAACCATAAGAGTGGATTTGCAGCAAATACAAAATATTCAGCTAATACAAAGTGTAGTAGCTTGCATTTCTGTCCCATTATTAGAGGTTTTCAAATGTGAAAATTCCCACTATGCATTAAAGATAGAATTGCAGTAGAAGATTGAAACACTTACTGATTTTCTGTTCCTGTACTTTCAATTTTAGCATAATGCTGGTTTTTTGTATATATTCATTCATGCATTATGTTGGGTAATATTCAAGGATTCTGAAACTGTGAAGTTTGAAAGTCTAAGGTACAGTATTCAAATCTAAATAGCTCATAGTAGTGTTGTAGCTCTATCTCTTACACCGCTGGTGGAGAAGAAGGGGTGACCCTTTTATCACATGGGACCTTAGAGAGAAAAACCTAAATATGTGATAAGGACATTTCACTTATGTTTGACTCTGGTATGGTTTGTACACTTGTCCCAAATTCCAGTTTACTCGGTGGAAAGGCCATGAGTCTGAGGTAGGCTATGATCCCAGCAGAATTTTCTGTTTCTTTTATCAGAAGATGCACAGTTTACAGACTGGCAAGGCAGGCTTGGGTCGCTTAAGCCACTTAGGTCCATGCACCACAGAGGAGAAATAATTGACCTTTATGCCACGTGGCCTTCCCAAACCCACAACTCATCAGAAGTGGTGTCCCCATCTCTTTTCTTTTGCATTACCTGAGGCACAAGGTGCTCCCTGAGGTGTGTGAGAGAAAGCCAGGCAGAGCCATTCCAGGGAATTTTGGTTGGATCTCTAAGGAAAAAAAAACCAAAACAACCCATCAAAAAAAACCAAAACAACCCATCCCTGTGAGAATAGCTGATTTTGACTGAGTCTTAAAATAAGAAAATCTAGTATTAGAATCTCCACAAGAGGGCATTATTAAATATTAAAATAGCATTAGTTTCCAGAGCCTATGTGTGGAAATGCTGGTGACAATATCATTCATCAGATGTAATTTATTTTCACTCCATTTTTCATAGAGCTACCCGATTTCTGAGATTAAAAACTCCTAAGACTGAGATAAAGGCAATAAGAGGCAGCAAATATCAGTCCTCCATGCTATCTGCAGCACAGATTATGCATGTACTCTTGCCAGCTCCCATCATCCTGGTGGGAGGGAAAAAAGATTATGAAATGAGATCCTGGGGGTCAATGCTGCACAAAAAAATAATATTATTCCTTAATAACATAAGACTGTGGTTAATACTAGTTACCCTGTTAGAAGAGAATGGGTTTACTTGGAAATATAGATATTTAGTTACGATGCTTGTTGGACACAGTCAGTCAGAGGACAGCAGGGGAATATGATCTTGTGGTAGGAAAGGCTAGAAAAACAAAGATAAATGGAAGGAATAATTTGGAAAAATAGGTTGTGATGTCTGGGAGGGAGCTGTAGCAAATCCTGGACTAACAATACAAAAAGGGACAAAAAACACTGAAGAAAGGTTAAGGGAAAAAAATACAAAGAAAATAGGTGTCCTCGGTGTTTTAGTTATTGCCAGGTAGAGAGAATTGGCCGTGTCCTTGACTGTGCTTGCTCCAGGTGCTGTTCAGTGATGGGCACAGGCCATCTTGTCATTCTAGGTCCAGCCACAGCCCTGTGTCCTTCCATCCCACACGATCCTGTTTATTTGCCAGGGCTGTGCACTTGACTGCTAGCCCTGATAGCTTAGCCGTGTCAAAGGGTGTAAATTCAGACTTAGAGGGAGAACAGAATAAAACAGAAGTGATTATAATAAAGAAAAAGGACCCCAGGTGGCTTGTGTTTATAGAGACTTTACAATTTTGCCATATGGTGCATTCTGCTTGCACCAAGTGCTTTTTTTCCATGCAATAAACATTGCCTATAACCACCAAGATTCAGCCTGAGATCTGCCACAAGAGTCTTCTAATTTGCAGTATGCTCTTCTCTTGAAAGAAGTCATCCAGAAAAAGCAAAGACTTGAAGCCAAATTATTTTCCCCTGCCAAAGAATATGTATACACAGAGCAGCACTGTGCTGTATATCTTGTTGATCTGGTGTTTTCTTCTTTAGAGTACAGTTAAAGCCACTTATGCTCACAGAACCTGAGGAAAATGTTCCCCAGATCCCATATTACAATATCATTATATTCAATTGTGCAGAAACAGCTCTCTACCACACTTTGCTATTGGGTTTTTGTTAAAATACTTCCATTTTTATTGCTCCCTCTCCCACTTGATTTATTTGTTTATATATTATTTTGTTAACTTGGAGGATTCAATGGCTTCTGGTGAATATATAGGACTGACTGAACTTGAAGTAATTATTTTTCAAATGAGTTTTCATGCTTGAACGATCCCCTCTTGTGAACAACTTCCTTTGGCTCTGAACTTTTTTTACATAAAACACATTAGAAAAACAACTTGCAAGAAATGATCGTACCCTTCAAAACTGCTCTTCAAATAATGCTTCTAACAAGTTTGCTGTGAGGAGTATTGTTGATATTCTTCTCAAAGAATTAAAGTGTATAAACCAAACAGGGTCTGGTTTTTATTGGGAGGAGAAGGATAACACAAACCTTATGTCCTCCTAAAGGACTGAAGGTGGGAAAGGAGATGGGGCTGGATCCAGCTGGAGAAGTAATTATCACCTTGATTGTAAGCAACCAAGAATGGGTCAGGAAAAAATTAAATTGTTTTAATTCTAGAAGAGTAGCAGAAGGCAAAAGCACCTGGGCCTTCCCCCTCCAGATAAACCTGAAGTATCTGGTGAGCTCTGAGCACAGCTTGTGATCACCTGAAGGAGGTCCCCAAGGATGTACTGGACTGCCCTGAGAAAGGGACGAGAGCCCTGCTCATCACTGCTGTCCTTCCCCAGGGCTCCTTGAAAATACCCTAAAAGGCAGATGAATTCTGCTTGCTTTTGCTGTTCTTGCACAATTTCTGGTGCTAAACATAACACCTCCATCTCTACTGAATCTCTAAAGGAACCACAATTTAAAAAGAAAATCAAGTAAATTTTCCTCTTTTTCCTTTCAAAACATGCATGTTCTCTCAGTTCATCTTTTGCGAAACCAAATGCTGAAATTTTTCATTCGTGTATTAGAGGGATTTTTCTACTTGTAAAATGTTGCAAAGATTAAAATTATTCTGCAAGGTTTCTAGTATTGTGGAAAGGAACATCTTACCTTTGAGAAGGAAAATTCTAACTTAGTGCTGGAATTTGCTACTTGTTTCTTCTAGTTGTGGCAGCAATCATATTAAACTCACTTTTAATATTAAAATATTTCCATTTGTATCTAAACTTATTTGTGATTATTCTACCACCTCTCAGCAGCACTCCATGTAGTATTACCCAGGCACCAAAAGTAACTGAAGAAAGCAAGAAATGGTTCCAGAAATTGTATTAGGTACCTGACCCTTCACTAGTTTTTGCCAATTCATTTCTTACACATAGAAATATTAATATTTTTCCTTCAATTTGGAATTACTCAAGAATAAATTTAAGTTAATACACAAATAATTTCAGAGCAGAAATACGCTGGTCATTGTTTGCATGAGCCTCCTTGTCAGCTTTGCTAAGGAAGCCAGTCTTTGGGAGTACAGTGATGTACAGTTTGACTGAGAGTGGCTGTATATGGGCCCATTTGGTGTCCCTGGGTATTTTCTGGGCCTATCCTAAAACTCATGAGCTGAACATAAGATGTGTGTGAATATATACAAGGAAATTAACAAAAACATTGGAGTTGGATTGTAAGAGGAAACTGTTATTTGTTCACTGCACAAGCTAGAAATTGGAAAGGACAGGAGTCACCAAATGAAAAAGAAGAGTATAAATTGCAGGACATGGACTGGGAATTGAGCTTATTCTCTGTTTTGTTTGTTGTAGTCAGAAAGGCCAGAAACAAAATTCTGAGTTGTTTCTGAGGATATATCTTCAGCAGAAGATGAGAGTTGGGCTTGATTCAAACAGTTTTTGATTGAGGAAGAAGGGAAAAGGTTTGGTTTTGACCAGGTATTTGATGGACTGTAAAAGGCTTAATTAAAAAATTAAAAACCATAGCAGTGACAATAGGTGGCAGTGTTGTCTCAGAAAAACCCATTTCTTATATTTTTGCTTTTGCCTGGATTTCCTCTTTTGAGGGGACGGGAGGGAATAATAACCCTCTTTTGCCATGGAGAGCATCAGGAGTCAGGAGTCAAGATTATTACTAGCTTTCATCTGAGGTTAATTTTCTTCCCAGCTTTTTTTTTGTCATCATCTTGAAGATTTGTGTGAAGATCTTCTATTTGAAATTGACCTTGAATCATACAGTTACAAATGCAGACCAAAAGGTAGTTTTTAATACTTGGTCTGTATTCTGGGATTTGAAAGCCTATGGGGCTCAATCAGCTGGAAAGCAATTCAATTGATTAAGGGATGAGTTGAAGTTGTTTAGGATGCTCTGCCTGCCTGTCAGCTCTTCTGGTGATTCCTTAAGGTTTCATATTTCCTGGCTTTGTGAGCAGCAGTCTCCTCTCCCCCGCTGCAGTGTGAGACCTTGCATGCAGCAGCAGTGGGAAATGTCACCAGGCAGATGAACAAAAGTATTCACAAAGTTGGTAACACCTGAGAAACAACCTGCCTTCCAGGCTCACAGAAGTAAAGCTTTCTCTGTTCTCTTAGGCTAAAGGCAAGTGATGGTCTGCAGCTTTGAACAGGGTTCAAGGTGTCTCAGCTCCTCACGCTACCCCAGTTGTTTTCTCTTGTGACCTCTGGCAACTTGCCTAATCTCCCCCTCTGCTGCTGAGCCTGTACTCTGGAGATAGCAGTTTAATTTGCCTGACTTCAGGGTAATGATTGTCTCTCACTCTGCTGTCCTCTGCTAGAGAAGTTCTGATATTGAGTTAAACTTTCAGTTGTGTAATGCAAATGAAATTAGCTGTATTATGGGTTTACAGGTTTGAGGGGAACAATAGAAGCAGAGTAAAGGTAGCACATGGGTGAAATCACCTAATACAATGTACTTCAGTGGACCAGGACTAGACTGGAAACCAGCAGCTAGAACCCTGACCAAGAATATGGAAAGATCTAGATTAAATTTTCTCCTCTGCCAGAAAATGTTTAAAGTTTTCAAATTACCTGAAAGAGCATTGATTTGTAGGAAATGGAGTATTTATGGGAAAACAATGCTTGGAATGTTCTCATATTAATTTTGTGCACAAAAGAGTGGAAATCATCATATACTTAAATACTTAAAACACTCAGATGAGTAATAAGAATTGCAGCACAGTTTTTACCTGCTCAGGCTGATGTAGAGAGTGCTGCTTGTGGATAGGTAGCAAAAGCACCTAGACATGGTTGAAACTGCCCTTTGTTATCTCTCCTGAGGCAAAAAACTCATCCTTGGTTGCCTTCCCCTGCTAGTTTCCTGCACAAAGCTGTACTGGGTAAGTCCCCCTTTTTTCTTCCCCAAAGAACTTTGGGCATTCAAATTCTGCACGGATTTTTTCCCCCCTCTGTATTACCACTGGAATCTTTTTTTCTGGGCACCTCCTGGGTTTGGGCTAGAGTCAAGGTGCAGTCTCCAACATTTGAAAGACATATGTATGAGAACCCCTGTTTTCAGTGGGCTACCTGTTCTGCATTCCCTTCTTGGTACTGGATCCAGTGTAGAAAGCCCAGGTATCGATGCTGCTGGGATGGCTAATGCTCAGCTGCAGACATTGAACATGTTTGGACTCTGAATGGTGAATTTAGGTAAAAGAGGTCTTGCTTCAGTGAGTGATCTGAAAGTTGTAAACTGCCACTCTGCTCCAGTTGTGAAGAACTGCTGATCCATGTGGCTAAAATCAGGCTTCTCGTATGTTTCCTTCTCAGACTCTTGAAGCTGCTTGGTGTGCAGTGGGAATTAAGCCTCACTGTTGACATAATCATTTTGAAATATCACCCTGTGAAATTTATTTGCTATGCAGTTAGATGAATTCTGGAAAATAACAGCTTTTCTCTGGCTGTAAGTGTGTGCATTGGCTACTACTGTGATTACTACTGATCTTGGAAATGCTGGGCTTGGTGAACTGGTGTGCCTTGGTGGAGAGAGCTTACACTGGTATCACCCACAGGTTCCATCCTCTGGATCCTTCATCATCAGCTGTGCTCTGCTCTGTAGAAAAGAGGTGTGTATGAATGTAAATGCCTTTATGATTCTGTGAAAATAGCTCTTCAGTAGGTCACTGCTGTGAAGGAGGGAATTTCTGTGTGCTAGGTCCCTGCCAGATAACCTAGGAAAATAAACCCAAAATAAATATGCAGAACAGAGTTATTCTAGCACTCTAAACAGCAGTGAAATATGGGGTGCTGTTAGAAGAAAAGAATCACTTCTTAACTTATGAATTCTGGGCAGCTGTGGTGTTTTAGATATAGTGTGATTATTATCCAGACTAACAATTTTTCTCCATGCCTGATTCTTATGGAAACTCTATCTCCTACTGGAAGGAGTCCTGAATATTTGCTTTCTTTGTATCAGCCCTTCCTGAAGTCTGTACGGGTTCATTGGATAATGACTATTTTCAAGAGCCCCTGAAATATGAAAATGGTTAAATCCCACACCATTTGCAAGAGGAATTAAGTACCTAAACATATGTGGGTATTTGGGTTCTCAGAATAGTATTGTTTAATTAAAAATCCCAGATATAAATATTCAGTTTTGAATTAATATGAAGCTAAGAGGAAATATATAGTTATTGTCTGAATTATTATAATATATAGCACATAATATATTAATATGTATGCTATAATTCATGCTTTTATTATAATTGCATATGAATTATGAATACGGTGTGTTATGAATTAATATGAAATCTATGGTTAAATTGAACCAAGCTCCACTAAGTCAGATAGCTGTAGAAGAAAGAGGTGTCTTTACCCTATTCCAAGCAGGAATGAGGAAGCAGAGGGTAAACCATGAAAACAGTTGTTCTGGTTCATATTTCCTCATCCACTGCTATTTAGTTCGTGCTGCTGCATTTCTCAGCATGGAGAGATTATTTGCAGAGGGTGAGATTTTTTCCTGATCTGTTTTCTTGGAAAGCACTGCCCAAAGTAAATGGAGATGGGGAGGGCTCTCCCACATGGGGCCTTCTACAAAAATAGTCAGCTGTTGAGATGAGTTAGATACTTGAGCCAGCTATGGGAACTTGAATCTGTACTACATATTCCTGCTGCATAGCAATTGTGAACAATTTTGTGGGGTGTTTTTTCAGTAGGAGAACAGGAGGAAGACAGCAAAAAGTTGAACTTACTAAAACTCCCACCTCACAGCCTTCAAAAATATTATTCCAAATAATTAAAATTATCTGATAGTCAGCACTAAACGAATTATTCCTTCAATGTTCATGTCGGTCCATTGTGTCTGCATTCTTTTGCAATATTTCTTTAAGAACAAATTATTCTGCTTTCTGTTTTTGTATGAAGTCTGAAATTGTGTTTACCGTATCTGTCAGAGCTGGCCTGGAGCACTTCCAGTCCTGTCTGAAATCTTGATATATAAAGGAGAATGTAACTTTATTATACTTTTCTCAGTAGAGACAAACACCATTAGTGGTTTTCTTCTATGTCCCTTTTGTTTTTTTAAGCTGGGGAGTGGGGAAAAAAGGAAAACCAAACTTTTAATATCAGACTACATTATGATGTGTATTAAAGCCATATAATTCATGTATTAATATCTGTTTTATTACTAAAATCTAGTCTTGCAAGAGCTAAATAAAGTATTAATAATATTTCCTTCCCCTAATACTTGAAAATGTTGGTAAATGATAGAAATACTCCCTTGTGTAGATCACACTGCTAGCTGCTAAAGCCTGAAAATCTACTAAATCTTTATTCTTCTTAAGAAAAGTAGTATTGTACTTAAAGCAGTAAGCCTTTAACTGTAATCTTCCCTCACTTATCCCTCACATGGCCGCACATCCCTGTGGCCCCAAGTTATACCATGACAACTTACTGTATTTGGGAAAAGTGAAATAAGTAAGTTCGGTATACTTCTGCCTATGTGCAGTTAGTGTATTGAGGCAATTGTCAGCAAAAAATACTGACAGATGGTAAACCTTTAACTGATCTATCTGTGAGTAAAACTTTTGTCACATTTGGTAAAATACATTTATAGGTTCCTGTATTTCAAGGGGTTAAGAGGAAAAAGAAATATTATTATAAGCTAAGAGAATTTTTCTGAACTTGACTTCTAAAGTTTTATCTTAGGTCCAGGCAAAAACACAACTAAATATTTGGTCTGAACTAGCCTATTTCAAGTGCAAATACTGATTCTTTCATATCTCCACATGTCCCCTTGTTCCTGATCTAAAGTGCATTTCCTGTCAAATTACTTTCTGCTTAACATCTGATTACCAATGGTCCTTTCAGTATCAAATTGATTACTGATCAGAGGTATAGGTTGGCTAGATTCTGTAGAAATCTGCCTAGGAGACCTTGCTGTGAGCATTCAGGTGGGATGCCTGAGTGCTGAAATTGCTATTTCTTTCATTAATATTTAAGAACTGTTTTAGAGGCTGTTGCAGCTATACAAAGTAAGTAGCTAAAGTTGTAATTTCAAGTCTAAAATACATCCAAATACAGTTTCAGGAGAAACTACTATCAAGCCTAGAGTGTGTGTACAAGCCAGGTTATGCTGCCTGTCTTCTGCAAATACAACCTTTTTCCTTTCCATGCTGTTTCCAGTCCCTATTTCTCCTGTTTGCTTATGACTCGGGGGTGCAATTTCAATCCACTAAGCATTTAATGTAAAATGATCTTCAGCATTTTGTAGAAGCAGAGGTGGTGACACTGGAACTGAGCTAGCCTGCCTCTAAAAGATAAAGCTTTAATGAAAGGAAGACCGGCTTCTAGTAATTGCCAGGTCAGGCCAAAAGTACCAGGAAGTTGTTTCAATTGTTAAATGCTGTATTTAAGAGTACAGATGGGGAAGATTGGGGTCTTTTTCTGCTTTGGACAGCCTTAACAAGCTGCCTATTTTCCTGCATCCCAGGCCTCATTCTTCCGAATGCTTTTGAAGAAGTATGAGACTGTTGCTTTTATGTTTCGCTTCCCCCTCCTGCCCAGTATTGGCTGAGAAGAAAAATGGATTTCCTAATGGGCTAAAGTGAGAAGGAAAAAAGAAAATATGATTCAGGAACCAATCTTGCTGTTTCTCAAACTTAGTAAAATCATTTTAAGTGGCCTCATGTATGGATGCATGCAGATACCAAATTACTGTTTTGCTCAGTGCTTGCTTTTTGGGTCACCAGGTTTGGAACGCTGTCGACTTGAATCGAGCCTCTAAACCAAATGCAGAAGCTTTAGTACTAAGTGTGATGGAGTTGTTAATTATACTGTAGCACATGCAGAGTTATTTAAGGTCCCCATGTGACCAAGAGGTGAGGTACTGAAAAGGAGCATTTTATTTTGCAGGATTTTTTAAATTTCCTTGTTGTAAATACAGCCCTGGATCCATCAAGAAAGATGCTCACAGTAGGATTCTTCTGTGTTTCCAAAGTCTGCTCTCTCCCACTGTTTCCTAAACAGCTATTCTTTGAGGTCTTTCTTGAGCACCTGTGCAAGAAAAAGGAAAATCTGCTTTGAGATTTAGTTTCCTGTTCAGTGGGGAATGGCAGTGACAGGATGGGAGCAGGAAGGAGGGATTAGGCCTTCTCACTATGGCACTAATGAAAGTATGCTTCTCTGTGAAAGAAATTTGTTCTGCTTTGAAGTCAGTGGAAGGACTAATGATATGGAGGAGTTGACTAGTGATGTGTAACACCATGCAAATGTGTGTATTTTAATCTTTATGCTGAAAGTAATTAGTGCCTTCTGTCTTGTCTTCCAAGGAGGCGTTTTTTCTGCCACCTGCTATGGATATGGTTCCCAATGCATCCCAAGTACACATAGTACTTCATCCTAACATAAAGACCTTTGGTCTGAGCATGATGCCTGCAGGCATAAATTACAGTATGTCCAGCTTTTCCGTACAGAAGAGGGTGTGAACAGAGCTAACAATGTTCTGAAGGAAGCAAAGTTTCAAAAGGAGTGCGTTTTCAGAGTATTTCAGGCGTCTATTTTCTCTTTTGTGGAGACAGCTTATGCCAGTCAGATGGCTCAAAGTCTTCTGGGACCACTAGACAAGGAAAGAAACTCTTTCATACAAGTTTTGAGGAAAATAATATGAAGTAAAAGTCAAAAAGAGTCACTACAATGCAAAGTGTACTAGTGGTGCTTCTGCCACACTGTGCTGCTTTAGCCAAAAAGATGGATGCCTGCTGATTGTCATTTGTCAAAGAATTCCCTCTGCTCCCTTCACCTCTTCCTTCCCCATTGGAGTAACTGTGGAATTACTTCATTTTTATTTTGGTTTTTGATAAAGGCATCAGTAACAGTTCACTCTGAACCTTTTTTAAAACAATTCTACTACATGTCTAGGGGGAATAGAGAATGATTTTACCCATGTATAGATATGCTGCTACTGGTTTTCTTAAAAAGTGAACTTGGCACTGGCTTCCTCTGAAAGCCTTGCTTTCTTTTTTCTTGTAAAAAATCCAAATAATTCTATATTTAATTGAAACTCTCAGCTGAGCCTAAGTTCAAACAGGTTTACGAGACTGTCTTTGTCATATAAAAAGTTTTTGACAAAATTTTAGTGTTTAAACTTCACCCACAATGGGGAAAGAAGAAGGAATTCAGAGTATCTAATTGCCTTAGCAAAAATTGAGCAGCCAAGGAGTACTTTGGAGTTAAAACAATAAAAGAAAGATGATCCTTTTTCTTAAGGAACCATAGACCCTATGCTGATGGGAATTATAAAAAAGTTTCATATAGTTTTTGCAGGGTTTTTTTTGCTTGCAACTGATTTCAGCCATCTTCTTCCTTTCCCTGCCTTTTCTGTAGTGGACAAATGATTCAACTGTTCTTGATGATTATATTTTGAAATACTACTTTTTCATGCATTTCAATATATGTTTTAAATAAACACATTTGTAGTATTTCAACTGAGAGTGGTTAATGCCAATTTGTGCATGGAAAACATGCTCATCCTAGGCTCTGAAACATTCATTTTTCTCATAAGCTGTAAATGTTGCCACTTGATATTTTACTGGGAATAGTTTGTCAGTCTTTAGACATTATGCATGTTTGTCCAGGACACCCCCTAGCAAGATCGGTGTTAGAGAAATCGCTCATTCCTGGAAACTTCCAGCAGCCTCAAAGGAACAGGGAGCAGACTTCACATGTTTAAGGTCAGGAAAGCAAGGTCAGGAATGAAACAAACAAACTTTGTCTTGGTTTCCAGTTGCTACTGATGTGAACATAGTGTGGTGCTGGAGAGGGGTAGCATACTTACAGAAGAGGCATCTTGCAGATAGGTATCTGTCAGCTCATTGTTCCTGCCTGCAGTGGCCAGCCCAGTGGAATACAGAAATGGAGCTGTCCTTCCCAGCACAACAGAGAAACAAGAGCTGCTCTTGAAAATGGCAGCTGGGGTGTTGCTCTTGAGGATGCACCCAGCAGAATCCATATTTGGGTGGTGGTGTGTCATAGGCATTTATTCTCCATCTGACAAGGAAGACAAGCGACTGCCTAAAGCCCTTCCCACAACCCAGGCCCTGGGAAGGCTGGCTGGGCAGCAGATGGGAGTCAGATGTCTGCAGCCCCACTGCCCTCTATGCTGTTTTTGGGGTCTTCAGCTCCTGTGAGAATGATGACTTCAGCCTCTTGCTGCCACCTGACAAATTGCTGCTGTAGATTATTCTCACTGAACATGGCTTGCTGGCCAGCATGACAGCTACTTTCCTTCTGCAGAAAGGGCAGGGAGCACCTACACAGCACACATGCCATGTTTCCCTTTGGGTTCTGTACCACTTTCCCACTGAAATTTTACTCCAGACTCTCGACCATGGCTGGGAGAGTTACCAGCTGTACCAGCACTCCTGTGCTATGTGCTTTAAGATCTCTGTCTGAGCATCTTGTAGGAGCTCCTCCAGGCCTGGAGCCAGGTATGTGTGCTCAGCAGTGGGTGTATGGCCACCCCACTGTGCTCCAGAAGTTTGCACTAGCCGGGAGCAGCGCCGTGCTGCTGACTGGCACACGCATCCCAGAGAGGGAGACTCTGACTTTTCTGCCTCTGGGGCTCTTTAATTAGTAGAAATGACACAGAGATGATGCAAGCAGTTTTCCCAACTAAAATTACTTTGAAGCCATTATAAAAACTTCTGCAAAAAAATTCGTGATTGCTCTTCAGGACATAAATGTGTGTCCTGTTTCCCAGGAAGGTCACTAAATCAGGACTATTAATCTAAGTTCTTTTTGTTCCTCTGACCATTGACTTAATAATTCCTTTCCCTCAGAGCATCATCTATAGATACAAGTTCCATATGCTCCCTTGGACATGACTGTTTGCCACCTGTTCTTCAAATCAGACAGCAGAGAGATTGTGGTTTTGCCTTACAGAACTAGAGTTAAAATTTCAAGCTGCTGCCAGAGTTGTAGCAAAACATCTTGTCATGTGTGGGTATTCCCCTTCGTTGTGGCTGGAGCCAGGACACCCTTCCACCACACAACCCATTTTCCCACAACTCAGCTGCTAGCTTCACTGGCAAGACTTTTACTGTATAAAGTATATTTACTTTATTGTAAAGGTATATTTACTGTATTTCCTTTTGTTGGCACCCCTGCACTAGCCATGGCTTTTGAGGCAAGGTGCCATGTATGGGTCCCCCCATGTGGTATCTGTTCCCCCATCACTCCAGTTCTCTGTAGCTCTGCCTGTTTCCAAATATGCCAGACCAAACTCATTTGCTCTGCCATGAGTTCTTAGCACTGGGGACAGACACACGTGATGGTGCATGGAGCATACCTTAGGTTATACACAGAAATGTAAACTCCTGCTGCTGTCATGATTCCTCAGATTAAATGTTCAGGAAATCCAATTGAAGCATATGTCCACACAGCTTGTAATTTCAAGATTACAAATTATGTTCACAGATAGAGAAACCTAATGCACAATCTCATCCACTCCTGTAAATATTAAACATCTGAAAATATTTGTGAGGCTGAAAATATTTGTGTGGAATTGTAAATCTGCCGAACTTCCCATTTTCACTCGTGCTGCCAGTAAATAATTTGTTGCAAATGTGAGACTGAATTCAGATCCTGCTTATGACTGGTGTGAAGACAGGGGTGATACGAGGGGAGATTCCACAGTTGTCTTGAAACCGTGGGTGCTGCTAGGAGCAGTGACGAATGTGAACATTCCAAAAAGCAAACCTTGTCATATACAGTGTGTACCTGCTGAGCATCACTAAAGTTACAGAGCTGTCCATCCACAGGATGGTTCTTTTACACCCTCCTGCTTCCTGGGTGTGACGGTCCCAAAATTCATGATAAAGGCACTTCTGTAGGTTTTGTGTACTGTAAGGTACCAGTTGGGAGCTAGAATGCAAATTTTATCAAGGCTACTATCTAAGTCATCACTATCAGATGCTGAAAAGTCTGAATATGTTATTGCCTGTTCTTATTAGAAACAATATGGCAAAACCCACATAAACAAAAAATTTTATTTGAGCTTGATGAGAATCCCAATTTAGCCCCTATGTTTTTTCTTCAATAACATTTAAGGAAAGAAATTGATATCTTTTGCTCAATATATTTAAATTGTTCCCTCAACTACTTCTAGTACATGGAAACCAGTGAAGCTAAGATTATGCAAACAAAAAAAGCAATGTATTTGAGTTGACAATTATAGAAAAACATGCAAACAAATAGAAGGAACTCAAGAGCACCTGTCTGAAATACAAGGTCTCTGTTTCTTGATTTTGTTCAACTTTGTCCTTTTCTCTTTTCTCTCTTGTGTGAAAACACCAGTTAACAGTCTCCTGGTCTTTTTAGGAGATGACATAAGGGCCCAGAATGAATTTCTCTCCCTTCCACCCCATAACACAAATGTCCTTACTTTGTGTGTACCCATTTGTTAGTCAATTTTCAACACTTCTTGGATCACAGTGAAGCTATGGTGGAACAGGAGTAAATTTAAACCTGTGGCAAACTGTCAGATCAGATTCCTAAACAAATCCCCCACTTGAGATACTTATTTACATGATAAAGTCACTGGCTGGTCACTGGTGTGACCTTATAGTCAGCATATGAACAATATCTCCTAGTGATGCTGGAAAAAAGGCAAGGCCTGTAGGCTGGCAAACTCTGTGTGACTTTCATTCAAAGCCTCCATTTTCTTTCCTCTTTCTTCCCTTTATAGCATTTGAGAATGAGAGGAGTAAATACTGGTCTTGGAACCACCTTCTCCAGTAGCCATGTGAATTAAGAGCAGTGCAGAGTGGGTAAAAGGAACTGAGTCCCAATTCTCCACCCCCTGTATGCCTTTGCAGAGGTATCACCCATGCAGATCCCTCTCTAGTTCCTTGTTGCTGTATTTACCCTGTGCTGTAACCTCATGGAACTGCTACCACACTCTCTGTGGGTGCTGGCTTTCTGACACAACAGCATCACAGACCTGCTGGCTGGAGCTCTGACTTGATTGCCTGCCTTCCCTCTAGGGAGAAAGTTTATAGCCTCCTGCCTATTTGTAACGTGGCAGTTTAGAAATGCCAGAGACTGGAAATTGGACCAAATGTGCCGTTCATAGAGTTACAAATGGGAATCATTTAACGCTAAAAACATCTCCTGCTTTTCCTCCCCTCTCTCTTTTTTAAAGGTCAAAGTATTTGTATAGAAACATTAAGCCAGCTGTAGAGAGGTTGCAAGACCATTCCAGCTACACTGTGATGTGATTTTTATCTCCCACCCTAACAGGGAATGTCAGTCATAATTAGTGTTACACATAAATTTCTCACTGGGATTCAGTTTTCACATGATTAGGAACTAAACTATGTAGACTACTGCTCTTCTGACTCTGTAGTTTCAATTAACAGATTCAGCGATGGAAAACCACAGTAAGAGATAATGGCTGAGGTCAGAGAGGTTATCTTTTTTTATAGCAGTTGTCATCTTAAATGAGAAAACACCAACCAAAGAGGGTTTCATTAACCCGAGTAAGGAAATGGCTGCCACAGATAGTGTGTCAGCAGGAAAAGCGTGATCAGGACAAAATCCTTTCCATGGCCTTGGTCACTGCTATAATCATCCTAATCCCCAGTGGGTATGGTGACGATGTGCAGTGCTGTAGCCTAGCTCTGTTTCATTGATGAAGCGTGTAAGCAGATTTTTCCTGGTATGACCAGTGCTCTTGCCAATCAAGAAACTCTCATTACTTTAGAGCAAAGCATAAGAAAGCCAGAAGATGAAATAAATACTGCAGAATGCTGGGCAGAGCCAGAAATCCAGCACTGTAATCCAGAAAAGTGACCTTGAATTTCTTCCTTTTCTTTCAAGGGGCCTTAGAGCTCTGGAATCCCATCTTAAGAAATATTCAAATGATAAATTATTCAAAGGAGTAAAAAAAAGATAAGATACAATTACAGGGCTGGCATTAGCATTGGAAAAGTAGGTCTGCCTGGGGTAGGAGACTATCAGCAGTGGTAAGGCACATGGATATGCGCCATGCTTGGTCTGTGTCTGGATTTTGGGGAGCTGTGTGGGGTGACTGCCACAAAGAGATATTATTATGGAACTGCATACATTGGAAATGGTGATTGCCAAGAAATAGAAAACTTCCAAAGAAAGATCACTTAACCTGCAGCTTGTGCATAAAGATGCTGACTTGACCCTAGCATCAAAATCTATCAAGAAAGGCCTGATCTTATGGAGGAAAAAATGTATTCTACTTCTCATGTCTGTTTTCACAGCATGGAGTTCTTCTAAGGGTCAGGAACATCTGCCTGCCATTTCTGCTTCTCTCTTTTCCTTCAGGAGACCAGGAGTGTGCTGGCTGGAGGGAAGGGAGATTCATGTCTTCCAGGAGTTGCTTGATCTGAGTACATGAGTTAAAAGGCTATGCAAATATGTCCTACAGATGCTGTCTGTGTGCTATTTGTAAGGTCTTAGACCATCAGGGAAGAGTTGGGAGCAGTTTCTTGTTCAATAGACTCCTCACTACACACAAAAGAAGGATTTGGGTATCTCTGCCTTCAAAAATCCCTTGTAGGCTGAATGTTGAAATGGAGGGGCCAAAGAGTAAACAACCCCATTTCCCCTCAAATTTTTAGTCACTGATAGGCAGTGATCTTCATCAATATCACCAAGAGCCGGCATGGAGTGACTTTTGTGTATGCAGATTGCTCAGAACTTTGGCTGTTCACATCTTTCAGTATTAGAGCTCATTTTCATCTATAACTGTTCACCCTGATGAATGCTCTCTGTCTGAGAGTGGTCTGCAGTTCCCAGCCTGCATCACCTGGCTCCTCTGGCTGATCTTCAGGCTACTTCCAAGGAGAATGCCTATGAAATCAGGTTATGAAATGAAAGGTCTCTGCTTTCAGTGTGCATGTGCAACTGCTGTGTCCAGAAGACAGATGAGTTTTGATTTCACCTTTGATTTTTATGACAACAAGTAATTGAATAAGGTAAATTATTTTTAAAAATTGTAATTGCTTAGGATTTAAGGAAAGGACTGAGCTGTTCTCTTCCAGCTTGTCTCTGGTTGTTATTGGTCCTTACTGGTTATTTGAATCTGGTTACCGGCTGCTCTTGAAAGGCTCTCTGCTCTCAAAGCAGACCCCTAACACTTCTTCCACTTCATTCAGTGGGAATTAACTAGATATCTCAGGGGATAGTGAGACACAGAGGGATTTTTTTCCCTAAATCTGAGATTTTTGTGTGGTAATGCAGGGAGAGTGGAGAGTGCTAACACTGATTTACTTAGCCACAACCTTCCTGACTGTTATGAAGGATCAACCATATTATGGGAGAGCAGATCTGGAGTTACAGACACAGAGCTGCTTTCATTTGAAAGAAACATCATTAAAAGAAAAAAAAGAAGAAAAAAATAAGAAAATAGAGAAAAAGCATTAAACATCTGAAATACATTTTAGAAAGACAGAAGTAAATGTGAGTTCTAGTACTTTTGCAAGGAGTTGTATCAAGCAAATGCTTTCAAGAAGACAGCATAATGGCCTATTAGAGAAACACAATGTCACTTGTAGGTGGCTAGAAGTACAAAGCAGGAAGATGATAGTGTATCTAAATGCTTTTCCCAAATTGCAAGGATGGGTGTTCACTGAAATGTTTTCTGGCTGAGTAAAGATACAAGTGCAGATAGATGGGGGCAGGAGAAGGCAAACAGACTGTTTTTCCCCAAAGGCTGTCTCCTGTCCCTTCAACTCAAGCATCCAAAAATTGTGGGTTCTTTACTGAGGCTTTGACATCATTCAGCTATGAATAAATGCCTAGTGAACACAGTAAAGTGTCCATGTTGGTTTCTCTCTCCCATTAAAGCAGTGTCCAAAATGCTGTAATATTGCTCTCATTTTTGAAGAGAAAAAAAAGCAGCAACGAATTCTGTTTTCTAGAGTATGGGGGAATTTTTTACTTGATTTATTTTGGTGGTACAGTAGAAAACTAGGCATATCTACAAGCTGTGCTGCAAAATACAGTGTAGGGTGGGAATGTCTCTACTAATTTTAAAGGACTCAGCTTGAAAAATCAGGAGTTACCTAGCTGTCACTATACAGTGCTCTGAGCTGACTCATATTGTTGTGTTATTCAGGAAACTGCTCGTCAAGAGTTAACTCGATAAGTGCATCACCTTAGCAACCAGAATATTAACACACTACAGCAGCAAAGTATAGCCAGTTTATACTTTGATTTCAGGCACAGGAGTTTGAGGTGGTGATATGTGTGCTGTAATGCTGTGCAGGATTGGGATAAAAAGTAATGGTAAAGCTAAAGAAGAACCAAATGTAATATTTATTGTGTGTCTAATGCTTAGGCACTTCTGGTTACTGGAGTGATTTCAAAACAAAACAAAAAAAAAGAGTGAAAATAATGCATGAGCCAGAATATATGGGCAGATCACTCCATATTCTCTTTCCACTACCTCTGTTAATCTTGTGTTTTTTCCTTCACGAGCAAAACCTATCATAAAGTTTTTAGTAGCCCTTTTTTTTTCTCCTGTCATTCACACATTTCATCCAATATGCAAAACATATTGCATTAATGGAAAATACTTTTAAAGCAGCAAAGATGCAGCAAGTGGCAGATAGCTGGCATAGCATCATCTAAGAGAATAAACTGAGCACTTACTATGCCTGAAAGACAAGATCAAGTTTAATTTCTAGATGACTCAGTGTTTTTCTACATATGGATCTGAAGTAGTGAGAAAACCACTATGAAATGCAACACTGCCACCCAGGACAGCCCTGATTCACCTTGTTTTATTGCTTGCTGCAGCTGTATGTACACTTTACACTACCTCCTGAATCCCAGTGTGCCCCAAATGCACTTTAAGTAAGACACTGTCTGAACTAAGAACAGCTATATTCCATCTCTGGGCAGACTGTTCCTTCCCATGCACATGATCCACTATTACCCATCTCCAGCCTTGGCCCAGAGGTGTGAATGTGACTGACTTCCACTCCTGTAGGATGCAGAGAACTACTGTTACTTCAAACTGTTATCTCTAATTTTGAATTCAAATGAAAACCAATATGAGCATGAGAAAACTCTAGAGCACCAAAATGACTGTGACACAGCTTTATGTTTCAATTCTGTTTGGCCCAGGTCTTTGCCCAGAGTTATGTTGTAAAAAACTCACTCTGGCATATATCATCACAACAAAAAATTATTCCTTTGCCTCTATGAAACAGCTCTTTGTTTATACAGGCATTATACTTCTGAAGGCTGGGATCATACCTGTAATTTCTTTTAAAGAAAAATTAAAACGTGTTTTTAACTTTTTTTTCTTACATTGTTTCTTGTTCACTCCAGTCTTAGATGCAAAAGGAAGTCTTGAATTCTGTTATTTGAGGTCTGACTTGGTCTATGCAATAGGGACCTAAAAAAAAAACCTGATTAAAAATCATCTTGTATACTATGTTTATGTCATATATTTAATGCTCTTTTGACAGCCTCTTTAATATTGTGTTCTGGTGATACCCACAGAACTCCAGGCAGTTTGGCAAACCTGTATAAGATTGTCAGTGAGATACAGAATTGCACACATGGAAGCAGATGGCAAACCAGCTAGCAGTTCAGGGAGACAGGCATCAGGAAATTACAGCAGTGGCAGAAATTAAACACTTAGTGCCAGTGGCCCAGTTTCTTAAGTGATGTGAATTACTGTATGTGATGGACACAGTGTTATGAAAAGAAAGGAGAAAAAAGGACTAGATACTGCATGTTATGATTGCTCTTTTAAAATAATCTGATCACTAGGCACTAAATGTCCTATGACAAAGTCTCTCATAGTGGTTAAAAAAAAAAAAAACCACAACAACAACAA
>VXAC01000801.1:470456-617046 GCA_013399225.1 Rhipidura dahli
CAAAAAAAAAAAAAAAAAACCAACAAAAAAACCCCCAAACAAATCCAACCAAGTCTAGATTTTGAAAATTTTTCATTGAAAAATGTTGTGCCCTGCCATATTCTTTAACTTTTCCACAAATATGACTTGCCACTTTGCTATTGTGGGAAACACTGAATGTGTGACCCAGAGGGACTCACTTCTGGGAGGCTGAAGTTAGAATGAGGAAATCCTCATGCTGGGTTAGAGAAGCAGGTTGATGGAAGAAGAAATTACTGCCCCTACCAGCATAAGCTGTCTGGAGGTGAATGCAGCTGGGACATAAGCTAAGAGTTTCACACAGGTTTTCCAGCTCACCTGATTTTACATGTTAGATAAGGCATCTGTTTCAACAAACATTGTGTTCTAAAAGTAACATAGGCACATCCTGAAAGAAACAGTTAATTACTTCTGTTTCACTTTCTGTGTAGCTCTTTTCAGGAAGGAGGAAAGGAAACTCCTCTCATGCCTCTCTAAGTAGCCTCATCCTTCATCAAAAATATCTATGCCTCATTTCTGCATCTTCTGGAAGAAAAGCAGGTCCAACTACTGTCTCAATTGCTGCAAGTGCACATGGTGTACATGTCCTTCTTCCATGTAGGGCAGAGTAGTGTTTGGCACGTGCTGGTGCCCAGCACCTGTGTCTGTGAAGCAAACTGTTGACCTGTATGACTCCTGTCAGGTACATTCTGGAGAAAAACTCTCCTGTTTTCTTGCAAGTGAAAATAAAGGCTGGGGAGAAAAGACTGGGGATGGGGAGGAATGAGTAAGAGGAGGGTGGAGAGGAGTAAATTGCTTTTACTTTACTGTCAGGGCAGGGGGAAGGAATAGAAATTTGAAGCAGTAGTGCTTCAGATTTCAAGCTGTCTTTCTGATCTATAACTCTGGAATGAGTATGAGCCTTCAACTAGCTTGGATGCTTTCTCTAATGACATTCAGACCACAAATTCAATGGAAATTCTCTGCTTTATGCTAATCCTGTAAAAATCTGACTAACTGAACTTTTTGTTTTGGGTTCAACAGAAAGAAAATTCCCAGACGTTTTGCACTTTGCATAAAGCTGAACAATGCTGCATTGTTGAATAAACAAGATAGTTCCTTCAAGCATTATGGTGCTAATTTGTTTGTCTGTTAAATTAATTTCATCAGTGTGAACAGCTTCATACTTTTTCTGTTTTCTCACCCAGTGCTCATTGGGTGACTGCAGAAGACCCGTTCCACCATTTATGGAAAAGACAGAAATCTTAATTCTGGGGTTCTAAGTAGCAGTTCTGCCCATGGCCTGGAAAGAAGGGTCAGATTATGGACCAGCATAGCTGTGATTTTATTGGTTTCAGCTTTACAGAAGCATTACAATTGAATGCTTTTTAAACCATCTAGTTAACACGAGTGCTAGATTTGCTGAAATTACAGCCTGTTCTCTTTCCCTTTTTTGGCTTCCATGACTTGATAAATGTTCCTACTATGACATCCCTTCCTTGTGTGAATGAACCATGACGATCTGGGTTCTGTACAGTAACCCACATCCTGAGAGCAACAGCTCTTGCTGAAAGATCTCAAAGCTGACCACATCACTAATTAGTAATAAAGAACTAATTATACTCCTGTGACTGTCACATAGATCCTTTGACAAAAACATGTGATAGCTGTTGGAAACTCCTTAGAAAGTAGTTTCAAGTTAGTAAACAATGCTGTTGGTTATTTCAGTATTGGAAAGCCTGGGTAATTCCCTCCCACTCACAGATCCAGCATCGACTTTTCCATATGGTTATTTTGCTTAACAAAGGAATTGCATGAAGAAGTGTTAAAGGCTGAGTCTGCTTGGAATTAGTGCATCCTGATAAATATTACCCTGGCACCTCTTGATTGTGGAGAAAAAGAAATGATGGGTCTATGTCAAGTTGACTCAGCTGCCGATAACTGTCAATAAGTACTGAAAGATTCTTGGGGGGAAAAGACATAGAAAGGTGCAGAAAACCCCCTTCATTTTAGGGATTTCACTGTTTCTTTTCCTAGCAAGAAATGAGGAACATAGTTTCTTGAAGAATTAGCATTAAGTAAGTACTTCTTAATCAAAGTCAAAACCTAGAAGTGCTTGTAGTTGAAAAAAACCCCAGTAGACCAGGTGAGTTGCACAGAAAATTGATTATGGGTTAATCAGAATTAACAGGACATTTTGACTGTGCCTCTTAGGTTGGTTTTTCTGGTTTTTTTTCAGGAATAGACCTACTCTGGAACTGTGGGTGTATATGATAAAATTTTGTTTAAAAACATATCCCACTGAAATTCATAGCTCTAAGCTGAATCATGAATTTGTGATTACCACTGGCATGGATTTATGAATTCATTTTCTTCATTTAATCATACAGAAAAAACCTCTTAATCTGTGTAACTCACAACTTCAGCTTCTCATCACAAACTAAGACTGATACTAAGAGCACAAAGCTAAAATTCTTGAAATATTAACCTTTTGAGGGTTTGCCAATGACAATGGTTTCCACTCAGATTATCAGCTTTGCCAAACATGCTGATATGTTAGCCTAGTATTTAATAAGAAGAGAATGCTTCTTTGCATGTTCTTTTCTTGGAACATTTGTTGCTTTGAAACCTGATTTTGCTTGATACCTGTTCTTTTTGCAACATTTTCCCCAGTTTTATTAAAAAATGTCAAGATACTCCATCTAATCATGTGGCTGTTTGTAGCTGTGCTTTTGGAAATAACTCCATTTTTTCTTTTATCTCTGAAATCATGCAGTTGCTGTCTAAAATTCTCATGCATGCTACATGGAATGTGTTTATCTAAAAGCCTTTTTTATGAGTCCCAATGGGATACATTTGGAACACAATAACCTTCAGAATTTCCCTAGCAGAAATGATATTATTTACATTCACCTTTTATGTTTACCATTGCTCTGATTCTCTTTTCCTTTCTTTAGCATTAGAGAGATGTCTGTACTTTCTCACTACATGGAAGAACAGAAACTCCTCATCTTTTCTACATCTGTGCAGCACTAGATATCAACCTAGGCTATGGGGAACTCTACACAGCATAGCAGAGAGCCAGCCTGAGCTAGACCAAAGATTTGTTTGGTCCAGCATCCTGTCTCTGACAGCGCTGAAGTGTCAGAGAACAAGAGCAGAGCAAGCTCAGTCTTCAAGGGTTTTACAAACAGCAGCACTGAATGCAGCAGGATGATCAGACCATCACACCTTTTAACTGGCTGGTGGTGCTGTGTTTGATGCAGCCCAGGGTTGGGTTCGGGCTCTGGGCTGCCAGGGCACACACATTGCTCACTCACACTGAGCCTGCTGCTGGCCCCTTTCTGGGCCCCACAATTTAAGAAGGATGTGAAAGGCCATGAATGCATTCGGAGGAGGGCAAAAAAGGTGATGAAAGGCCTGGAAGGAATGTCCTGTGTGGAGTTCCTGTGACCTTTGGTCTTGTTTGGTTTGGAGAAAAGGAGTCTGAGGGGCAATCTCTGCTCTCTGCAGCAACCTGAGGAGGGGAAGTGGAGAGGAAGATGCTGAGCTCTTCTTCCTGGATTCCAGTGGAGGACTCATGGGAATGATTCAAAGCTCTGCCAAGAGAGGCTTAGACTGGTCACTATAAAGCATTTCTGTACCAGCCAGGAGATCTAACTCTGGAAAAGGCTTCCCAGAGAGGTGATTGATGCCCCAAGCCCATCAGTGTTTAAGAGACATTCAATAATATACTTTGACTCCTGGTTCAGCCCTCAGCTGATTAGGCAGTTGGATTAGATGATCACTGTATGTCCCTTCCAAGTGAAACAGCTTATTCTAGTCCAGTCTAGTCTAGTCTAGTCTAGCAGCTTTAGCACAGGCGTTCTATGCATTTATACTCATGGGAATAAGTGTCTGTCTGGTATAAATCCACTGTCTCAGTGGATTTACCTGTGAACTTCCCCAGTCATTTTCTCACATTTGGTTTAAACTTTTAATTAATCACATACCATAGTACATTCTGTATGTTCACTACCTGCTGCATGAAGAATCAGGCCCTTCTGAGTATTCTAAATTATGCAACTGGTAACTTTATTGAAGGCCTGCAGCCCTCACATTGTCAGGAGCAGGGACCAATTGATTCCTGTCTATCTATTCCTATCAGTATACACAGATTTTAAAGACATTTGCCATATCCTACTTTGTTGGGATTTGTTTGTTTGTTTGTTTCTTTTAGAGGCCATTGCATATTTTAAATCCTTCTTTGAACCCTCTCTGGAGGGTTTTGTATATGGTGTTCAGCCATTATCATGCACAATTTGAGAATGATAGCATCCATTTTGTTACTTAGCCCTTTCTTAGTAATTCCTAGCATTGATTTGTTTTTCTGACCACTACTGAGCAGTGAGTTGATAGTAACCCCAAGAGCACATTCTGATGGCTGGAAACTCCTTGTTCCATATGTGAATATAGGACTGTTTTCCCCATATTGCTTTAACTGCCATAAAAATACTTTATTTCTCAGAAACTTCATGAGAAATCTCAGATGTGGTTCCTTTTGTTCTAAGGGCTGAAAGTCAACTGTAGGAGAAAATCAGAGAGGAATCCTTAAGGGCACAAGAACTGAGTTTAAGTTGGTCTTATATTCTGTAATCTCCAAGGGGTATTGTATTATAAAGTCTATACTTTACATTTGGTTTTTTCCCCTCTGAAAACTCTGAACTTCTGTTATGCATCCCTGACACTCAATGGTGCCTATGGGCAGCTGTCAATCTTTTGCTGCATGTTTGTGCATTAAATTTTATGTACTGTTAGAGGTAAAATGGTGCCATTAAGAGTAAGCAGTCTTCCTTTCTAGGATAATAGATACAAAACTCTGAAAAACAAGGGGGGAAAACGAATATTTGAAAGAGACACGGGATTTAGGCTGCGTTCACAAAACCTCTGCTGAACATTCATCCGTGTCCACCTGCATCTCTGCTCTGTTTTAATGGCTAGGCTTTCTGAAATTAGGTCTATTTTGCATTGAGCCTTGCTCTGCAGTACAGCTCTTGTGTAAATGACAGATTTTGTACTTGTAATGTCAACAAATCTGGAAAAGAAGTTATCATTCTGTGGAAGACGGACACAGCAAGTTGCCAGCTGTGTTACTAGGACTATGTCTACGCTCATGAAAGTTGGGCTACTCTACCAAAGCCCCATCCATGTTACAGGTGTGTACTTTTAAAGTGAGGGGGAAGAAGGGGAAAAGATAAAAAGAGACAAAATGTTTTATTGGCTTCTGGAAGCAGACAGATTTTTGTAAAATCTCATAAATAGCTCTGTTCCCAGTGTATGGACTTACAGAAAGAATTTTTTTTTCTATTTCTGCTTACAGACATCTGTTCACATTTTCTGGTGGGAATTCTGGGATTTAAACAGCCATCTGCTTCCTACTGTAGCAGCTTAACAACAAAGGGCATTTTCTCAACTAACAAATAAGAATCTTTGACTAATATAAAGGCACAGTTAGGAACATATGCTACTTTTTCCTTTTAACCTTAGTCAATATATTTTTCAGTCTATTTAGATTACACCAATTTACCAAAACAAACTGAATAAAGTGTTCAACATTTCATGCAGGGAGTCGAAACTTTAAATAAAGCTGCAGGTGTGCAGCTATTGTGTGCCTCTGCATGAGCGTGTTGCTGAATTCAAAGCTTAACAAAGATGGATCAGTGCAGTTGTACTGATGCCTTTTCCTGGTCTTAAAATCAAGAGTCAAACATGGCTAGAAGGAAATAAAGGGATTTTACCTTGGTATTTATTTTAAGGATCGTTAGGTGCACCCCATCCAGGTCAAATGCACCTCCATGCACACTGCAATGCACACCCACAATAGATCTGGTGTAACATTATAGGTGTTACTAATTAGCACATGTATCAAAGATTCCCCAATGAGAGGCTCGAATGAGTCCCCCTCCCCAAGGAACCTTCCCCTGGATGGTTCTATCTTAGTTTACAAAATGTGTTCTGGAGAGGACCTTGTGGTCTGGGGCACACTGATCCCTAACTATGAAGCTTCTAAGATGTTTTAGTCTCCTAGCTTGAGAAACAAGTCCAAGAATGTAGGCAAAAAGCATCAAGAATACAGAAGATGTGAAAGAGTATAAAAGAGGTTTAAAAGAAAAGGCAAAAAATATCATCATGGCGTCAGTACTACATGCTTATTTGTTTCAACAAGGTGGGGGAAATGGCTACATGGTTTGTACAGTAGAAAGCAAACCAGCCTGCACGTGCCTAGGAAGCAGAAAGCACCTGGGAGCTGTATAGCTGTGTCTAAAGTCTAAATGGTCAGCATGCAGTCTGAGGCTTGTAGGGCCAGACAGTTTCTGACATGTGAGCTTGTCTCTGCAGTAATCAGACTAGACAACCTTTATGGTAGCTTTATGGGCAATATATTGTGTATCAACTCCCTATAAGTGATACATACTAAATAAAATACTCAAAAGGTCAGTCTTCCTTCCTTCCCCCTCCCCCTGTGAAGGTATTCCAAGTATTATTGACAGTGCTTTGTATTATGTGAATAATCATATTGCACTTCCAAGATATAATCTATTGCCAAGCCATAAAGAAGACCTTCAAGGATTAATTCTGGGACAGATGTCCATTCACAGTAAGTAGCATATGCATTATATATATACTTAATGAATTGAAATGAAGCTGTAAATTACTGTCAATACAGACATTAAAAGAGAGAAGAGCTAAGATGACCCAGAAGAACTTGCAGTGATAAAAGGGGGATACAATACAAGGTAATAATCAAGAATTTCTGCCATACAGATGGCATTTATTAAACAAAAACTATGTCTGTACTTATTAAATCATTCTGATTCTGGGGTGAAATTTTCAGTTTTACCCAGACATGTTTTTCCACCAGTCACATGCAGGATATCTGTGATCCTTGTGATGTTAGTGTATGTTGATTTTGTTACTCCACTTGGGAAAGATATATTCCAAACAAACTAGAGAAGACATAGAAGGCTAGTCAAAAGAGTGGGCACTCTTACTTACAGGCAAGGCTTAAAATTGTGTTATCGCTGGCTACCAGGAGGTTAAGAAGACATGAGGATACTCTCAATACATTCAGTGGGAAGGAAACAAGCAGCAGGAAAAGTAAACTGTGAAGTAGTCAGGAAGGTGATGTTGCCACAGAGGAATAGGTGTAAACTAGCTATGAAAGCAATTTATAAAGGATATTAAGTTCTGGAATAGTTTTTCAGTGGGAGTGGTATAAACAAAGAACAACCTTCAGAGAGACTTCAATCAATTTATGAATGGGATTAAATAATATTCTGTTACAATGACCCACAGTGGTTTCCCATCAGAATTTGGGGGAGGTGTCACTCCTGCTTTACTGTGATCAGGAGAAATTCTGAGAAATTCTTTGTGATGGACTTGCCTTCAGAACATAAAGATACATGTCTTTTCTGTTTTGCAGTTCTCTACCATAATTTTCAACCTTTCCCTCCTCATCTTTTCTTTCCTTTTTTTCCCCTCTTTTGTTTAACATTTTTGTAGGCTCCATGTGCAGTTACATCTCTCCGACAAACATTGCAAGGTTTGTTTGGAATGTATCTCCTCTCCTCCCTGTACTTGTTTTTAACCAGGATAACAAAACTAGGTTGCCACAATATTAAATCCTACACTTGCATTGTAGTGGGTAAGCTTCTGTGGCACAGATCCATACTTCAGCTACACACAGTGTTTGTTCAAAACAATGAAACAAAGCCCATCTTAGTTTGCCAAATTTTAAAGTGTATACATTTGTCACTTTATTGAGGACAAAAGCTCCACAGTCCACCCATTTTCTAGACTTGACCTTGGCAAACATAATCCAGTTCAGAATCTTGAAATGCAGTGGAAGCTCCCTAAAGGAAGGTTTTTTCACTACAAATTCCACTTAGTGTGTTTTTATGGACTACCAGTAGGGTATAAAGATTGAAGAGCCATGGCCAGCTTTATGTGGAAGGTCAATACAAGAAAAATAGTTTTCTTTACCCTCATACTACCCATAGACAGGTCACAGAGTTGAGATTTGTGCTGTCACTCCATAGCATCCCACTGCTGGAAATGTCTACATTTTTCCAGACTGACTTCAGTTATCAGTGACCTCAGGTCTACCACAATTAGAGGACCACCTAAGAGAAGAGATATTGGAAATGAGCACATAGACTGGTGTTCTGGAAGCAGCTGTTGGCTTCTGAGGAGTTAGCTGGGATTTTATAAAAGCTCTGAGTCCTTCAAAGACCTGCTCTTTTCTTACTACCAAGACCACCTAGAAATAATAATTTTTAGCTCTGGGCCGCTGTTGTTCAAAAATTATCTTTCTCTGTGTCCACTAAAGACCTTATGAAGGTACTGTATTTTGAAAAGTGGAACAGCTTGTCAGTCAGAAGACTGTTCACTCTGGAGTCACTTAAAATCAGTGGATGTTGGCCAGAGGGTCTCGAGACCCCCCTCCCACTGGTGTTAGAGCTAGAAGATTAGGTACATGTCCTGTCTAGGTACATCTCTTTGGTGCTGGACCTGGGGAGAGGAAATGGGAAAAGTGACCATTTTACTACACATACAATAGACAAAAATATTTAGGAGGGAAATGGTATGCATCTGTTTCAATAAGCAAAACAAGACAATTAAAAAGGAAAAAAAAATAAGGGCCCAAAAGAATTAAAAGTACTATTAGATGAGACTAGTCCAAGATGCTGCTGGGATCCATGTACATGCACGCAGACCCTGATGCTGAATTCTGAGTGGTTACTTGAGATTAACTGTCATTTCAAAACCACTAAAATTGTCCATGCAAATCTGCATTTAATATCCTACTGAGATGCATTTAAAACCCATTAGCAAGATAATATTCATATGCCTCACAGAAAGGACATGAAAAGAGTAGATTTTTAAAGAGATGAATCTTCACCAGTTTTGCTGAGATCTTTCCCGAGGAAGGACAGAAAAAACATTTCACCATCTCTGTCAGTGCTGGCAAACAGGGCCAAAAGGCCAATCTGTTTTGGCAGCCAGGGAAGCAAGCCTTTGATTTTCTTCCTCTCAAGGAATTCCTCTCAAACTGCTGCCCCTCCCCAGTTAACCAGGTTTTTTTTTTTTTTTTTCAGTGAAAGCCCATTTACTCAGCTTTCCAGTACTGGAACAGACTATTTAAGGTCTTTTTTAGGAACAGCTCAGAATGTGAGGTCACACATCTTCATTTGGTTGTGCATAAATGCTTCCTAATACATCCTAGTACAATGTGTCAGGCCTGATACCTTGATGGTGATCAGAATCTTGTCATTAGTCTAAGCAAGGAAGGTTTGACTCTCCCTTATTGGTTTCTCTTTGACACATCAACTCAACAGAAGAGAGCGAGTCTCTTAGACTTTAACCAGTTTACTTGCTATCACAAGAAGGTTTACTTATCTCCCTAAACCCAAAGACTGTATGTTTTTCAGTGTATCACTTGTTATCCCCTAACTACAGCAGTCAAATTCTGTGTGGAACAGATTTTTGTTGACCGATTTCCCTATTACATCCTTGTGTTCCTTCAGGACTTTTAGTTGTGGTGCTCTCTCAATGTTATGGTTTTATTTGCTTTATATAAGCAGCATTTTTGCCCCACCACTGTTTTAACACTTCACTGAGGGACACTTTATCTGTTTGGATGCCTTTCTTCCAATTGCTCTTGTTCTTGTGAGTTTTTGACATAAGAAGTAAAACAACCTTCCTTCAACTGTACTAAAACCAACTTCAGAAACAATCTGAATGAAAGGGCAAAGAGAAAATTTAGTGTTATAACTTGAGACTGCAAAATATAGCTGGGTTTTTACAGGAATGAAAAACAAGCCCTCTACACCAGAGCTGCATGAAAAATGGTTTATGTGGTTGTTTTTCTCTTTGACCATTCAATTCAAACCCAAAAATGAAATCCTACAAAGCAAAACTGAAATTGCTGTTAGAAATGTACCCTTCCAATCCTGAGAGCTGAAAAAAACCTGAGAGAAACAGAGCTAACTTCTTGAAATCTGGAGTGAGGAGGAAGTTCTCTCTCCACTTTTTCCTGTAGCCCAGAACTATGGGGATTGTGCAGAGGGATGAGCAGCATTGGTATGGGTGAGCTAGTCTTTATTTCAGGAGTTTCACTTAATTTAATGCCAATTAACAAATTTCAATTTACTGATTTGGGTACTGAAAAACCCAAGAAGATAAACAATTAGATATTTACTGAAACATCTTTCTTCTTCCTTCCACCAGGCTCTGTTTCAGTCCAGTATCTTTTCTCCTCCCTTTCTAGTCTGAATTCCTCTTGTTTTTACTGAGAGTTATGTTTAGTTCCATCTTAATTTCCTCTGTGAGGCAACAGGTGGTGCTGGAGGCTGGAATCACTGCACAGTGGTTTCTATCAGCTGCTTCTTACTCCCTACTCTATTTCACCTCCAGTACTCTGTGCCCCTTACTTAAAAAACACAGAAGCTGTAAGGTCACAACAGTTTGAATAAATATCCTTTACAAATGCCACTTTTTATTTCTACACACTAGACTATGTAATCATACAAATTTGCATTACAAACTTGTGGCCTTCTCTGTGCAAGACTCTCAGCCAAGAAACTACAGCAGTTTCATTAAACCTGCATTACAAATTCCACAGTCTGTCACTGCAAGGGGGTATTTCCTTTGCAGGAGCAGGAGGATTGGGCCATCTGAGATGATAAGGTTATCTTGCTTGTGCAGGGCAGCTTTTATGAGGGCAACAGCCCTCAAGTTATGCAGATCAGTGCTTTCTTAAAGACATCATCCGTATCCCAGCAGCATCACTTTGGTTGTGTCCAGGGGGAATGTAAGTCTCTTATCCCAAGTAACAAATGACGGGACAAGAGGAAATGGCCTTGAGTTGTGCCAGGGAAGGTTTAGATTGAATATTAGGGAAAGGGGCTGCTCTAGCCCCACTGTGTGTGGGCTGTAGCCCCTCAGGGCTGTCCTGCCCCCAGTGCACAGTGCCTTCTCTCCTTATGCTCCTCTCCACGTGCCTTAGCTGGCCCTTCTGACTGGTGGAGGTTCTGAAGTGGGTTTGATCAGCCAAAGAACCATCTACAGCTGACTGCAGGAGGCACAAGGCAGCACTCATCCACCCTGCCTTGGTGTAGCCCATTGGGACTGGGGAGAGCCAGACTCTGGAGAGTATTCTGTGGTCCCTGGTATGGGCTGTTCCACAGCAGGGCTCTGGATACAGACAGTGTTCTACCAGCAGCAAACACTGGCACACTCATCACTGGAGGGATGGTGAGCCCAATGGGGTGTCCTTTGCCAATGCAGCTGGAGGAGTCTCTTCTTCCATGGTCCAGAGAACATTCCTGTGACATGACAGAAACTGAGGGAATGACAGGAGAAGCAGGGGGAGTCCTTGCCCAG
This sequence comes from Rhipidura dahli, assembly GCA_013399225.1. Lineage (NCBI taxonomy): Eukaryota > Metazoa > Chordata > Aves > Passeriformes > Rhipiduridae > Rhipidura > Rhipidura dahli. The sequence continues at coordinate 481,878 of VXAC01000801.1, forward strand.
CAGCAGTGCAGACTGAGACAAAGAGGGTAAAGAATGATGTAGAAAACTCTGCATGCAGCCATTTCAGTTCAAAGGTCTGGTGGAGAGAAAAGGAAATAGCCAGAAATAAAAGGCTTGGAGGAGCATGAATCTTTTCCTCAAATCTACACTTGTGTTTTTCTTCTGCAGTTTAGTAAAATTATTTTTGTTGTAGTTTTTAGATGTTAAGATACTTTTTCTCACTAGGCCTATTTACTGTTGGTAGCTCCTAAGTGATTCCCAAGCTGAGTGCTCCTTGCAGACCACAACACAGGCTGCAGGTAGTCCTGTGCAATTTTGTTCCCTGCCCTGACTCTTTGGGAGGCAATGACAAACTGTTGTCTTGACTTGGCTGTCGACAGAATTGGATCCTTTACTTACTAAGAGTGATGTAGACTTTTAGGCTGCACTCTTATTGATCCTATTAGCTTTCTTAGCAATTCATGAATATTTATGGCAACATACCAGCTGCACAGTTTACTTGTTCCCTTAGAGAGAAAGTTGTATTAAATTGGACATAGTTCAGTGACTTAAAGGCATCAAATATTCTCCAAGCTCCTGAACGATGCATCCCAACAAAGAGAAAGTCAGGCAAAAATGCCAGGAGGAACAAGGAGCTCTTGAAGCTGATCCATCTCAGAAAGGAAGCCTACAAGGGCTGCCTACAGAGAAAAAATTGGCTGAGCAGCCAGGGATCAGGTTAGTTAAGCTAAAGCTTAACTCATAGAATCAAATCTGGCCAGGGACACCACAGGCAGTTAGAAATGCTTCTATAGAGATAAAATGAAGACTAGGGAAGATGTGGGCCCTCTCTGGAAGGAAAAGGGAGACCTGGTTTCCCAGGACATGGAGAAGGCTGAAGTACTCCATGACTTTTTTACCTTGGTCTTCACAGTGCTCCAGCTGCACTGTCCTACTTTCCAAAGGCAAAGGCAGGGACAGGGAGAATTAACTCCCTGATGTAGGAAAAAATTTGGTTTGAGACCATCTAAGGAATCTGAAGGTGCACAGGGGGACCTGATGAAATGAATTCATGGATCCTGAGGAAAGTGGTGAAAGAAGAGGCTAAGACAGTATGCACAATATTTGAGAAGTTGTGGCAGTTGTGTGATGTTCCCACTGATTAGGAAAGGAGAAACAACCCTCATTTTAAAAGATGGGGCTACAGGCCAGTTAGTTTCACCTTGAGGCCTAGCAAGATCATGGAGCAGATCCTCCTGGAAACTATGCTGAAGCACATGGAAAATCAGGAGGTGATTTGTGACAACTAGTATGGCTTCACTTTAGTGTCAGAAAAATTTGGTGACTTTCTATGATGGGGTTACAGACAAGTTGTTGCTGCCCCATCCCTCAAAGTGTTCAAGGCCAGGGGCTCTGCACAATCTGGTCTAGTACAAAGGGTGTTGCTTTAAGGTCCCTTCCAACCTAAACCATCCCATGATTATGATTCTGTGTTTTTAAACTCATGCATTTATGCTGAATAAATCTCCAAGTAAATATACAGTGGTATGCTTTAGCATTTCCCTCTCTCTTTTTTCAGTTGAGTAGGTTGTCTAGAAGTGGACTTGCTGTGATCTCAAACTTAGTTAAATTCTGGTTTGCTTAGTGAAATTATGCTGTTTTCCAAGTATTGAAAATGCCATGAATTTTAGGGGTGCTGCAGGTTTTTGCTACTGTTGTTATAGATCTTTAATCCTCTTATCCATTTTCCTGAGAAGTTTGGTTGTTTCAAGTCTCAAGGCAAGAACCAAAGTGGGGACTAGATCCTTAAACACATGAAGAAATGCCACAACCCTAATCCTAAACCTAACCCTAACCCTGAGGGCAAGGACTGTGAATGTAACTCAAAACCATTCCTGCACACTCCTCCTCCTTGTGCCTCTTAGAGTTTGAATCATCAGCACCAAACAGAAGGGTTCCCCATGTATGCAGCACGTGGTTTGATATGTTTGATATGTAATTTCTAATACATGTAAGCTGCAGACCGAAGCTTGAAAAGGGTGTCAAACAGACTTCAGCTGTCTTAGATGCCCATTCTGGTACTGAAGACACCACTCCCCATACATGCTGCAAAGATAGCAGCAGCAGTTCCCAGTATCTGCACTGTAGTTCCCAGTATCTGCACTGTGATAGACATACTCCTGTGGCTACCTGAACACCACCTCCCATCAGTAACTTTTGCTGGGGTGTCTCTTGCAGACAAGTTTCTGCCACAGATGGTGCTGAGGCATTGCTTTTTGAATCTTACTCTGGAGATTTTTGTTTGCTGTTGGAATCTTATGGATAACTACTGGGGCTGAGCTGAAATGATTAAAACTGAGCAATTAAAAAGAAGGGATAGCAGGGAATGCAGCCCACAGAAACCATCCTGCTACTGCAGCAGTTTCACAGCTGACTGCATAAGTGGATATCTGACACAACAAATGTTGCTTTGAGCTCTGTTCTCTGCTGAGCCATGGCAGTGATTCCATGGAGGCTGTTGTGTGGGTTATTATTATTAAAGACTTTTGGTTAGAAAATTAAGCCAGTGATGTTCTGACTACTCAGAATCTGTCTTTGCAGAAAGGAAGGAAATAAAGAGGTGAAGACCGCCGAGGTGAAGAATAGGGAGGGGTAAGATTCTCGTGACTGCTGTGATGATAGTTTCTGAGCATGAAACTATCATGAAATACATCATTCTCCTGCCCTATAAGAGATCTGAAACCGTAAAAGGTAGAAAATTTTGAGAGTGTTTGTCAAGCCTATATTTCACAGATTAAAGGTGAAAAAAGAAAAGAAGGGAAAAACAAATCAAAAATAAGAAGAAATGGACACACCTTTCTGGGAAACCAAACTTTTGCCTCTGGCTGGTAAATATGCCAAAGTCTGTCAACTAAAATGAAATTTTGCAAAATCCCTGTATAACTATACGAAATGGTTAGGAGAGATCAGGATAACAGAAAGGAATTCAGCACAAAGGCAGGAGTAAACATTAGTCAGGGAAGATGAGACAGCTAAAGGTGATGGTGTATGTTGGTGCTCTGAAAGAAGATTAAAGAAGCAGGCAGTGCCAATCAGTTCAAAATGGAAGAGAAAAACATGAAAAATCACTATATTGTATTTGTTCAGTTTATTTTACTTACTTTTACTTCAGGGTAATTAGAAATATATTTTAATTTCCCCTTTCTGAGGTCATGGGGTATTATTGGTCTTGATGAGAATATGGGCCCACGCATTGAAATGTTTATGCTTATCCCATGTTAACAGATGTTATGGGATGACTTTTCTATGGACTGTTACAGACTGTAGTTGTGTCAGTCACAATCTCCTGCTGTATCACAACAGATGAAAACCCCAGAATACTTTCTAACTCTAACAGGTAGCAGCTTACATGCACTACTGTCTGAGACATGGCAGCACTTTTTTGATATTAAGATGAAGTAATGAGAAATAATGGAGCTATAAACCTGAGAAAATACTTTTTTTCAGCCTAGTGCTTTTCTGCACTAGGCTGACAAAAAGTACAAAATCTGTCATTTTACAGGGGAAACCACCCAATTTTACTTTTATTTCTTTTATAGTGAAGTATATGATGGCAAACAGTTTGCCCTGCTTCAAGTCATTATTGCCTTTGCACCTACTCTTAATTATGTATTTGGAACTTCTTATCTATCTGAAACTGTGACTTTCTTTAGCAGTGGCTGGAACTTGTGCCTCTTTCCCAGAAAGCCTACTTCAATATTAATTCAAAAAAGATTTTGCACTTTTAGCAGGGGAGATATGGACAGATTTGTCTGAAGGCAGAGTGTTAGTGGTTTAGAGTGTCTGGGTTGTCAGAGGCAGCTCGCTCCTAACCTGAAAGTACAGTGAGTACCTGAAAGTGTAATGTAGTCGTGTCTTCTGTCACACACACAGATTCACCAAAGGACATATGGGCAAAGTGGTGTGAGGAGAAACTTTAGAAAGCTTTTTCAAAGTAGCACCACAGATAATCCATCAGTTGCTGGAGTTATTTAAGGAAGTGATGACATAAATGCTGCATTTGGCCTCTGATCTCTTAATGCAAGCTCCTTTAGACAGACTTTAATCTTCCTTTTCAGTGTGTGTATTTATGTGTGTTTTGCTCTTCTTCTACCACTTAGAGAGGTTTTTTCCTTGCAGGAATGGCAGTCACAACTTCATTCCAAAAAGCCTGAAGGGGAAATCCATTGCCATGAGTTTTTGAACCCAGATACATGACAGCAGAAACATCAGATTGTAGGAGGGGAGAAAGGGCTCAGAACTAATTACTTTTCTTAAGAAAGTATCTTCCAGGGATTCTTCAACTAGATGTGCAAAAGTATCCATCTTATGAAAAAGGAGGCTTCATTTGGGAAACCTTGACAGATGGAGCACAAGGAAAGTGAAGTCCCTCTTTTCCTGTGTTGGGAAACAGACCAAGGCAGCAGAGAGCAGCACTTTGCCCAGACACACAGCTGTGGCACTGCACTTAAGGTAGCTTTCTTCTTTTGATTTTCCTGACAAAACCAAAGGAGGAGAGCCCTGAGGAATTAAATCACAGAGAATGATGCAGATTGTCACAAGCTCAGACTGCCTTGGTGACTTGCAGTGCTTGGTTGTGCCACCCTGTGTGGAACAGGCAGGATGTGATGTGTTTCCTGACAAACTTTCAAGTCTATCCGATTAGATTCTGTTTTTTATTTGGAAGATACTGGAATGCCAGCTAAGGTTCTCTATTTTGGAAGCAGTATTGTGAATATAGGTGCCTGATATTTTTTCTTTCAAGTTTTCTTTTCTCTCGAATCTTCTACCATTTTCAGACTGTTTTGGTTATGCAGTCTAGGTAGGGATTCTCTTGCTGACTGAAGCAGCCCAGAAATTTGAGTCCGACCAAAACACTTTAAAATGGCCAGCAGTACTGTGGATCTTTGAGGGAATTTGAGGTCCTTTAGCTTCTCTTGAGAGGATTTAGCTCTTCTGTTAATTGTACTAGGAGCCACAGTTGTCCTAGCAAGGGTTGTCCTTGATGGTGTAACAAGCTGGTGGACATCCTTGTCAATTCAGCATTTCCTTGGGGCTCTCTCTTTGTGAGAGCACAGCCTGTTGAAAAACAATTAGCCAAAGTAGCTCATCCAAATAACATGCTATGTGTGGACAAGACCATAATCTAGTGGAGAATTTAGTTTTGCTCTTGGGGAGCATCTTGGGGAAGGGTAAACCAGTCTTTCCTAAGGAAGCTTATGCTTTCACCAGACTACTGCTGGGGATAATTAAGCTAATGGTGAATTGCACCTTAGTGGCAGCCATGTATCTGTCATGAAGCATTTTCCTCAGACACCTTTAGTGTATTTTGCAATCCCTTTTTTTTTTTCCTTTAAAAACAATTTATTACTCCCTTCACAGCACAACCATCTCGTCATGGAGTTTAGTCATTATTGCATAACTTGAGCTATTAATAGCTAATTACACAGTTAATGTGTAGTTCTGTCACATTTTTTTTTTTAACATAAACCCTGGAAAATGTGTATTTCCTTTTAAGGCCAGCACTTTGGTTTTTTTCCTCAGCCTAAGTTTTAGAGTGTTACAATGCTTTCAAGTGTTTCAGAATTCACAGATGATGGTAGCAACAAGGTTTGGTAGGTAGCTGATAAAAAGTAGCCTTTTCCTCATGACCCTCCTTTCCTCCATCCCTTCCCTCACAGCAGCCTTTATAATACAGAATTTGTGTACATCTTTATATGCATCTTCTGTTCTAAGGAAGTACTTTTTCAATAAATACGATGTGGAATAGCAATCTTTTTAGACAGCAATCATTAGCTAATGGATGGAACACTAGACTGAAATTCAAGAAATGGAAAGTAGTTTAAAGTGAAGATTTACAATAGAAGTAGTAAAAAAAGATTATGCTTTCCTTATTTATTGTGTTTGATTTTAGACAAAGCGTGCTCAGTTTTAAAACAGAGAGAAAGGAAATGTGTGAATCAGTCATCCTAAGTACTCCCTTTGGGACCCAGAGGTCAAACTGATGCATTATTTATTAACCATTACCAACACTAGAAATTTCCACTGGCAAAGTTATGTAGTTATCCTGTTTCTCCCACCTATACAGCCCTGATTATATAAATGAAAACTCAACCTCTGTGGTATAGGTGGCTTTATCCATGATGTCTGTTTATTCTGTGCAATATCCTTTCACATTTTAAAGAATTAGCTGCCTATAGCCCTGGGCAAAGAAAGGCAGAGATTAAAGAGAAGCATATTGTATTCCTGAACTGGGACTTCTGATTGCTTAAGTAGCTGCTGCAGGTACTTATCAGCTTTAAATTACTGCTGAGAGGCTATTCGAATGCAGCTGGGGGGTTGTTAAAATGTGCTAATGGCTTATGGTTTTCATTGTGGGACACCAAGGTGGAAGACTTCAGTTCCCACGACCTACATTATGTCCCGTGCAGGTGCAGAGGAGACAAAAGAAATTTTTATTTTAATATAATTTATTTGAGCTAGAGCTTAAGTTAAGGCCTTAAAAATACCTCAGTGGTGTCTATCTGTAAAAGACAACCTGTGAAGGGCAGCTGTTAGCTGTTTACACATGGGAAGGCCTGGCAGGCTGGAATAATCTGTTTTTAAACTGTGCCCTGTTACACCTGTGACCATAACTGTGAGTCTGCACTGATGTACCTAATTGTCTTCAGTGGGATGGGGGCTTGTGGAGAGTAGTTTGGCTCAGCAGGTGAAACCAAGGCAACGTGCTGATGTGTCAGACTTTATATATTCAAACAAGCAAGCCATACTTTCCTTACCTGTGGCTGTGTTGGCTTTGCGGTGTTTTTGGGATTAGGAAAATCTTCAGTGAGTCAATTCAGCGAAGATGACTCTGAATGTCGGTGGGAAGTGACTCTGCACAGTGAGCAGGTGCCATCTTCACACAGTATAATTGTCTTGCATGGAGACTGAAGGGTGGGGTTTGCTGAAGGAGAAGGTACAGCTAAATCATCACACTGCTTCTGTGTTTGTGCCTACGCTGTGCTTTGCACCTGCAGGCATGGAAATATGCAGCCTGCTGGCTCCTCAGGAGGGACAGAGCTCCAGTCTCCTTAACAGTAGGCTCTCTGGGTCCTGGTGCTTGCACGTGTGGGATGAGATTAGTTAAAAGTGTATGGGTGGTGTTGGTTGTTGTGACTGCAAAAGGGCAGGTAATGCATTTGTGCAGAACTTGTTGAAAATAGCAGTTCATTTGGATGGACCTCTGAGGTGAGTTTAGAATCAAACTTGGCTAGAAGGGCTGTCTGTGAACTTACTTTGGAGAAGGCAGGAGGCTGATTTTTTTAATCCGTTTTCATGAGGTAGACATTGATAAATGAAGGTTAAAAGATGGTTTGGTGTAGGAAAAAAATAATTTTTTTGCTGTTAAAAAGTCTCCAAACTACCTTATGTGGAAACATGTGTAATCAAGTAATTGTTGTGGTTTTTAAATGTTTGTTAATGAAGGGATTTCATTCAAGAATGCCTTTTTTTTTTTTTGACCTCTCTTTTGAAAGTCTTATCAGCTGGTTTGATGCAGAATCCATTTTACTATAACTCTCTGTGTTGCTATTTCTTGAAAGTTATTTTTGTATCAGGAAAGACTGTTCTCTGCTAGAGATGCTATAACACTTGATGGCTTTAGAGATGAGAGGATGGGGTCTGCTAACAGCAATTTCTATAGTATACTCAGTGGTATTTTGAGGCAAAAATAGAATAGGGACAGACAGTTCCTTGACTTTCTTTTTAGAAATAAAGTTATTTCACAAGTATTCTGTTCATTCAAAACCACTCTGGGAATATTATAACTGAAATAATGGTTCTTTTTTTTCTTGCGTCAGTTAAGTAATAAACCTTTGACTGAGAAACCCCTATGGGAGCAGGGTAATGGGGCTTACCAGATAGATCTGACACCAGGAATAATAATCACTTTGTGAATGGACCCAGTGGATGAAAGAAGAAATGGTAGAAGCCCTTCTGTATCAAAACCACAGTATGTTTGGAGAGGAAAGTGTTCCTCCTGCTCTGTAGAGTGGCCTGGCTAGTTGGAACTGGAAAAGAAGGATCATAATGGTTTGGGATGCACAGCTCTTCAAGACACTGATTGTGAGGCTGATTTGGTAGCCTAGTAGTTGGGGCATTCACTTGGAAGAACGAAATTGAGTGCCTGATGTTTAAAAGCATGAGAGATCCCCTTGTTCAAATGTCATAGATCGGAGTCTGTAGAGCTTATTGACTCTTCCTGGTCTGATAATGAGCTGTACTGACTATTTCTTGCATTAAAGGATAGATATGGCTTACTAATTGTACAGAATGTGAGGAGGAAAATAGATTTGCTGTGGTTAAGCTTCAGATTTGCAGTTATTGAGTCATAGGTCTGTAAACTAAATCACGTTTTTGTTAAACTACTGCTGGTAATTTGTGTGTATTTTCAAGGAATTGGTACACAGCTGTCTCCTCCCAGTCCATGCTGAAGATCACTTGCTTTCCTTTGCACTGCAACAGCAGAGGAGAACTCAGGCAAGAACTAAGCAATTCACTCCGTGTGTTGCCAAAGTACCTGTACAGTTTACAGCTCTTGCTACACAAAGGAAGAGCTCTGTCTTCAGTGAGGGAGGTTGACACAACCCTTGTATTCTGATCAAAGAAGGTTTTCAGGTATCCTAGGAAGAGATTAGAAACTCTGGAAAGGCTGGGAGAAATGGCCTGAAAACTAAGGCTCCGTCTCTGACTTAAATGGTAATTTATCTTGCAGACTGAATATCCTCATGTTAGATAATTCAGAGTACTGCTGCATGTATATACTTCTGGAATGTGGAGTTCAGTGTAGATGAATAATAAATGAATGTAAGAATGTTAAATTCAGAAGTTAATTTAAACAGCATTACATGCATTAGTGACAGCAGAAACAAATGCATGTGAATTTATATTCTGCAAATCTGTGACAATTATTTTATGTGAATCCTCAGCACCTGTAAATGTTTAACTTAGATAGTGCTCTTGCATACTATACTCTCTCTAACTTTGGTGTTCTGGGCCTGAGTTAAAAGGAGTTTAACATGGGGTTTTCCTAACTCCAGTACCATAGATATGTGATGTACATATGTGATAGCTTTAAATTAACTAGTCTGCATATGGCTAACAATTTAGCTATGAGATTATAAGGGTCCTTTGCATGTCTGAATAAATGAATTTGTGGATAACTTTTGACAAATTTAGAGGATTGTTGTTCCTGTGCTCTGTGGCTAACCTGGTTTATCAAATTGCATATTGAAGAATATGGTTAAATGTCTAAGATTTAAGGATAATAATATTATGTAGCCTAATTTTTTTTGAGGAGAGATCTCTTCATGTCTTGACTTCTCCTTCCTCCCAATCCCAACATCTGGTTTTTATTCCTAGGACTTTGCCTGTTTTTTCTTAAGGCAAGTAACACTAAAGTAAGAAGCTTTCCTTTTGCAGTGGCATCCTTGGTTAGTCCTTCACCGTGAATCATTCTTGGCCACTTATATAATGGCCACTTTCTGAAAGTGATTATAGGATTTATATAGAGAACAAAAACATTATGGAAAAGCCTTTTTGAACAGACCCCTATGAGCAGAGGGCACTTTGTGGTTGGGTCTGTGGCAGCTGTGCGTGAGTACCTCTCCAAGGCATTTTTTGGCTCTGGAAAGTGGTTGGTACAGTGATATTTCATGGAATGTAGATTACAAAGGCAGAGGGAAGTTACTGCCTTCCAGGCTTGGAGCTTTTTATCTTGCTCTTGTAGCTCTGCAAACGGTCCTAGAGCCTTTTGGCTGCAGCAGAAACATCTCTGTTCCCTCAAACTAGACTTGGGATGTAGATGGGATTCGCAAAGTCATCGTTTACTGTTTTTTAAGAGGTTGTCTCTTTGCTGTAGTTTAGACCTCCTGCTTTTAGGAAAAGCCAAAGAAAACAATTTTGATTCTTTCTGAGCTTCATACCTCTTCATTTATGCTAGCCATGCTTGAAACAATCAAGTGTAACTTGTGACTTGCATTTTATCAATTACTGTTGAAAGAATGACGATGTAAAAAGTGTGAGGATTGCACCAAACAAAACAGATGTTTACTCTTTACTGATATTCAAAATCTATGGCCCTGAATATAATTGTTTTATTAGTAATATAAATGGAACACATTTGTACCCAAGATGGTCCTCTTGCAAGAGAGAAAGTTTACATATTCAGTAGATATATAGGACTTCTTTATCAAATACACAACACCTCTGTGTAAGTTGGAAATAAAACATAAGTGGTGACATATATAAATCTGAGATCATCACCAGTTTTATTCTACTGTTATGCAAAGTCAAGTTGGAGTGATCACATGATAATTTAAAACATTAAAAGAAAATTGTCCCACTAATTTTTACACTGAAGCAGCATATTTTGCTTGGAGATTGTCTGTGTAGAGCAAAGTTTAAGTTCAGCAGTACAAGGGACAGGAAATCTGTGATGTTGCTAAACAGAATTTCTAAAAAGGCCTCAAGAGGTACTAATGAACAAAGCAGTGAATACCAGAGACTATTAAAAAGGGATCTTGGTGACAGCCTCTGAGGACCACAAATGATAATATCAAAAGCTTCTGTCTAGACTTTTAGTCCTTTTTATTCTGTTCTGTGAATGTTTTTCAAGGATATGACTCAAATTTTCAGTTATTGCTTGTAATGAGAGGGTTTTGGATCCCATCCAAATGTTACTCTATTTACTAACTGAGCAAGCAAATTTCTCACTTCTTGGGCTCTTCCCTCCTCTCCCTTCCCCCACCATTTCTTTCAATGTTGCTGTCTCACATTCAATGTTAAATAAATCTGTATTACTGACTTTTCTCTATAGTCTTCTTTGCACCTTAATTCAGGCAGAGGCAGTAATTAGGTCATAACAGGTGCTGAAGGAAAACATAATAGTTTTGTGGACTGAAAATATGTGTCATTTAACTGGGATTGCAGTCTTATCTTTTGGACTCAAATTATACATGTATTTCCAAAGATGAGTTGGACAATCTACCTATGTAATAACTTGGACTTCTTTTCCCAAACAGCGATGGTGGGAAAAAAACAATAATAAAAAAAAAGATAAATTTGCAGCTACTATCCCCATCAAGCATGAAGCAGGTATATTGGGTAGTATGTTACCACTCTTCTATTAAAAAATACAGTATGGCACCTTGTTTTTAGAGAGACACAGCAGTGGTCTGCAGAGTCAGGCATGGGCACCTCAGGGTGTGTGCAAGATGGTCCCCCGGGGTGCGAGAGGAAGTACTGGAACCCCTCTTTATGTATCCTTTTTAGGCAAAAAAAGAGAACAAAATTAAATTTACTAATGCTTAATACACAGCTTGACACTGGTTCTCTCACTTGGTCCATGTCAGATGACCACAGTAAGGTCCCAAGGTCTCGTCAGGGAAGAATGGATGCTCCAAAACGTAGAGAGGTTGACAGTGGCACCTTCACTTGTTCATTCACTTGAAATATTTTGTGATGTATTACAGTTTATAAGTGTCTGGTTAAGTGGATTTAAACATTATATGATTTGCTTTTAGCTAAACTAACCCTCACAAAACAGGCAAGTGTCTTAAAAAGATCCCTGCCATGAAACTTGTGGATTAACTGTAATACTATTAATGTGAGAACAAGTGAGCAAGAAGAACATGGCAGAGCTGACACTTCTTCCAGTCATAGTAGAAGCTGTCAGCTGCATTATGAGGTGAAAACAATGATGTCCTTACCAGATCTGACAAGAACTTGGAAAAAATTAAATTATCAGTATAGAAATAAACTGAACTTTGAACCAGACTTTTGAATTGCTGCATCACAAGGTATTAAGCCAAATTGCCAAAAATAATGGACCATATTTGATCCTATACCTCTCCCTAAAAAAATTGAAAAAATTAGTCATATTTTTGAGGGAAAGAAAAAAGAGTCTTTTTGTGATGTTAGTAAGTAAAATGTTAATTAAAATATTGAATATTTATTTTAATTTGATTTTTTTGTTTGTGTTTTAAAATGTGCATAATGTATTAAAAGAGTAGTACATATACATGATTTTTAAAGAAATAACTAAACGTGTATTGGAAGTGCATGCTCAAATTTATTTACCAATAGGCATACATGAGAAAAAGATTTGGAAACTGCTGATCTAGAGAATAGACATTTAAACAATAAATAGAGGTTAGATCATTAGATCGTTCAGGCGTTTGGTGTCTTACAACACTTTAGATTGTTGGTGTTGTGGGGGAATGGAAACTTTCCTGTGGTTTGCTTCTCACAGGGTGCCTCAGAGGGGATTCAATTGTATCAGGTACAGAAGGCAGTGCCCTGTGCTGCTGCTGTTGCTCTGAGACACGTGTTGTGCAGTGCCCGAGTAATGAATTCAGCTAGAGAGTCTATGTATCAACTACTGGTGTTTTGTTGAGTTCATTAACATCCCTTTCCAGGTTTTAACTTTCTAACATGAGTGGCTTTGACTGGAGTGATTAGCACTAACCTTCGTGCCTGTGGGAAGGTTAAAATGACATAAAATGTTTTGGAACACAAACTTTGTAGTGGTCTTCATTATGTGAAATACTGCTGTATTAGTCAGCCAAGGACACCTTGATTAGTCTGTAATGTCCTTCTATTAACAGTTTCTTTTCCCCCAATGACAGATATTTATTAATACAAGCTATACAGCGAAGATTTATTTCTTCTACAGAACTATATACATGTTCTTGTATTTCTGATTGTATAGCAATTTTTGAATTAATGGTAAAAGACTAATGACCTGAGGAAAGACATGTGGAGATGCAAAACTCTGCCAACTCTGACTGTACAACATGGTGCTTTTTATGTTGGTTCTACATGAATGAATGTATAATCATGTATTTAATGTGAATATCAGGCATTGCTCTGTAGTAATGAATTAGCACATTATATTGCACAGGGAAATGCAATCAATGACATTTCATGTTCATTTCAGCTAATGTCACTGTTTTTTATAGTCTTATTTCAGTCTTTTCTATTGCTTCAAAAGTCTAGTGCTATTTTTGTGTGTGAAGCAACTCTAAGTCTGCATTTATTAAGGGCACAACTTTGCATACATCCAGACTAATGCTAAAATTTAAACCATAGGTGTGCAAGTTAGGCCTGAGATAAGACTTTCTTGATGCAATTATAATTTCTGGACAATGAAATGCCTTTATCATGAATATGGCAAGAGGATACAATACTCTGTTAAATGATTTTTCTTTTCCTTTTTTTTTTTTTTATTTTGCTCAAATGCTTTTTCTAGTAGGTTTTAGTCATACTTGGTATATTCTATTCATGGGAAGAGGTAACTTGGGCATAACTCAAACCCATAGATAGCCAATTACTTGGAGTTGTATTTTGTGTTGTCTTCCTGTGCATTTCCCACCTGATTCACTGTAAAGGCCATCCCTTTCCACTTGGTTAGTTATAAACCTGGGATATCTTTCCCTATTTCACCTTCATCAGTACCTGTGCACCATTTTTCTATGCTCTGGCAATTACTTTGCTGTGCAAAGCAAACTGTAAGGGACAAACAGACCAAGTCTGTCCTCCGCACCCACCACCCCCTGCACTGATTCCAAAGGTTGTGCTGGTGCTGAGCACCAAACAGGACTTTCAGGATGGGTTGTATCCATTTCTACCATGCAGGTGAACTCTCTAGAGCTAATCCCCAGTGACAGAGGAGGGGTGGTGTGTGTGTGTATAGAAAATATTGCATTTCTGGACTTGCTTATTTTGTCCTAAAAAGAATTCACGTATTCTTTTCAGAAAGCAGGAGGAGATCAGAGGACTGATCATTACTGCAGTTTGCTCACAGATTGTGTTGGTAACTGGTGGGCCACCACCTTGTCTGTTTTCTAGAAAATGTACTGCCAAAATATTCACAAAGGTCTGCTGGGGAGTGGAAGGAGGAGAGCAAGAATGAGTCTTAGAGGATGTAGCTCAACAGGAACCTGGAAGGTTATTTACTTGCCACTCAATATTAGGAAGTTTTTCTACCTTCTTATTTTAAAACCCACTGCTTCCAAGTATTAAAAAATAGTTGTGTACTTTTAAAAGCTCTAGCATAGTTTAATTTTTTTCCCTGTTGTTCATGGAAGACATTGTATCCATTCTTTATTTCAAGGCTCATTTGGACTTATAATGACTTAGCTTTGTTAAGAAAGATTGGCTCTGCTCTCATGTGAGGTGACTCTCCAACAAGTTTTTTATACTTGTATGTTTTCTTCTGTTTTGCTTCAGTTCCAGAACCCCTTCTACTTCAAGATTTAAATTCTGAGAGGGGTTTTTCCTACTCTAGTTGTGTTAAATATTTATATCAAATAAAGAGAAATAGTGGAAGAAATAGAGTTGGGATGACATTATTGTTACCAAATAGTACCCTGGAGATGTAATGAATAAGTCAGATGTTTAATATGAAAGAATGATCAGTTTAATTTCTGCATCCTTCAAATCTGTGTAATCATGTAATTTATCAGTAGCTGGCATAAAATGTCACTGGTGACATGGTATCTGTTATAAACAGATTTTAATTTACAGATAAATATTAAAATACTGAATATTGAGGAAGGAAATTGAACTCCTTTTTCCATCTGCTTATGTGAATTCCCACAGCTATGTTAGAAGTGCAGCAGCATGAACATAAATTATGAGAAAAATGTGTTTATTATTTAAGTAACATGTAATGCTCAGCTTTTAAGAGCGCGCATCTGGTTCTGCTTTTCAGTTGAAAATACAGTTATCAAAGGCAAAGAGACTTAAGCCCGAGTTTCAAAGTAAAACAAATCTGGGGTCTATCCTGTATTTCTTCTTAATCTTGTCAGCCCCTATTTTTGTTCAGAATAAAGCACCAGTGAACTTTAATACCAAGTTCTTCACTCTTGCTTTTGTCTCAGCCTTAATTTCTCCCATTCTTTCTCATGTTTTATAGTAACTGGTGTTTTTTTTTGGTTTTGTTTTTTTTTTTTTTTTTAAGTTGCTCAGCCTGAAGTAGTAGAATAAGTGCAAATTATCATTCTTTCCTTAGGGTCTACTTTGCTGTTGGGATTCTGGAACTGCAATAATATGAACACTCAAATGAGAGCAGAACTTCTACCTTGTGAAGAAAACAAAGTCTGGTTTTCTATAGATTTTGGCCTCATGAAACATGGCTTTGACAGCAATGGCTAAACAGCACAAAAATGAGCAGGAAACCACCTTGACCCAGATTTTTGGGGTTCTGGTTTTAGTAAGTCCCACCTTCCATTGTATTTCCATCTTACCTCGTCAAACAGGAGGAGGTTCTGTCTCTAGATTAAATTCCAAAGTTTGCATTGATTTCTGTTCCCTGAAACTCTCCTCAGCAGTCAAGATTCCATGCTGCTTCCCAATAGGGTTCTTGATTATGATTTCTCTGAAGAGCTAATTAAATATTATGTATATTAAGTATTATTATGTATAAATAAAAAATGCCTAAATTGGACAAAAATTCTGATTTTGTGGGTAGCTATGGAGGACTTCATGTATCAGGATTTTTAACTGACCTTGATTAGATGTGAAGAAAAAGTCTCCTGCAAACCATATGACAAATTTCTGCCTCTAGGACTTGCTGCCTGGTCTGATGACAGAGTTTGAGCATTGCTATAACTGAGTGGCTGTAAGCAATATCTTTGCCATAGTTATTTACTTTTTCCTTGGTGTATGAAAAAAAAAAAAAAAAAGCCTCTGTTTTTGCAGTTTTAGGTTAGGGTTTTTTTAATGTTTTGACATATCTAAGTGTAGAGTGTGAAAAGGCTAGACCAACTCCTTTGAAAATGACCCTTCAGAGTGGTGAGTGTGTATTTCTGGACTGTCATGGTTCATAAATTTTATGTGGCTGATGAATTACACAGTATATAACCACCCCATACTTTTTACTTCCTGCTGTGGCTAGAGAAGCTTCCTGAACCCTCTGTGGTAGAGAGGGACAAATAATTTATTGGCTTTTCTCACTTCTGAGTTTTGTAGGCAAAGGACCAAAATTACTTCTTGCTGTATGACAGTAAACCCAGACTTTTTCCTAAGTCTATATTATTCAAACATCTGGGAAGTGTTTGTTCTACCACTGAAAAAAGAAATTATACTTAATTTCAATGTAGTTGAGAAAACTTGAAAGTCAGGTTTTCATGTATAAATGTCATTATAAGTAACATCTCTCCTGTAGTGCAAGCTGGCTTCTAAGTGCTGTGACTGGGAAGTATCTGTGTCCTTTGTGTCTTCCAAAGGATCTTATCCTAATTTAAATGATGGGATACTGCATGGGATAGCAAGAGTATCTGGCAGCAGGATGTTCTTGGGACAGCTGGGTGCCTGA
Organism: Rhipidura dahli; assembly: GCA_013399225.1. Lineage (NCBI taxonomy): Eukaryota > Metazoa > Chordata > Aves > Passeriformes > Rhipiduridae > Rhipidura > Rhipidura dahli. The sequence continues at coordinate 498,256 of VXAC01000801.1, forward strand.
GGTGTTGTCCCTGCATCCATCACTCCCATGCTCCCTGTGTTGCTCTCTCAGAGGACACTGTTCAGCCTCAGGGGGTCATCTCCATGTCCTCTTCCCACATCCCATGGGACAGCTCCTTGTGAAGCTGGGTACCTCTCCTGCTGCCCCTGTGACCTCTGTGTCTTCCTGTTGAAACCTCTCTTTGTCACCAAGGTCTTCCAACACACCTTGGAAAACCTGGCTTTTGCTTTAGTCTTCCCACTTCTCAAAGGTTGAGAAACTTACAGGTTATCAAAATTCTAAACACAAAAGTGTTGGAGTAGATTTGATGGGAATGAGTTTAAAGGACATTTTGCAAGTGAACTGAATGATGATAAGGATTTCTTCAAAGTAGTTAAATTTCCTTGTGGTGAGTGCTTGTGTTTGGTTACAGGTATCTGAACAGATGCACAGAAATGAACTTTGAAAGGGGGTAACTGGTTTTTGTCTGTATTTTGGAATGGATATGCCAACAAAGTAGTGCTTTTAAGCTGTTTGAGGTAACAGTGAAGATAGAATAGAAAAAAGTGGAACATAAGTCTAGTTGTCCATGTACATTTTAACTGACATATGGGAAAAGTTCTGTTTCCTAAACAGTAATTTTCTTTTAAAATGTTGTATTTTTGCAGTCTGAGTTCGATGGAGTATGTCTATATCTGTATAGAGAATAGCTCTATCTGTTTATATATATTGCTTCAAGAGCAAGTAGTTCAAGGATAGTTTGGGGCCTCATAGCAATGACAGGAATGATAAACCACAGGACAGTGATTTCAGGCTTAGCAGAAACAGGAGAGAGCTCGAAACAGTAGGTATTGCCAGCAGCTGTGCTTGACTGTGTGGCTGGGAATGATGGGCAGATTTATCACAGGTGAGTTCATAAAGGTCTCTATGACTCCAAGAGCAGTGCAAATATACTGGTTGTAGGTGCTGTATTTCAGAGGCATAAAGTCAAAGAAAGGCTGTGTTCCCAGAGGGGATTAGACAGCCATAATGTGGTATGTCCAGAGTGGCTGTCATTTGCAAACCAGCTGGGGATGTGTCTTACTAATGGACTTAGACTGAGCAAAACACTGCTGCAGACACCGTGTGAACCACAGCTGATCGTGCTATCGGTTTCAGGGATCTGTAGAGCCAAAGGAAAAACAGAAACTGCCAGGTGAATGCTTGGAGAAGTGATGTGCAAGTTTAATTCCTTAATTTGAGATGAAGTGAGCAGGAACTTTTGGGATACCGTCTTAGGGAAAAACCTTGTTTATTGGATTACTTGAAAATATAAACTGTGCTCTTAAAGCAATAGAAGACAGTGCTTTTTAAACTGTGAATTGGAGTGCCACTATTTATTTAATATATCAGATTTTACTGGCTAGTATATTTACTATCCGATGGCTGATGTGTGGAAGTCTAATTATTAACCATTACAAAGGTATGAATTATTTGAACCAGCCAATTACAAGGAAATGACATTTTTCCATGCCAAGAGCCCTGGAAAAAAAAAAAATACACCATAGGAGCATCTGTACTCAGTCCAGTCAATTCATAGTGTATGCATCCTCTATCTTTGATAAAAGGCTGGGAGGTATAAGCAAGCTAAGAATAAAAGAACAGGACAAGTGTCTTTACAAAGAATAAAAGAACACAGCAAGTATTGTATACAATACATATTCCTGATTCTTGTCCAATTTTCACTGGTCATTTCCAAGGAATTTCAGAGCCACCTGTGATTTCTCCACAGTTAGGTCACCTGTAATGGATTTTTTTTTTAGTGAATATATCCACTCTCTTCTTGAACTTGTGTAAATTTTTAATATAAACTATACCCGTGTCAGGGAATTCCATGATCTGTCTCCCATTTAAGAAATAGCTGACTGGGGCTGTGAAGATAGATGCTTACTAGAGGTATTCAGTTTACTGAAAGCTTGAAAACCACACAGATTCAATGGAAAAACATTTACTTTGTCTTCTGCATGGCATTGGCATATATTTTATGTCCACTGTTGTGCCTACATGACACACTTGAGCATTTTCATTTATAATTCCGACTTAAATAGTGTGGAAAAATAGAAATAATAAAATACATCATCTTTATTCATTAATCCTGCTGAAATTTGGGATATGTCAGCCTGTGCAAATCAGTGTGATGGCTCTGACTGTCAGGAATCACACCTTTGAATTGGAATGTTGTGGCTTGTGAGCCAGCAGCTTTCAGGAGTTTGTTATGGGAGCTGACAACCTATTGAAGTGAACTGTACAAAAATAGGGGCTTGTTAGCCACCATCCTTGTGGAAGTGTACTGTTGGAATTAAAGGGTGGGTTAACCTACACCTTTTGAGTCCAAGCAGTGGGCTGGTTTCTGGAGTCAATGTGACTGTACAATAAAACACAAAGAGTTCCCTGAAGCGTGTGCAGTGCTCAGCCTGACCAGAATTTATAACGAGCATTTCACCCCCTTACCAGGGGGTTGGGGCAGTGAATTGGTGTCGTGGACAGGAGGCTGAAAGGGACTGAACAGCCCCTTAGCCATTTATAGCAGGGATGGGCTCACCTTTCTCCATCCCTGCCGAGGGGGATAGGATGGATCTGGAACGAGCAGGACATGCTAAGCCTTGAACCCTTTCCCTTTGTGGACAATACTGGCCTCTTATCTGTCGTGCTGATGGTAGCCAGAAAGAATAAAAAGACTTAAGACTCTATGAAAATGTTTGGATAAGATGCAAAATAAGAGAGATTTCTACAAAATCTGTCTGCCTCTTTACAAAAAACATTCACAAGTTTTGGTTGCCTTTTTACAGAAATGTTCAGATAGGGAGCAAAGTGAAAATTGGAAACTCTGCTGCACATAGAAAGGGGTCTTGCCCCAGCCACTGCACTTTGTATGGCTGCAGAGTGGGAGAAATTGAGGGAGGAGCAGTTGATGCTGGGGCAGGAATGAGGCATCGGATTTGGGAACTGTTATTTTGTTATTGCACTATGGATTATTTTAAGGATCAAAGTGATGAAGACTCTTCTATGGGAAATCTGGGGCTGAGCAAGTGAGGAAAGCTGGTCTGAATATGTGGGTGTAGGGTGTGTAACTGCAAAGAGGCCTTGGTCCCAGCTCAGGTGGTGTGGGTGTGACTGCCAGAATGGCTCTTGGATGGCTGGAAAGGTAGGTGTCCCTAACTACTGTACAATAAAACATACAAGTTCCCTGACATGTAGTCTGGTGTCTTTGTATACCCTGAACATCACCTGCCCCATTGATGGGTTGTGACACTGCTCACTCCTTCGCAGAAACAGCCTGTTTTGTTGTTCGCTCTTTTCCCTAACAGAGGTGATTCATGTCACCAACTCATGGCAGACCTGGAGTGATTTCTGAGAATGAAAGGTGAGTCTGAACATGTACCTTAAAAGGCCTTCTTGTGGCATCAGATAAACCTGCATTTCTTCTGGTGCTCAGAGATCTGCAGGAGTGTGAAGAACAAACAGGAATCCATTTTTTGTATTAGTGTAGCAGTAAATTCAAGTAACTCACTCTACTAGGTTTTTATCACCCTCACCCCATATTTTTAAATGAGGAAAAATATGTCTGCTCTTAGGTAAATATGGTGAGGATTGCTGTGATTTGGATTTCTTTGCTCTGTGCAGCAACAGCAGCATATCACACCACTGAAATCATAGCTGAGGCTATGATTATGGATAGTGCAAGCAGTTGTGTTTGACACAATCTAAACTAACTAGGAAAGCACGCCTCTTCTGTTGTCCTGCTACAGTGAGAGTGTTCACCTTGAATTTTTTAGTAGTTTCTCTAGTTTGATGAAACAGGTGGTATTTTATTGTGGTTATAAAATCCTAATTTATAGCTGAAATATCCTGGAATTTATTTTTTTTTCCTTGTATGTAACGGACCATGATTATACCTGAAAATATACACAGATGCTACTGTCTTAAGATTTCCTCTGTAACAAAAGCACACAGTCAATTCAAAATGGGAATGGATGGACTACCAAGTACTACATCTCTAATCGCATTTTAAAAAAAACCTCTTTAAACAGTTCTGTGTCATTAGACAAGAGCACTTCCATGGGAGTGTTAATGTAGGAAAAATTACTTAAGAACATGCTGAAATATGCACTGGAACTGTGTAAATTAGTATTGCTGTAGGAATTCACATTCAACTCTGCAGCTTGTTTTTCTGCAGACTTAAGTAACTTTATGGGTGGTCTCTCCCTCCTAGTGAATCTCTTGTGAATGCATGTGTGTGTTGTCTTGTTTAATATATTAGAATCTTTTTTTATGAGGTCTCTTCATAAGAGTTAAGGACGTGCTGTCATATTAATGTGAATGCCTTCAGCTGAGTCTAAGAGTGTAATGCAGGATAATATGAACCCTCAGAAATGTCCAAGATGTTTTTGTACCCATACTAAGGTAGCAAATAATAAAAAATTAATATGGTCTCCACTGGTATTTCAGTGTGTTTCCTCTTTAGGTATGTCAAAGCACAGTAAAGGACCTATGATACACTGCTCTATGTGACCTTTAAGGTCCCTCCCAACCTTCCTAGTCTTTATTTCTATGGGATATTTTTATTTGGGAACAAATGACCAAAACATAATCCTTTAGGGACAAAAGGAAAATTTTATTCTTTTTCTTTCTTGGGATGCATGTGAAATGAGGAAAAATCCTGGTCCCATTATAATCCTTTACACAAACCCTCTTCTCTCTTGCTTAATAGTTTTTAGTTCTTGTTTCAAAAGATGTTTTACTGAGAAATCACTTAGAATGCAATTTGAACCATATATTTTAAACTGAACAACCCACATGTATTCCTAGGTCACGCTTCTGTATCCACTGTTTAGATGGCTGAATTGAGGTGTGTGTCCTCTCTAGGCACAGCTGATAAAAAACCCTTTCATTATGGAGAATCGTTCATACACGAGTCTGTTTCAGAGCAGAATTAAATTGTGCTTCAGCTGTGTGTGTTTTCTGCATGGTTACATATTGTTTCTTTTTTGTTGTTCCCTTTGTTTTGTTTTTCTAAACTTTTCTTTCTGTCTTACTCTAAAATTATTTGTGGAAAGACTTTTTTTGACCTTTCTCCAGGACAAAAAAGTTGTGTTTTTTCAGTTCCCCAGGTCCATGCTTGGTATTTTTGATCCAGTAAGAAGTGGAACAATGTGGTTTTTTCAAGTCACTCTTGGTTGGAATTGGTTTCTATGAGGTTTTTAGAATTCTCTTCACTTCCAGAGATTTGTTCTTACTGCTGTAAAGGGTCACAGAGAACCAGAGGAGCAGACAACTGATGGGTCTGTGCTCTGCAGGTGTCTGAAGAGCTGCTCTTTCTAGCTCTGTTATGATGCTACAGAGAAGGATCCCCTCCCCTTCCCCAATGCAGCTGTCAGAACACACAGCACCTATTCCAGACTGCAGGAAAATACTAACTCTTCTAATTTTAGCTTAGGTCATCCTAGATGCTTAATCCTGATTTCCAGGGCAGGAAATGGCCATTGACATTAAAACAGAGTCATCTGACACTATTCACTGAAATGATTAGCTAGATTGCTCTGGGTTATAAAAAGTGAACAGCGTTGCAGTACAAACTGCACCATGGGTCTTGGAGTTTGTTGTTACTGACACAATGGACAGCTGAAGCTGCTCTTGTGAGTACTCAGAGTTTGTTGGATTCTTAAACTGTGGAAAGCATTTATTATGTTGGGAGTATTGACCTAGAAAATGTGTTGTTTTCTGTCAAGTCTGTTGCTACAATTTTTACAATACGAGAACATCTCAGTTTATTTCTGAGATAATTCACAGACCTGCAGAAGCGCAAGCCCCTAGGGTTTCAGGAGGCACTAAAGTTCTCTAACAGGTATTCCAGGCTTTGCTCTGGGGCAGAAGTTAGTAAAATAAATGACTATTGTGCTTAGAGTTATAGCTCTTCAAAATGCTGTGGTTGTGAATAATTAACATGCAAAGTAAGTGGAAATTTATCAGAAGTATTTCAGAATTCAGCAGATCTGGAGAACAAGGGCTCAGAATGACAAAGTACTCTGTTTAATAGAGTTCCTCTGGTGCTCAAAGGCATTACCAGCCCAGTCATGACTGGCCTGGGAACTCTGCTTTCATGGAGCTCTGCATTCCCATGGGTTTTTATGGGGTGTGAGTTTCTCTCTTTCCTCAGGAGTTTTCTAGATATTGAAGAAAACTGTTGTGACAGACCATACACTTATGAGAAAGGAGACACATGGAAGCAACTAAACAGTAACCTGATGTTCAGTGGATGAAGCTGATATGTCTGTATGTGGTAGACTAACAGGGATAAGGGCAAGATGCTCACCAGCACATCTTTGCCAGAAGAAAATTTCTAGCTAATTGTCTTTTCCAACTCAAGTACTTTTCTTAATTCCAAAACAGATGTAGTGGGCTTAACTAGAACACTTACACTTATTTTTGGAACACTGAAGTAGTAGCATAGATTGAAGGTGTGGGTGTGACACTTTTACTTGAGTTGCATTTCAACAAGTATTAATACAGGATGACTATGAGTCTATACAGAGAAGTAATAAGGTGGTAGAGGAATCTCTGAGGGGCACATGAAGGAAAACAAGATGAAGATACTTAAAATGGAGAAGACTCAAAACTCAGATCAGGTGAAAACACAGTCAGATAGATGACATTGTTATATAGCACTGCATATCAAATGGAAGACTATGATCCTGCTCATCTGGAGATAACAATTTATTTAGAACAGATAAAAATTAAAATGTCTTAAGTTGTATCTGTTGATCTGTTTGAATGACATTACATTCTTTAATACTGGAAAGTGCACTAAACTCCCACAACAGAAATATATTTAGATTCTCTAGGATAGGATTTTAGAAGTTATGTCAAACTTTATTTTCATCTAAAATTGAAGTTAAGAAACATTTCCTAACCTTATGATTTTGACAGCTAAACACTGTTGAGATCTGCTTACATTGAAAATACTTAATGTTTTGAGTTTGTATGTGTGTGGTTATGTTGCCTGCAGCACTTCACTATCATCTGCTACTGTTGCTGTGAAAAGGTTAAGATCATTCTAAAAGTATTTTCACAGGGAAGGAAAACTCAGTAACGGAAGAGGATTTCAGTCAGCTCTGGCAAGTATAAAAAGTGCCAGTGTGTCAAAACTGAAACTGTAAAAAAAAAATCAGGCAAAACCCAAATAAAAATGTCTACACATAGTATTTTTCCCTCTTTCAAATGCTCATTGAAGTGGATTTTACATTTATTGTGGTTAGTAGCAAGGGTTACTACCTTTGCACTGCTTTTGTGCTGTTTTCTGCTTGCTCTTCACTAAAATGAGATTGACTCATTTCTATACAATCCTGGACAATACTATTTGCATTAAATTTGAAACTGAACCTCATGTTTTTATTTTACTTCTGGTTTTAGGGAGTCTCACTGTTACTAGTTGTTCCTTTTTTTTCTAAGCAAGTTAACAGCAGCTTATGCTTTTAATTAATTCTACAAGAATAGCTGAATTTAATTTACATTTTTCTTGGGAAGAATGCAAGTGGAACTAAAACAACTGAACTGATTCATAAGCTTTACTGCAAGTGATGAGTGTGACTTGATAATTTCATTAGTGGAGAAACACCAAACCCTACCCCTTTTGAACACCAAGGTTTTAGGCTCAATTCTCTTTCCCTTTTCTTTTGGTTCTCTCTGACTCTGTTGCTTCGTATTTTTCCCCAGCTGTTACCAAGTAACAGCCAGCAAATTGCCCTTCTCTTTAACAGGAGAATGCTTGGGTATTGTTTGGCTGAAGATGTTTCTTGCTACTTGACTCCCTTGAGGACAGCAGTAATGTCTACTTATTTCTGCTAGGAATTTCAGATATGCTGGAAGGACTTTTTGCTTCACAGTGCAAGTGGTTTCTTTAATTAACCATTAACCTGGGTTGCAATGAGCCTTTTCTTCTTATCCCTTAATGCAGTAGGGCATTCAGTCTCTGCAGACTGCTTTGAAGATTTCTTCTCTGCTTGAGGGTTATTTTTATTTATTAAATTAAATGAACAGTTCTTCCTTGTTGATTCTTTACACTGACACAAACTCTGGACTCTCTGCTGCTGCAACATTCAGTGTAGCTGGGGTTGTGTTGGGATGTGGTGTAATGCACTTTTTAATCTTTGCTTTCTTTTTCCTTCTCTTTTTTCCTATGAAGGGCACAATCCCAGTGTTCCAGATCCTTAAACATAAAACCCCCAAACCAACCCTCCCACTGTATTGTACACAGTTTCCTCTTTTCTGAAGAAGTTTCATCTGCTGTAACCCAAAGGGTATTTATAAACCTTCCTACAAGGAACTATTACCATATTGTTAGACATCTTAGTCTTATACTTGCCCATCAACCCTTACCCACAAAGCCTTTGAAGTTTAGGTATCTTAGTTTGATGCCCCAGGAAACTATGCCAACTTCTAAAATGAATTTTAAAAGCTCTTCCTACAGCAACCTTTTCAATCGTAGTATTGCAATTCCAGTCACTTTTACTTTGCATTATCACTGTGGGGATCTTGTGAAGAGATGGACATGGCAACACAGGCCTGTAGGCTAGAGGGACCAAGACTATGTCTGTAAAAGAAAAAAAAAAAATCCATCAGTTCAATAGTCACAATGGGATTATGTGTGAATTATCAGTGAATGATGTGGAAATGATAAAACTTGTAGCATCTTAGGAAACCTTTTCCATTTTTGTCAAAATATCTTTAGCTTTGAAGGGGCCTTAGGGAGTCTTCTTCAATAAACTGCACTTAATTGGTGCAGTTTGTGTGAACTCAGACACGTGCTCATAATTGTGTACCCTGTGTGGAATATTTAATGGAGTTGTACCAGGTAAAAATTCAGACCAGGACAAAATGAATGACTAGAGAGATGCTTTCATGGGCAGGTCTGTTCCAGGGTTTCTTCAGAGCACTAAGCTATGTGTGCTGCCTTTACCTTGGAGAGAATGAGTGAACTCTGCTGAACTGAGTGGTATCTCTGCCATTGCTCTGAATGTTTCGACAGGAAGATCTATGTTTTGACTAAGCTTGACTGATCATTCACTCTTGTATAAAAGAAAAAATTCTTTCTTTATCTATCTTTTTGATAGTTGTCTCAGACTATTTAAGCAATGTGGTTCCATTGGTTGTGGCTGGGATAAAGTTAGTTTTCTTCAGAGCAGTTTGTATGGTGCTATGCTTTGGATGTGCTGAGGCAGCACCAAGGTCTTCTGTGTTTCTCAAACTGTTCCACCAGCAGTGGAGGAGGCTGGGCGTGCACAAAAGTTGAGAGGGGACACAGCCAGGACAGCAGACCCCAAATGACCCATAGTGTAAAATATGGCTCCCAGGGGGGTACAGAAAAGAAGGAAGAGGGGGTACAAATTAGGAGGAGAGCATGACCTTGGGAGCGATGGTGTTTGTCTACCAAGGCTGCTATTAGCTGAGATGGAGCCCTGCTCTTTGGGGAATGGCTTTGGGAACATCTGCCTGACCTTGAGAAGTGGTGAACAAATAGCTTGCTTTGTTTTGCTTGTGTACATGGGTTTTTTGTATCTTTTAAACTGTCTTTATCTCAATCCACGTGTTCTTGCGTTTTTATCCCTCTGATTCTCTCCCTCATCCCACAGTGAGGGAGTTAGCGAGGGATTAGGTGGTGCTTTGCTGCCCACTGGGGTTAAACTGTGACAGAAGCAAATTCTTTAAATGAGTGCAACTGATTTTCACTGGCAGCTCTTGAAATACATTTTCCCATGGGCTTCTGTCCAGCAGTGCAGACCAGGATTCCAACATGAGCCAATGCATTTTTAAGGGTTTCACCATGTGGTTTGAAGCTGGCTAGGTGGCAAGCCCCACAAAATTTGTTTTTCAGTGGTTCAGCAACTTGCCCATCAAACCAAGTTTTAAACCTACCACACACCTTCTTCTCATGTGTAAATTCCTTTCAAGAGAACAGGGGATAGGGTCTATTTTTAATTCAGCCTTTATTCTAATGCCTTGGGTGCAATATACCTACCCCAGAAATGCATGAAAATGAAGCAAACCTTTTGGGTGTGGACTTAACAGTGTCTACTCAGGAGCACACACACAATAATGTGCCTTTTTTCTTACTGCCCTTCATATCAGTTTCATAGGCAGAACAGCTGTATATTGTCTGCTGACATTTTTATGGGGAGGTATATTGGATGACTGTAGGAGCTACGTTATGACATTGTATTACCTTCTGAAAGTGGTACTATTACTTATGTCAGGGTAGCTTACTTTGTAGTCTGTACATATTCCTTACTGGCTAGAAAGCTAATGATTTAAAGATCGTTTTGTGTTTTAAAAGAGACTTACTTGGATGCCATCAGGAAAACAGTGGTGGCCTTTTTGTCATCTAAACTTGTCTTGAACCTTCATTGAAAGGCCTGAGACACTAAATCGTGTTTATGTCAAAGGAACTGAGTACCTAACCTTATATGTTTGAGGTCTTGTGTGAAAATCGTTCATTTTTAATTATCTGAAAAAGGAGGCACATGAATCTGTAGCTAAAACATGCTATAGACTGGCCCATTCTGAATGTTGTAGGATGTAGTTAGTTGTAGAATGTAGTTTGTAATTACCCATCTATGAATAGCAGGCTAAACATGAATTGTTCCAGCTACTGCTGTTGCTAGTTCTGGAAGATGTTCAGTAGGCAGACTGCAATTTATTATTAGAAATCACTTGATCTTTGATCCCCTAATCTTTGTGTCTTCAGAATAACTGCACTAAAAACAAGCAACAGCCAAATGATGATTGTTTTTCTTGATTTTGTCCCCATGTGTACTAACCGCTGCTTTCAGCCTTTGGGAACGTGAGGGTATTTCACCTGTGCAGAGGAAAACAAACCTGCAAAAACCCCATGCTAGAATCAGATTTTTATGTAAATGTGTGGACACCTTCTGTTTGGCTTCATTCCAAGGTGCAGAAGTAGCTTTTGATGTATTTGATAGTACCTGGGAAGGGAAAGAAGGTGACAAATCCCATCCACTGTGAGTATGAAAAATTAGGTCTAAGAATATGGCACACACATATGTGCATGCTCTTCAGATTCATGTCTGCCACCTGGAAAAATGTAAATCCGGTCATGACATTTTCTTGAGAGATGGATCTGAGGCCTGCAGGAAGATTGTGATGACATTTGTTGCAATTGTTTTTGGCACAAGAGACAGAACTGAGTTTTGGCTCAGAACAACAGGAGCGCTCCATCTCCCAAAGCGCACACTGGTGTGGCTGAAACGAGGTGGTGATGTTGTTACTTCCCGTTCTGTCTGAAGTTGTTTGCCAGCATCTTGAGAGCCCAGCTGGCTGCAGAGACAGGCAGAACTCACAGGCATTACTTGGCTACTAGTTTGCCCCATCCTTACCCATTCTGACTATCTTTTTCCAATGCAGTAAGTTTTCTTCTAGGCACTCCAAAGGCTAAAACTCTACTTCCATAACTTTCTAACTTATGTAGTAAAACTTTTGAAGGCTTAGCCTGGAAATGTCACTTTTCTGCTTGAGAAACCTTGTTTTTGGAATATCCAATTCTGGTGTGTAGTAGGAGGATTTATGCTTGCTGACAGAGGTAACTGCTGAGGCATGGCAAAACACATTTACTTAAAATTTAAGCTTTTTTATTTTTTTTTTCCCCAGGTAAAGAAAAGAAATAGTTTGAGTAAATGAAGTGAGGGATGTTTATGAATTCGATGTGATGTGAAGAAATGAATTTCTTACTCAGCAGCCTGAATTGCTGCAAATGTTACTATATTAAAACTGAATGTCATGGATGCCCTTGTCAATATTAAATCTTTGCTATAAATACTATTTCTTGCATATATGCTAGGAACATGGTGGACTCTTCAAAGGAATTGAACTAATCTGTAAGCAAGCATGGTCTTTAAAGATTGCACATGGTAGTGTAGGCTATTCTTCTTAAAGGGAGTTAAGCAAATAACAGTTATCTTCTTTTAGAATTTTAAGTGTGAACTAGTTATTTCTTATTAATTTGCTTTCTGCTTCATGAATACTTATGATGTCTTTGCCACATGTCTGTGACATATTGATTCCATTGGTCTTCCTGGTTAACTCACAGGCATCAACATTTGCAGTCTCAGCCAGCTTTCCTACAGGGGATAGCCCTGGGAAGGTTACAGACCATGTTTAACTCAGTCTGTTGCCCAGTTCTAGTAGGTTATTTTTTGGACTGAGCATTATCACTCCTTTAGTGGTTATATAAAATCTGGGTACAACACCACTGAAAAAGCCATGTCATTTGGTACTTTTCAGAAGTCCTTAATACTGCAAGTGAATCAATAATAGCAGTTCTTGCTGTCCTTGGAAGGGATTTGGACAAAGGGGTTCACAATAAATGGACTAATGGTGAAGTTTATCTGGTCCTCTAAACTATTTGTCCTTAAAATTGTAAGTGAAGGAAGTAAATTTGTAAGTGAATTTTCAATGGGAGATTTAAAATGGACACAATGTTTTTCATCAGAAGGGAAAAATCCTTTACTGCTTCATTCTATTGTGTCTAAATGTAAGAAAATGGATACTCAACCAGCTCTGGGGTTTTTTTGATCATTTGTTTTTTTTTAAATAAAATGATAAGCAATAAAAATATAATACCACTTACCTCAACATTGTTTTTTCTCCTCAAACTTGTTTCTGTGCATTCTCAGTTTCTGAGTTCTTCTTCCCCAAAATCAGTGTTACTGCTCAAATTATTTGTCCTTTTACATGGAATCAATAACCTATTATTCTTCTGTTTTTAGTGTACCTATGTCTTGCTGAGAGATCAATTTTTCAAATGTGAAATCCAAGTAGGAATGATCATTAGTGTGTTAAATTTGTCAGGTTGGTGGGAAAGATTTTGAGAAGAAAAAGATCATTTCCAGTGTGTGAATCTGCTTGGACAGAGCTATTCCTGAATGATAAAAGTAGAATGTATTTATTGGCCTGATTATGATCAAGCACTAGAAATCCTCTGGCATCCTATTTTTCTTTTGAAGTGGATTATGCTGTAACTTGATTGTGGGGGGAAAAAAGCTAAGCTCTTTCTTCAGGAGTTAAAAAAAACTGTAGCTCAACTTTCCTTACTTTTTGTTAAATACATTGGTGCTGTCTTTGATTTGTGCTAATTTTTCAGCAAGATGATGTGTGAACACTTAACAAACCCACCTTGAAAAATCTTTATTGAAATAACAGTTTGATTCAGGAAGGAGAGGTGGAATAATAAGCCAATGTAAGAAAATTTATATTTAACTTCCACCTCTGTAGCTAAGTTTTTTGTAACATGTGGAACTGTGGTTTTCAGCTTCTCTTAGTTTGTGGCCCTTTATGTGCTTTTTTTTTTTTTTTTTTTAAATGAGGATGATCAAGTTGATGAGTCTGAAAGCAGTTTTTTGGTGTATAACTCTCTAAATTTGCCCTGAGTTCTGGGAAGTGGTTAAGGGGGGGAAGGAGTGTTGAGAAGCACATACTTCCAGTTGTGATTTACAGTCCTCTGTAAGAACATGCCCAATGGTCTTAGGAAAATAAAAGTCATGTATGGCTGACCAGTTTTTAAGAGAAAGCAAATGAATGTGAAAAATAAAAATCAGTATATTATTAAGTGAAGCTTTAAAAGTAATTAGATGTGTGCTCCAAATTTGAGATTAGAGGCAGCACTAGTGGTTTACCTGTTATTCCAGTTGAGATCTTACTACCCTTTTGGGAAGGATCAACACTTATTCATAAGGTTATTTGGATAAACAGGAGAGAGAATGCAAATAACTTGCAGTTAGTGTTTGTGAATTTTACCTTTTTTTCCGACTCAGTTGTATTCATAGTTATAAGAGTCAGAGATGTTTCAGTCAACTGGCAAAACTACTTACACCAAAATCTTTTTTTTTCCTGTTTTCACCATTGTTATTATGTGCCTTTTTTTTTTGGACTTTTATAGGGGAAAAAATGCAGTATTCAAGTAAGGTGGCTCTATGGACATGTTTCTTGCCTTCTGAATGTAGTAACAATTGACTGGCATTCAGTATTTTACTGTTCTGCTCTACCAGCTCCAAAGAACAAGTCTTGTCTTGTTTTTTTACTAAAAGTACAGTTGTGTCTTAGGACTTAAACCTTACAGATTTACCTTAAGGCTGCACAAAACTTGAGGGTTAATTAGGAGCATTGTCTTGAGTCACTGGTCCTTTGAGCTGGACTTTACTTGTCATTGAATATGCAACATTTGAATTAAAAGTGGGGAGGGGGTTGTTTGTTTGTTGTTTCTGCCAAGGCTGTACCCCCTTAAGCCAGTGGAATTATCTTTTGTGAGTACTTCCAAGTTGTTTGTAGGCTGTGCTCTAGATCTTCTGTAGAGTTTAGCTGAGAAGGTGCTTTAAAGAACTGGCTTGTATTACATTTTACAACCGATCACACTTTCTGTCTTGTGAAGACAGATTGGGGTGAATTCAATCATTTCACTCAGTGAATAATCCTATGTCATCATACAGATACCCTTTCTAACAACTAAGTTTTGATTTCAGTGTATGAAGTTACTGGTAGATATCTCCAAAATAATTTGCATGAGTCACTGCTTTCAGACTCTAGTTTAGTTAGTGTTTGTAGTGTTTGGGTTGGTTTTTTTTTTTTTTTTTTGTTTTTTTTTTTTGGTTGTTGTTGTTGTTGTTTTTTGTTTTTTGTTGTTTTGTAATTCTCTGTGCTATTCTTGTCATTATGTGTTCATTTTGTGTCTTGCAGAAAAGAGGAATGCTACACTATCTTACTAATGAGAATGAACAAGTATTCAATCTAAAAATTCATAAGACGTTTGGGATTTGCAAGTGTTGTTTTTTCACAATTTGCTACTACAGTGGACCTAAATAATAACAAACAAACAGCTCTGTGAATTACACAATAAAAGTTCCAGGTAATATTTTGTTGCTTGGAAATCCATTCCAAGGTCCATAGCTTTGTTGGATGGCTTGCACTGACTCTTCCAAACAGCTGTAACTTAGCTGTCTTCTGCAAGGTTAGCTATTGAAAGATCTTAAGGGAAAGTGGCTATTTACTTATAAATCACATTTCTGGCAATGCATCCAGGCAATGTTTTTCTCCATTCATCTGTGCTTCTCTATTCTTTCCATGGATTTTTTTAGAACAGCAGCTGCTTCTATTGTGCCAGAGCTGCCAAAAGTCTCAGTTAAACACTCATGCGTAACACAGAAATTTCAAGAAAGCTTATTCAGAAGTGCTGTAGCATATTTTAACCTACAACCTGAACATCTTTGTATCTTTGCAGTAGTCCATTATTGAATTCATTTAGAATGTGTAATCTGTGAGTGTGCTGGACCTTGAAGGTTTCAGATGGCTTCCTCTTTCCCTGTTTTCAATAATCTCTACTTACCTTAAATTTTTCAACCCATAGGCATGATTCTGAATCCTGTTGTAACATCATACAGTTGGCCATGTAGAGCAGTCTTCCAAAACACCAAATATCACACTAATTGGTAACTCTGCTCCTATAAAAGGAGAGTACAGCAGTTCCCCTTACTAAATTTGTTTGTATCTGAGAGCTGGGGGACACAAGGAGTAAGTGAGCTCCTGCTAGGGAGAGCAATGTGCATTATGGTGGAGAGGAAGAAGACATTTCTTCCTTTCTTTGGGGAAAGCTCTTTGCAGGGTTGTCTGTGGGAAGCACTGTTCTCTGTCACTCTGCAGTATTGGTATCAGCACAGTGTTGGAAAAAAAATCTCTCCTCAAGGTAATAATTGACTGCAAGTATGGCACTGTTCCAGCCACTCCTGTGACATGCACAGCAAATACATTTTATCCCCTTGTCAGTGGCAGTAAGTGAACTCTTATGATCATGAAAGAATGTGACAAAAGAAAGATTTCTCCTTTTTCTCTGCAGGATATAATTGTTCCAAACAGATGTAAGCATTACCCCCTGCTCTAAAGCCGGCCACAGTCCAGATTAGGGCGAAGTAGGGAACCAAGGATATAATTCATGTTAGAGCATTTACAGAGGGTTTAATTTGATGTTCCAGCTCAACTGAGCCCTTGTGGCTGCCTCAGTGCCCTGTCCTGATGTGCAGTAGGGCTGCAGGGCATCACTGCTACCCCAGCAAGTGCAGTTGTAAACTCAGTTCAGAAAGAGACTCTTACACCAGGCTGATTCATGGTCGTCCAGGAGAAGTGAGCAGAAATTCAGGGAGAATTTCTCATTCTCTGCCCAGGAACAGAGCAGAGAATGAATTCTCCCTTGTATGTCTTGAAAGTATTTTAAATTTAATTGTTGAAGTAGAATGCTTTTTAAGGTGCATTTTAACAAGCTTTAAAGTTCAATAAATGCTTAGCAAACACAGAAACTGCAACCTTCTCTGAAGGTTTTCCTTGAAATTTTATGAAGTTTGCAGTAATGTATACTTGTTTCTTAAAATTTAGAGATAACAATGGATCCAACTTGCTTTTCTTTGGGTGTGGCAGTTTGGTCTGTGTTTGTGGTTTTTTTCCTTTTTTTTTTTTTTCCTTTTTTGTGGCTTTTGTCCTTCCTCAATGACTAAAAATGATTTGATGGTCAAAAATCATAGACTCATAGAATAGCTTGGGTTGGAAGGGACCTTAATGATCACTAAGTTCCAACCCCATGGGCAGAGATGCCACCCACTAGAGCAAGTTGCTCAGGGCCTTTTCCAACTTGGCCTTGAACACTTCCAGAGATAGGCATCCACAGCTTCTCTGGGTAACTTGTTCTAGTACCATCACTGCCATTTGAATGATGATTCTGAACTAAACTGGGCTGCTCCTTGGGTAACACTAATTTTTGTATTTTTAATTTATTAGCCCTCTGTTCATAAGTTTGACTTGGGCTCTCTAACTACTCATATGATTTTTTTTTAAGTACTCTTCCAAGTGCCACAGCTGCATCTACAAACTCTTTAAAGAGTCGAGGCAGCCTTTTAAATAACCATAATTGACTGTATTTGATCACTTTTTTTTCCCCAAGACCTTATTCTGCAGGGTGCAGATGTAGTTCTTCCAGGTAGCTCTCCTGAGGGCCAGTCCTGTCATGCTGATATAGGTTGTTTGAGCAATGGTTTTCTGTATTGCAGGTATTCTGTGTGTAGGCCAACAGAAAATACATGTGTATTCCCTCCTTAAATTCACTAATTTACCTCTAAAGAGTTTAAACAAATCTAATGGAACTTTGCCGTCTTAAGAAGAATGGAGTAAATTTTCTCTACTTGGTAATGGGACAACTCAATTTATAAAAGAGGATTTTTCTTTCTCTCCTTCTATAGTAGAACAGAATTATTTGTTTAAATGTGGTGTTTGTTTTAACCAGTTTGTTTTGGAAGCTGGGAAAAGGCATGGTGAGAGTAGAGAACAGAACATAGGAGTAGATACCAAATAGACAAATATGCTGAAGCCCACTTTTTGTTAAGTAGCAGAACAACACTCTGGTTATGTGACCAAAACATCTCTGAAAAGTTATGGCTGTTCCACCAATAGTTGAGAAAATCTTGTTAGGTACTTCAGTTCACTGAAGACTTGAAAGCATAAGGACTCCACTTATAGTTTGTAACTTGGTGATATCTGGAGCCAAGAAAGCAAAGGGTGTCAACATTTCCCTTCCTTATCATTCTGTAATCTTCTAATCCCTGCAAAAGATTGACTGTCCAATTTAGGCTCTTTGAGATACTTTTGAAGAGAAGTGTGTCATTTTTCAAAAGATGTGATTGCCTGAATCTTAAATATGTAAGAACCCAATGCCTCTGGAAATGAAAGTCCTTTTGGATAAAAAAAATGGATTATCAGGGAGTATTATCAACATGCTACATTTATTTTTAGAAAACATGATATTTGCTTCCAACAATGTGCAGTTATGCCCCCAGTACTAGTAAATCTTTCTTATTATATATAAGGAAGGTTATTTGGTTTAGTGACAAATAGGTTTCATCAGATTCCTACCTTTTTCTTTTGTCTGATCTGTGCTGTCCAAGGGGAAGGCTTTGGGGATGCACTTGCCAAAACATGACTGCAGACACTTTTGCAAATTAGGTTTCCCCAAAGTAGTGTAACAGCATGAATCTGCTCATAAAAGTATTTCAGAAAAAAATGCAGAGCTTTATTCAAGTATGTGTACCATTAACATGTGCCATAAAAGATGATAATTTTGTCTTTATATTGACATAAATCACTTACTGGTGAGCAATACATTTTTGTGAAAGTGGCGTCATAAGAGTAGGCAATAACTGATTGGAAAGGTCGTTTGATAAACCAAGAACTTCAGCCATCTGTTTGCTATTGACATTCTTCTTTCCTCTCTTAAACAGAAAACAATTTTCTTTCTGTCACTCTCAAATCTCCATATAAATTGCTAAGAGTAGCCAAGTACCTTGGCTTCAAGACCTGAAGGTATTTCTCCCCTTTTTGTCAGCAGTTTCCATATCCTATGAGGCAGAGCATAGGCTTCCAATTGGTGCACCCGCACAATACAGACACTCTCCGCTTTGTACAGAGATTAAAACAGGGGAAAAAACACTTTTGGAGATATCCTCAGAAAACATGAACAAATCTACTGGCCTGCCCTGTCTCTTCTCTTCAGCTAATTTGGCTTAATGTGTGCTCATGGAACACATGCACACATGTATTCTCACTCAGCTCATAAGACTGGCATTATCAATGGGGTTATCTGGGCACTGCTGATCTTGGAAGAGCTGTCACCCAAAAGATCTCCTACTTTTCCCTCAATTACCAACTGAATTTTCGGCATTCCTTGCACAACTCCTCCTTCAATCATCTGTGAAATCCATCTATGTCTTAGTGTGTTTTCAGGAACATGTGAGCAGCTTGATGTTATCCATTTCTGTCCACCAGTTTCTTATGTCACCTCAAGTAGTTTCCCATATTAGGTAACTCAGTTACCTAATTAAGTTGGCTCAGTAAGGTAACACCTGAGACAAGGACTAGTAATCTTTCTCCAACCTTAACAAGCTCTTTTCCCTTTCTTTTTGTGTCCACTTCTATGTGTGATACTAAAAGGTTTGGCTTAATTCCAGGCACTTGTTGAAGAACATCTCCCACATGAGGCTATCTGATCTGTGCTTTAATCTATCAAGTAAATACCATCTGCACGTTGCAGTTTAGGAATGGTACTCCTAAATCCAGTGCTCCCACTGAGACTGTCCCAAACTACACACTGCTCTCTCACACCACCCCACCCCTGCCTTCCCCTTCTCCTTCCCACTGCAGAAGGGTGGACATGAGAATTGGCGGCACAAAAGGTGAGCATTACAGGCTGGGAGAAGAACACTTTACTGGAAACAGCAATAAGATAAGAAAAAGAACAGTAAAAGCCACAAAATTAATAAAAAAAATGTACAAAGGAGAGGGTAGTTCACATGCAAAAATGCTCACCACGGAGCCCGAGACAATGAACAATAGTAGACAGCTTCACTACTACCCTACGCTCCCAGGCATGAGGCATCCACAACTTCTCTGGGCAACCTGTTCCAGTGTCTCACCACACTCACAGTAAAGAATTTTTTCCCCAATATCTAATCTAAACCTACTCTCTTACAGCTTGAAACCAGTCCCCTTGTCCTGTCATTACATGCCCTTGTAAACTGTCCCTCTTCATCTTTCTTGTAGGCTCGCTTCAGGCACTTGAAGGTTGCAGTTAGGTCACCTCAAAGCCTTCTATTCTCCAGGCTGAATCCAATTCTTTCAGCCTTTCCTTGCAGGACAGGTGTTCCATCCATCTAAACAACTTGGTGGCCTCCTCTGGACTCACTCCAACAGGTCCCTGTCCTTCCTGTGCTGGGGATCCCAGAGCTGGATGCAGCCCTGCAGGTGGGGTCTCACCAGAGCAGAGCCGAGGGGGAGAATCCCCTCCCTGCCCTCCTGCCCACACTGCTTTGGATGCAGCCCAGGACACAGCTGGCCTTCTGGGCTGTGAGTGCCCATGGCTGGGTCATGTCTGGTCCTTTTCACAGGGCTGCTCTCAATCTGTTCATCCCCAGCCTGTGTTGATACCAGGGGTTGCACTGACCCAGGTGCAGCACCTTGAACTTGTTGTGGTTAAACCTCCTGAGATTCCCATGGGCCACTTTTTGAGCTTGTCCAGATCCCTCTGGATGGCATGACGTGCTACAGGTGTGACAACCACACCCTTCAGCTTCCTGTCACCTGCAGATTTTTTGGGGGTGCACTTTGTCTATGTCATTAATGTAGATATTAAATAATATTGGTGTCTACACAGACACCACTTGTCACTGTTATCCTTTGGGACCCTGAGCCATTGACCACTACCCTCTGGATGTGACTGTCCAGCCACTTACTCATCCATCTAAAAGTCCATCCATCAAACCCATTTCTCTTCAGTTTGGAGAGAGGGGTGTTGTGAGTGACCGTGTCAAAGGCTTTACAAAACTTCAAATAAATTACATCTGTAGCCTTTCCCTAGTCCATGGATGTTGTCACTCTGTCACAGAAAAGCCACTGGACTGGTCAGGCAGGACTTGCCCTTGATGAAGCTCTGCTGGCTTTTGAATAACAGCATTGGAACAGATTCTGTGGATAACATTTCTTGGTAGAGTGTTCAATATTGATACTTCAGGTTTAGTTTATGGGATCTGGGTTTCAGGGGGAGAGTTATTTAACATCATGACAAATCCAGGTGATTCTAAACCAAGTGTCATTTAGGCCCTAATACTGTTCTGTTTCATATATCACAAAGTTAGACTAAGCAGAATATGAACTAAGAAAATTAGTGTCAGAGGAAATCATGGAATTTTTGATACTTCTCTTTTGGTTGTGAAGGGAAGGCTGAGGAAGGAGGATTGAGAGGGAACAATTGGAGTAAATAGTCAAAAAATCAGTATTTTGTTTAAAAATAGTACATAATTATGTGTTTATTCTAAAAATATGAAAAATCTACATGACATTTAGTAAGTAAGCAAATTTCTTTCAACAGATGTGAGGATGCTCTTCTTCTAAATTGTGTAGCATTGTATGATATTGCTTGGCATTCAATATCTTCCTGTAATTATTATTGAGATTTGTACTTCCTTGCTTGTTTAGAGAAATTTTGTAGTTTATTTGTGAAACTTGCTTATATTCTTGAGATCTTTTCAACAGCCTTCATGCAAGCTTTATGTACCATATGACAGAAACTGCTTCTGAAGAGCCAGTTTTCCTTTTTTTTTTTTTTTTTTTAATTTTTAAATTCTGGTTCTTGAAAATCCCCACGGATGTATTCCTGGGTCTATGAATATTTCACCAAAAAAGTGTGATGTAGAAATGTTAGCCTGATGGATATTACAGCACTTTCTCAGATTTTAAAAAGAGCATTTATTTTTCATTATGGCTATGCATTTCCACAGATACCTATTCAGGAGCAGGTGCTTTCTGTCTCTCTCTATCATCTACTCCCCTAAATTTGAGTATCTGAAACTACCAGAGAGGTAAAGGAAGATAATACTGTTTCAAGCACATTTTCAGCAGCAAAATGGAATGAGTCAAAATCTTACCTGAATAGGTTTTAATCTAGAGTTGGTTAACTACCTTTAGCTAGTTTTTGTTGAGGTTGGAGGTAGAATAATTACCAAACTATTGCCTATGAACTTAAGTTAGACTTGACATAGTTTCTAGCACAAAGAGGTCCTTCATAGGTTATTTCCCTTCAGATTATTAGTTTACAGAAAACCAACTATCAATATGGTTTTTTTCACTCTTAATGAGGTAAAAAAGATATGTGCACACATTTTTTTCACTAATTATACATTTCTAACACTTCGTTTTTCAATGTTTTAATTGCTTCAGTTCAAACATAACAGTTCTCTTAAGGCTTTACTTCCACTTGGTGATCTTTTTTGAAACATTGTCAACTCAGAAATGTTGTGTACTTGATATAATAATGAAATTTCTTTGATTATTAAATTCATATATATGGTAAAACTCACATCATGTAGCTTTGGCTGTTTACTTCTAAGTGGTAAAACAGAACATGAAACTGTAGATTCACAGAAGAATGGATTTTTTTTTTAAGTACAGGTTAGTTTTAGCATGGATTAAACAGATTACCTAGAAACTCTAACCTGATTTTTTTTAAGATACTCCATATCTGTGTGCTTATGTTACAGGAGGTTATGGAAGATCCAGAAATAGAGAACATATGTTTTAGAGAAATATGTCACTTTTCATAACATGAACAAGGCTTTATTTTTATAGGCTGGAGAAAAATTCTGCCACAAGAGGGGTAAATAATTAATTTAAATGGTTCTAAGAATATTTAGATGCAAGGATACAGTACTTAACCTCTAATCTCCATCAAGTCATTGCAAACTGACCACTAGAAAGTGCCAGGGTCCTATGGGACAGAGATGAAATGCTGCAATATGAACATGTTATTCCATTCAGTGGGAACATTTCAATCTTCTCATTGCAGAGGAACCACTTTATTTCTCAGTGGTCATGAATGTATAATACATGGGAGTATTCATATCCATTATTTAGGAAAAGAATGTTCATTGCTTTAAGGGGAAACCTGAGTTACATCAATTTGTGCATCAAGATAGGCATATTCTTGATGAGTTTTTTCAAGGCATATATTTTTGAGAAAGCAACCCATTAAAGCAACCCTTCTGTGGTACTGCAGAATGTAAGTGTATTTATAGGAAATTGTGGAAGTACAGCCATCAATAAATTAGGCTTTCCATTCACACTTTCAAGTAGGTGTGGTGGGTTGACCCTGGCTGGATGCCAGGTGCACACCAAAGCTGCTTTATCTCTCCCTTCCTCCACTGGATGGGGGAGAGAAAATATAATCAAAGACCCATGGGCTGGGATAAGAACTGGGAGAGATCAGTCACCCATTACCGTCATGAGCAAAACAGTCTTGACTTGGGCAGATTAATTTAATATATTGCCAAGCAAATTAGAGTAGGCTAATGAGAAATAAAACACCTTCACCCCACCCCTCCCTTCTTCTGGGCTGAGCTTCACTCTCGATTTTCTCTACCTCCGCCCCTTGAGTGGCGCAGAGGGATGGGCAAAGGGGCCTGTGGTCAATTCATTATGCACTGTCTGTGGGTCCTAGTGGACAAGAAACTGACCCAGTAATGCTCCCCTGCAGCAAAGAAGGCCAGCAGCAGGTCAGGGGAGGTGATCCGTCCCATGTCTTCAGCCTGAGAAGGCTCAGGGAGAATTTAATATGTAAAAATACCTGATGGGATGGAATGAAGACGGAGCCAGGCTCTTTTCAGCAATGTCAGTGACAGGACAAGAGACAATGGGCACAAATTCACACATACAAAATTTCATCTGCTATGAGAGGAGTCAAGCAGAGGAACAGCCTGTGAACAGAGGTTGTGAACTCTCCACCTTGGACACACTCAGGAGTCAGATGGACAAAGCCCTGGATGACCTACCCCAGCTGACTCCCCTTGAGCAGGGGATTAGGACTATATAATTTTGAGAGGTCACTTTCTAACCTCAATGATTCAGTGATTTTGATATCCCTGATTATAGCCATCAAAATTATTTTGATTTTTTTTTTACCTAGTGCATCTTACATTGGTTCAATTTACACATGCATTTAAAAGCTTTTTTTTATTTTACTTGATGAGAAAGTTTTTATTATTAAGCAGCGGAACTCATCTGGAATGTAGAGCCCAATTCACAAGAGAAATGCTTATTCTTTTTTCACTCTACATGTAGTGTTCTAAAACTGTAAATTATTTCTACAGTCTTTTCTTTGCAGGACTTCAGTAGAGATGTTTCATCTGCTAGAGTAAGCTATCTAGAAAAATTAAGGTGCATTCATTCTCTGAATTTGCTACATTATATACATGTCAAAATGTAGACTGGGTGTAGACATGCAAAATCCATGCAGTAGCTTGAACATTTATCTGGTTTTCATGCTTTCTTGCATGTAAAAAAACCAAAAAGAATTAAGATTTTGACACCTTATATTCCTTTTGAAGAATGAACATTAGGCAAAAATGTGCAAAGTGCAAAACACTTCTACAAAGATGGGGAATGAGTCTTATTTCTTCTCCATTCTCAGGTCAAAGTGTTAATTTATTGGGACATATAGGATGGGCTAGACAAGTGGATTTAAGCCAAAATTTAGAAATATTGGTTAATCATAGCTTTGTTATTTATGTGTTTAGCATTTCAAAAGATCCTGGGGACTTCCACATATTCATTGTGTAGATTTGTGTCAAAGAGATAATTCCAAGTTACCAGCACCAGCTACTTTGAAGGCGAGATGTCATCAGTAACCCCTTTGGTTCTTCAGGATGTGTCATTTTCTTGCTACGTATGGCATTTGAAATCAACAGATGTGGCCACTTTGGAATACATACAAGAGGAGCTGGCAGAGTAATAAAACTACTGGTTTAAGCTTTAAGAACAACATCAGTAGTTTACAGCCACTAGATCTGCCCCTGAGGAAGAGATAGAAGTTTTATTTTTCCTTTTTGAGTATAGAGACTCTTATATTTTCTTATCCTTATTTCTAGCAGTGCACAACTCTGCAGGTGAATTCTTGTGGGGCAGCAAGAAAATACCTTTCACTGGGGACTACTCAAAAAGCTAGGTGCTAGTTTGCAGGGTGACAGACATTTTTAATGCTGAATAGAGAGAAGAGGTTTTTAGAGGAGAAACATAAGTCCCGGGAATACTATTGCTTTAAAAAGACTAAAAGAAATTAGAATATTTCCTGATTAATCTATTGGTCAAGAAGGACCTGTTGGTCAAGCACTCACCTTATTTTCCAAGATTTATTTTAATTCAAATAGACATACAGCAATTAAAGCTTTTCTAGTTGTGTTTTAGTTTTAGATCACTGTATTCTAGGTATGTGAGTCATGAGCAGAATTTCTTGGACCCAATTACCAATTAATTGGCAATAAAAGTAGCTACAGGGAGAAGAAGAATTTCTGAGGGGACAGGAGGCTTTTCTGAAAAGCACCTAGTGAGAAACACATGAAGAATGAGGTTCCTCATTACTGCTACTGCAGTTAATATTGATGTTTTAATTGGTTGTATTAATAGCTAAAATTTATTGCACTTATTCCAGGGTCTAATTTTACTTGCAGTTATAACAAATGAGAGAGTCCTTGAAAAGTGGTTTTTAGCTGAAGGTTTCTAAGTAGACACCTTTATGCCATGTAGGTTGATCAACAGGACAATCGCTCACTAAACAGAGTTTAGCATTAAGTCCAGTCTCTCCAGCTATGAGAAATGAATTATTATGCAATAGTGTTTGGATTCTCTCTGTAAATGGAAATAGGTTTCTCAGTATTTGCATGGTTTAAGCAAAATGATGAAAATAAATTGTGCATAGAGCTCATGCCTTTTCAGAGGTAAAATAAAAACTGAAGAAAACAAAAGAAAAACAGAAGTGGAGAGAAAAAGCAAAACCTCAGGGAAATAATAATTCACTAGCAGATAACCTGCCTAAAATTTTCACAGAAGTTTTCAAGGTAAAATGCATTTACCATTAACAAGGTTATTTTTTGTTGTCCTCATTGTAGAGTATAGATACAATAGGCCACAATCCATTAGCATTAATTGTTTGTGCTTTTTTTTTGGTTGAAGTTTGCAATGACTGCCCTGCAATGATTTGTGAATATGACTGTACAGGTCTTGTGTAGTAAATGAATTTAAGATTACCTTAGCTGGTTGGGGCATGGTGCTAATAACACCAAGGGGGTGAGTTTGATCCCCCTATGGACCATTCATTTAAGAGTTGGACTCGATGATCCTTGTGATGAGTCCCTTCCAGCTCAGAAGAGTCCATTATTCTCTATATGTTCTATCTTTCAGGATAGTGTTTGCATAACTGCAAAAAGCTTTATTGATGGTTGCTAATTTTGCTTTCTTTTTTTGCAAAACGTCCCACCCATCCAGATGCATGTGGATGTATGCATGTTGTGTGTACACAAAAATACTATTTTGTATGGTAAATATACAATCTGTTGTTAGACCTTCAGAATTGCGGGTTTTTATATTTGAGCAGCCCCCTTTTCATAAAAAGTGTTTGATTTTCTGCAATAAGGAACAGTTGATTCAAAACAGCTAGTTCTCAGACTAGTTCAAAATCTGTTTTCGGAAAGAGTTTTAGGATCTGTGAAGCCATGGCATTGGCTCAGATGACTTAAATGCTCCTTCTTTCTACTTTGACATGATGCTGACTTTTCTTGTAATTTGCTGGCTTAAAGAAAACTTTATCTTGTCCTTTGAAATTATTGTGATGATACAGGTACAGAATTTCTAGAAGTATGTTGTGATGGTTGCAATTTAACATCTTTAGCCTGATTCACCTTAACTTTTGTAGTCCTACCCAAAAAGGTGATATCAGTACTTGGCAGCATTTTATTCTGATTTTGAAACATTGAAGGAAATGGAACTGAAAGGTCATTTTAATACACAGCTCTTGAATTGTAGACATTGCAATCATCAGAGACAAAGCTCAGTATTCTCTGTGTAATGTAGCTAGGAAGAGAAAATAGTGAGAAGACATTTCTCCACAAAGCCATACTGGGTGCTTGCACTGCCTGTAAGATAATGTTTCTTAAAAAAAAAAAAAAATTGGATTTTTGATCAGAAGTATCGAATGAATTGTTAGCCCATTGCTTATATTATTATGTGCCCCATGCTCTCAGTGTTTGATCTTTCTGCATGATTGTGGCAAAACGGAGATATAATTGTGGAGAAGTAAAAAAATTCCTCATTTTTAAAACAAAAGTTTTTAATTAAAAAAATATAAAGAATAAACTTCTGACATAACAGAGAAATTTAAAGTCAGTGCACCAGTATGGTTTTGAATTAACAGTGTAAAACTTGCAAATTGGAGCCTGAAATGCAGAAATTGTTTGCCCTCTGTTCCTCCAAAAGCATTTGTATGGATTGAATTAATGTTATTATTGAATTCACTGTGTAGTTCATACTCCATTTAGTAGTGAGTACTCTTATGTGCAGTCCGGGCAGCACTCATACTTTAGTGTCTTAGTTTAAGCCATAGTAGAGTAGAATCTCTTTAATCCCTACCAAGGGGGTCAGCAACATGCAAATAGACCTAAGGACATTATATTCATTTATTCATAAAGCTAGGTTTTATAAATGCTGAGGCTGTGTAGAGTAGCTTCAGAAACTTTGTCAGTTAGCCATGTGGAACTTGTATTAGTTGTCGAGATTTCTTGACTGAGAATGTAGTGAAGCATTAAGTTCATTGGATTTGAGCACCTTGACTTTGTCTTGCAGTTTCCAAGAGTCCAGGCATTCCTAACTGTGTTAACCCTGCTTCAGTAGTGCAGAATTTATTGTAATAAATAACTAAGACAGCTGAAAGTCAGATTTGGTATTACTGCTTTCAAGACAAGGTGTTTGCTCTTGTGTCTTGTCTTGAAAACAGACTATTTGTCAGGAAGAGAGGTGGTGTGGTAAGTAAAGGTAGAAAGGCAGGATGCATGACTTGATCTTCATGAAGAGGGAGTGCTAGACTAAAGATACTGAATCTCAAAGTGCAACCTACAAGCAGACCTCCTTGTAAAACCTGGAAATGCCATTCAGGGGGTTTTTCTAGTTGCTTTCAGAAAACCTGTGAAGAGATAGGATGGAGTATCATTGTTTGGTGTGAAATGGCTTCTCAGGTTTAATGTAGCTTTGTAGAAGTGCACCCAAATACATGTGCAAGGAGCAGTGGTTTCTGTACCTTTCTCTAACAGAATGTAGAATGCTGAAAGAATGTAGGGCAGTCAATAGTTAGTGTCAAGTTAGGCAAGAAGGAAGGTTAAAAGGTATTTTAGGATCACTGAGTGTTTTAGCAATGACTGAACAGGCACATGACCTTGAGTTAGTGCAACAGAAGCCAGCCAGCCATTTCCATATTCCATAGGCACGTTTCTGTCTTCCATACAACTCTCCCTTGGTAGCAACATAAATAAGGCTAACACATTAATAAGTCTGATATGGGAGCTCTATAATTAACAGTAGGAGAAATAAATTATTCATTTTTATTACATTGTTCAGTTTCTTTTAATTTGCTGTATGTGAAAAACAAAACATCTCAAATAAAACTGAAAGAAATAACTTTGTCCTGGATTTAAATCACTTTTCAAGGAACAGGGAAGATTTAGGACTTACAACAGACAGTTATAAAAAACGGGGATGTAGAGAGAGAAGTTATCAAGTCAGGCTGGAAGAAATGCTGAAGAAGGGAGCTTGGTGCAGGTAAGCAGTGAAGTTGCCTATTACCAGCCCCAAACTGGTTTTTTATGAGTATCTTAGTCATGCCACTGGGGATAGGCAGCTATTTCCCTGCCTTGTGAAGTCTGTTGGGAGGATGACGAGGTATGCGGCTGGCTCTGGATCTCCTTCTCTCCTTAGTGTGTAGAGTACTAGCTCAAGATGCAGGAGTCTAAGCTTTGGCTGGTTTTTCCCTTCTGCCCACATACA
This sequence comes from Rhipidura dahli, assembly GCA_013399225.1. Classification (NCBI taxonomy): domain Eukaryota; kingdom Metazoa; phylum Chordata; class Aves; order Passeriformes; family Rhipiduridae; genus Rhipidura; species Rhipidura dahli. The sequence goes on from VXAC01000801.1 coordinate 526,726, forward strand.
AAATGGATTGGTAGTCCGTGCTCTCTAGCTCTTTGGCTTTAGTCTGAATAAAAGGCTTGAAAACATAAATTAGTTTGGGGAAGAATCTGTTTCCTGTTAAAGCTCTGCTGTTTTTCAGCCGTGACTTCAAGGTTTATGGACCAGAGACAGCATGAGAGAGAGAACTTTACTTGTAGCCTGCTCATGAGGACATCCAAGTGCTAGAACAAAAGTAATGGTACCAGCTTCTGTGGTGGGTTTTTTTTTTTTGTGGCAAATATAAGGACTTCCTGAAATATGGCACACATTTTTACCATCTTCCTCCCTCTGTCACCCTCCTGTCCTGGACCTCAATATCATAAAACTGCCCACTTCCTGCTAGCTATTGGAAGGAGAAAGAAAACAGTAGAATTCTGTGAAGTTGCTGACAAATACCAGTGCATTTTTTGATGCATTCCACCCAGTTTGCATGGTATCCATAAGTCAAATTATTCACATTCTTCTCTTGTAGAAGGTATATGAATGTGGGAAACTGCTGAAACAGAGGATTATATTTGCCTTTTTGTTGGGGCAGTACCACACACATGCCTAACTAAGAGTTTAAACATAAAATCAGCATGTTTTTGTGTGCTGCTCTTGTGAAGGGGATACTTTACTGAACAACAAGTGTTTCTATTGATGACAAGTCATATTGTTCAATATACCTTCTTACTAATTCCAAATTTAGATGGTTTTTATTTTTTAACTTCACTATCTCCTTGTTAACTGTGTTTCTAATACAGTTCTAACAGTTCTAAAAGACTGAAGATGCAAGTATTCAGAAAAGTAGGGGGAAGGCTTACATCTGTGTGATGCTGTAGTGCATAATCTAGACTTCAAGTAAAATACCAAGCTGAATTTCCAGTTTAAAACCAGTTCTACTGATGAATAACCCTATCGAGCATAATTTTACCCCTGCATATTGCTCTTCTGCTGAGTTCAGAGCTGTTTCTTTAATCTTGAGTTTTCAGTAATAAATTTTAAATGAACCTCTCTGACTACTCTATGTTTGAGCTGAAAGTTTCCCAGAAACTCTGTGATGCATGGTGTTACTTCATTCACATTTTCCTTTCTCTTTTCTTCCATGCTTCTTTTCTTTCTTCCATCTCTTCCTCCCTTTTCAATCCCTATTAACCTTTAAGTTGCAGACTAATCACAAAATTAAAATTTAATTGTGTGGTTAGAGCATCTACTTTTATTAGCACATTAGAGATTAATAACTGCCTGCTTCTTCAAGGGTTCACATCTTGTACACTGTGGCAATTTGCATGCATAGGACTTTTCCCAGCTGTAAATGGACCATCTTGCTTGTGACTGCTACAGAAGGCTATATTCACCATTTCCTATTGCAATATATTACATTCTTGCCCTTTTGTTCTTTCGAAGTCTAGGATACGTGTGTTGTTTTCCCCCAAGTAATGCAGATTTGTTTGGTTTTGAATTGCAAGTATTGTAGCTGGGGGCATTGGATGGCATTTATCTCTGCCGGTGTAACTTTTCCCCTTACACATATTCCACATTTCCTCTGTGCGTTGCCTATACCTAACACTAATCAACTGATTCTAGAGTGGTCTAAGAGTGAAACAAAAAGTATATGCCATAAATCTTTAAAGGGTAATATTGATTGGACCAAACTATTTTAAAAGAGCTGAATCACAACAATTAATTAATTGAAACAATGAGCTTTCTTAAAGACATGTTTTAAAAACAAAGCAGTAGATCAATAAGGTTACTAAAATTCAAGTAGTGCACTGAAACATCTAAATCTCAATTTATTTCCACTGTGTGTGCTGAACAGACTGGCAATGATTGTTGTTGAGGAGTAGAAGCCTGCCTCCAAAACCTGATGAGCATTTTGCCTCTGACATCAAAAGTGGTTGGGATTTTGCTGTTTTGTGGGTGTAGGAAGTAAACACCAAGAAGTTAATGACTTGTCTATCCAGGGAATAAGACTTGGGACTATTCTCCATCCTGATGTCTGTCATAAAAATACTCTTCCTTAATGTTTGAAAATTGCTGTCCTTCTCCTGTTGCATCTTATAAAAAGAGATATTGCACTCTGAGAGCAGATAAAGGACTATTTTGTAGCCTTCTCTAAGACCGCTGGGAAGAGACAAGTTACATGAGGAGGAAAGAAGGACTATTTCTGGGCAGTTTTGCCAGGATGCAAGGGAGTATGGAGAAATTCATAATTAACCATTTTACCAGATTTCTTTGGCTGTTCTGCACAGATGTTGCAGCAGTTGTTTCCCTCTGTCCAGAGAAACCTCTCTGGACAATTTTTTTTCCAGAGACATCAGGCAGCAGTAGGTGGCCCTGTTTACTGATACTGAAATCTGCAAATGGAAACAAGTTGTTTATGCTTTTTGTTTCTTTAAAAAAAAGTGGAAAAAGGAAACAGGGGTAGACAGCAGAAAATGGAAAAAAGCCACTGTGCATTGCTTGCTGTTCATTAGACTGTTGTATGATGCTAAGCAATATCCCCTGACAGAACTTGAACAGGGGCTGAGATTGTTATTAACGATCAGGACAGGATATTTGAATGTTTAGCAATCGACGTTGAATATCAATTTTGTTCAAATTACACCAAGAATGTTTTTCTTCTTTTTGTTCCCAAGATAAGTTGTACATCTTTTGCTATCCTGGCAATAAATAACTTTGCTCCACATTGGGTTGTAATTTTACTGTTGCTCCGATGTAATTTATTTACTTTTTAAGATGGCACCTCTCCTGGGGATGTAATTGAGTCATTTGTTTTGAATAAGTGAAATTTATTTTCAGCCATGTCTCAGTAGAATATATGTATTCAGGGAGATAAAGACCTCTAGAATAAACCTTGCCATGTAAAAAAAAAAATCATATTCATTCTCTATGCTCCTTTAGATTTCTTCTGCCATGGTGCTGCAGTACAGTGTAAGATGTAAGACATTATCTAGTTCTCTGTAAGGTATAAGAAAATGACATTAAATGAGCTTCATTTACCAAAGGGAAGCACCACTGCGATAATCCTCCCTAATATGTAGAAATTCAGACTGAACTCCCAGTCAAATAAATCCACAGCAATATAATATTAGGGAGAATGATTTTTTAGAACTAGGTTGCAGACTGGTCTGTTAAAATAATATAATATACTAAAACAGTAAATGACAAATAGCCATTAATGTAGTTGAATATTCACATTTCTCAGTACTGCCAAAGGTGAAGGGAAAAAAAAAAAGAATGTAGAAGGACATCAAGAATCAGACAAAAAGATGAGCTAGAAATGCCTTAGTGTGTGTTGCTTTAGTTATTGCAAACATTGGCCAACAAAGAGATAGAGAAAACCTCACAGAGAGTTATCTATGAGATCTTTTAAACTGTCGTGGAACTGCTTTAACAAATGCCTGTCCAATATTTGGCAAATGAAACATTTTTTTCAGGTATGAGCAGAAGTGATTCTGTTGAGATTATCACTGTAAAATAAATACATTTTATTCCTTCCTCAGCTGCTTTAATTTGCAGCATCTATTTACAGAAAAGAAACCACAGATGGAGAACTTCATCATTTAGGCCAGTAAGTTCTATTTAGAGCTAGTTGCTTACACAGCCAGGAAATGGAAACTCGTTGGTGTTCTAGATCTGCTAGTATTGGGCTGCTTCATGATGGATACCTAACCTGAAAATGTCCTTCTTAATAATACCTATTTATGAAGAGTTAGCATCTGGGTATGTTCCCAACTTCCCAACAGTCCTGAGCATAGAATCTGTCAGTACATAACATTTTGTTGTTGTTGTTGTTTATTTGAATGACTGTAGTTGGGAATTACAGAGGATCTACAACTAACTGAAACGAATTCTTTTCAGATAGCCTAATTTTCTAGTCTCACATTTCAGATGCAGTTGATTAATGTCTGTAGCTGTGTAGCTGTAACTTTACTCTTTCACCTGAAACTAAGTCATAGCTACACACTTTCTGCTGCTCTAAAATAAGTTAAGTACAGTCATGGTTTTGTAGTGAATTAGGATGCGCTGAGTAATGCATTACTGGTGATTAAACTGTGCTGGAAACAAATTATCAACTCTCTGAAAGTCTCCTGTGGCAACAAGGGTATCATGCTGACAATATAAACAGAGACCCTCACATTCACCATGAATCTGGTTTGGCTTAGTAGCAGCATATTTCGGTGACTGGAGTGGACTGAATTTTCCTACCATTCTTATTTGTAGGCAGGTTGGGGAGGTACCTCCCTGCAATGGAGTCACTGCAAAACTACATCAGCAGCTGGATCTGGCTTTGAAAAAAAAACTATCTGTTCTGAGGTAACAATGATGTTTGGTCCCATTTAAAATTGTTCAAAGCTTTTATTTCCCTTTGGGGAAAATGTGAAAATCGTCTCATTTTCACTTGAAAGATTGCACTTCTTGGTTGTGTATATGTTTGTACATGTGTTTTAATAGAAGTACAGGGAAATTGAAACTTCTGGTTTCAGAAGGAAGTTGATCTTGCTGAACTGGCTTTGGGTAGTAAGGTTTTGGTAGCAGGGAGGTAGCAGCTGCAGGAGCAGCCTCTGAAGGAAGATATCAGGGTCTGTGCTGGATACAGCTGGTTCCAGCCCTCTCGGTAATGGACCCACTGGAGAACACAGTGAGCCCATCAGCCACAGTGGTATTTCTCGGAAAACTTATGTAAGACAGGTCAAGAGCAAATAGAAGGGTGGAGCTGAGATATAATTTGTGGGCTGAGAATTATTTTAGCATGGATGTACTGGCAGTTTGAGAGGGTAGAGAACTGTGAATGCCTGTTTTCCAAGAGTTTTTAAATTAAATGTATTCATCAATTATCAATAATATATCAGCCCTGCTCCTCTTAGATGTTGTTGCATTTCTTTGGTGAGGACTTAACATAACCTTGTACAGATTGTAAATAAAGCTAACTAGAGTGATGGTCTGTTTGTGGGCTTTTTTAATGCTTACTTTTCTACCAAAGCAAATTAACTCATTTACTAAAGGAAAGCATATGGATGGGTCACACTTTTTTTTTCTCCTTCCACAATGTATTATCTTGCCTTCATCAGTATTTTGAGTAACATTTCTGTGCCACCTCTGCTTCAACACCTTCCACATACAAATAATAAGCCAGTAAACAAAGTCACTATAAGACCACAGGGCAAGAAAACACCTTGGTAAGTACATATTTACTTTACAATTATGAGCTAACTATATGGAGATACTGAAGAATTCCATGCTAATTTTACTAAATTATCATATGATTACGCAGGTAAATTGACATCTGCAAAGTTGTCTGAATGCCAGGCAAGCCCAGCAGCAACGTATTGTATAAATTCACATTTTAACAGCATGAAGCTCAGTCCCACAGGTCTGCTATTCAGTTATTGTTCCCTATCAAGCTGTCAGTATTATTTGGTGTGATTCAGGTGCTTATATGTACTAACATTTCTATATTGTCTCATTCTGAAAGCAAAAAAAATTAGTATACACCTTAATATGTAAAATAAGATTAGCAATTCAAGCAATTACATGCTAATATACATCACCAATAAAACATTTAACTCCAGTTCCCATCCTCATTTTTACCTCCTTATTGACTTTTGTTTGTCCCTTCTAGGTCCCATTACTTCTCACTTTCCTTTTGTGAATTAAAGCTAGATCATTTTACACACAATATCTTACTGTTATGAAAATTATGCATAACAGCTTTTTTTTCTGTGAGATATTTAATCACAATATTTTGTATGCGGCATAAGAACATTTGTTCCAAAGTCTCAGTGATTTCTAGCCTTTTTCCCCTCACCAGGGGAATGGAAGACAAAACTTAAAGTTAAAAATTATGCTGTCAGGCATTGGTCCTGCCTGAGGGTCCCTCAGCTGTGATTGTTCAGATACACATGGAATTCAAAGGGGCCTTCTGTGAGAGCAAGATGTAATACCATAAGGTGAAGTAAACAAGCTTCCAACAGGGATAAGGAAGACAATAATATTCCTTATTCAAGCATTGTCCCAAAAGGCCCCAAACTCCTCATGCTTAGTCCTTATTCCTTTCAGTGATGACCCTCCTTGCCAGCTAAAGGCCACTGGGCTCAGTTATTTAGTTTACTGCTAAGGGGAGGCAACCCATGTACCTGAAGAGGACCAGCCATAGTGTTAAGAACTCAGTTTAAATAAACTGTAGGGCTGCCCCATGAATGGGCCCTTTTCTGTGCACAGGTGCTGATCTGCTGGAGGAGTAGGAAGGCTCTGCAGAGGATCTGGACAGGCTGGAACAGTGGGCAGAGGCTAACTGCATGAGGTTCGTACAAGTGGTTTGACGCAAAGTGTTGGGTCCTGCACCTGGGTCAGAACAACCCCTTGCAGTGCTCCAGATGTGGGTCAGAGTGGTTGGAGACCAGACCAGTGGAAAAGGACCCTGGTGGTGCTGACTGACAGCAGGTGGAACATGACCCAGTGGTGTGTCCAGGTGACAAAAAAGGCCAATGGCACCCTGGTTTGTATCAAAAATAGTGTGGCCAGCAGGACCAGGGAAGTGATCATCCCCCTGTACAAAGCACTGCTGAGGCTGCACTTCACGTGTGTTTTTTCATTTTGGGCCCCTTACTACACGAAAAGCATTGAGGTGCTGGAACATGTCCAGAGAAAGGCAGTGAAGCTGGTGAAGAGCACAAGTCTGATGAGAAGTGGCTGAGGGAGCTGGGGTTGTTTAGGCTGGATGAAAGGGAAACCTTATTGCTCTCTAAAACTGCCTGACAGGAAGTTGTAGTAAGGTTGGTTTCAGCCTCTTTTCCTGGTAATAAGTGATAGGTTGGGAGGAAGTGCCCTCAAGTTATGTCAGGGAAGGTTTAGTTAGACATTAGGAAACAATTCTTCATGGAAACAGTGACCAAGCCAATAGAACAGGCTGCCCAGGGAAATGGTGGCACTGCCATCCTGGCAGTGTTCAGAAAATGTGTGGATAAGGCACCTGAGGACATGGTTTAGAGGTGAACAATGGTGAAGGTACTAGCCGATGCTTGGTCTTGATTTTAGAGATATTTTCCAGCCATAGTGACCCTGTGATTCTATTGAAATACAGATGAGTGACAACTGCAAAACCTTTTCCTTCCCATCTGCATTTTCACTGGGCATGTAGGCTTTTTCTCCTAACATCCAAATATATCCTCTTTCATTATTGCACTGGGCAAACTGGGAATCAGTTCAATCAGCAGCTCTCGACAGGACTGGCAGGGAGATAGTTTTGTCTTTCTTGAGGAAAAAGGCTGTGTTGGTGTCTCAGTGTAACACATTCAGTAACTGCATGTGCAGAAGCAGGGTGGGGAATAAAGCTCTGTTGGGATGAGTGATGTCTGGAATCATTGACAAGTCTGTGAACAAAGGGCCTGCCAAATGATGTGCTTGGCATCAAGTCTGATACTCACCACTCTTTGTTATTCCTTATTTATGGTTCTTCTCTGTATGATACAGTAACTTTGGGATTGCCAATTTGACACATCTGGTGTTCACTCAGGATAAAATTGTTTTTCCCAGACCTGTTAGTCTGGAGAAACTTTTACCTCTATGGAGTATCTCCTTTGCATGGCAATACCTCATGATTTCAGTGGTTATATCAGAAATCAAGAAGGCTAAGATAAGGAGGGTTTGACCACTGGAAGAACAGTGTACTGTTTCCAGTGATTCCAGCAGAGAGCATCTGGAAGACTCAGCTGCACTATTATGCTGGGCTCAGATGGAGTAGTTTAAACTTTGGCACAACCATCTGCAGTGTTTATTCAGTATGGTGTGTCATCATAAAACCATAGTAGGGTTGGGTTGGAAGGGACCTTAAAGATCATCCAGTTCCAACCCCCGTGCTGTGGACAGGCACACCTTCCACTAGACCAGGTTGCAGGACACATCCACAAATTCTCAGGGAAATCTACATTCCACTACTGACATTGGTAAGCTGCAGGGTTTTCATCCCATACAGACATGCTTTTAGTCACATCAGGCTTCAGGATCAATATGTAAACTGATCAGAAGTTTGCAAAAGGAGGAGCAAAGGGGAATGAACCACATTCCTGAAAAGAAAGTGTAATTTTTGCTGAAATCTTCTACACAGTTGAAAAGGCTACCAGGTTTTTGTTCATTTTCATGATAATTTTGGATTCTGTAATAAAGCATGGCAGGTAGGTTGGTTCTGCATAGATTTCAAAAGAAAACGTTCACCTGCTCAATAGAGCATATTTTTAAGCAATGGTGCTTTGTGTAATGTGATTAATTTCATAAACAAACTGCTAAATGTCTATTTTAGAAGCTATTCAACTTTGAAAGAGGTTGAACAAGACATACTTGTCAATTAATAGTACATTTGCAGAAGAGGATAGATAGCAAGAGGCCATTTGTGTAAATTCCTACAAAGTCTAAATAATAATATTTAAAGGAACTAGCAAGATGAAATAAAACAATAGAGAATCTGTGCACCAATATCCTGATTTGTCTCTGGAATTATTATGGTCTATTTGCTGACTCTTCAGGATATTTGAATGATGTTTCATAGTTGCAGTAGGTGACTTGTTTGATTATGATCTCAGGCATTTTCTGACATGGGGGCTGGATGTCATCTACAGCTCTAGTTCTGGAACCTCGTCCTGCACTTGTCTGCATAACACTGAATCTCATGTTGTGGTAAATTGGAAAGAGCTGGTATTTTAGTACAAGAGAAGGAATTGTTGTTCCAAGATTTGTAAGTTGCTGGGGTTTTTTTACTGCATATCAGTTAAATATCTTAGTACTTTACTCTTATCTTCAGCAAAGTATGCATGTAATAATTTAGGAAATAGTTTTTAAATTATTTTAATTAGGAGGATGTGTACTGTATACTAAATGTGAAAAAAAGGAAAAGATTGGAAAGGAGGAATTACCTCAATGTGCAACATTCTGCTTCTAGTTCTACAGTTCACATCTATCACTTGAAAAAATAGACCGCCTTCTGTACAGAACTTTTGTCTCGAATGGTATATATTTAATAAAATATATTTATAAAATTTAATGTATTTAATCTACAATGTTGAAATTAAAGATAACTACAGCTCTCAGTCATAGGACTTAACATAGCTATCTATTTCCACTGCTGCCTTGCTCTGCATTGCAACTTGCCCACCCTATCCCAGCTGTCTGCTTTTCTTGCTCTCATACTGAATGCCTGCTCTGCTCCCAGTGGGCTGTTGATTGCCTATCCTTCCATTTCCTTTGTCCTTACTGTAATACCATGACTGCCTTTTTAATTTTTGGGTGCAATTTCTTCAATAGCCTCTGAGCTGTGTCCTTATAAGATTTTTCACTGATCCTCTTGCCACCGTTGTTCTTTGCTAGTCCCCTAATTTACAGTTGCGCATTTTTGCCTTATTTTGTCTCAAGTGCTGTGGTCTTTCTGTAGTGATTGCTATTCTGACCTGATATTTGGAACACTCCTCTGACTCTAATTTTACTCATCCTGCACAGATTTCATCCGCTTTCATTGTTTCTCATGGTTCTTGTCTTCCATCTCCATTGTTCGTTCCTTTTGTGATACTTAGTCACTAACAGTGCTCAGGTGTCAAAGTTGTTTGACACTGAAGGTGCAGAGGAGTGTCCCTAGGATACTGCAGCTCTGTGACATACCTTTGAATGCCTCATTAATTAATTGGCTTAAGCAAATTAAAGCAGCCTGCAGAGGTAAGATGAGTTGTCTGAAAAGTCACTCCGTATTTCCCATTTTTCACTCAAAAGTGTTTCCTTTGGGAAAGATGTGGAATGCCTAACTTTGTTTCTTCTGTTGCCGGTTGAGCAGCAGTGTACAGAATTGAAAAAGTCAGTGTTGATTCTGGTGTCATTGTTTACAGCACAGTGAGTAGAAGTCATTGCTCTCATCACCTGCCACTGCAATGTGAAATTACACTTTTTAAAAATTCATCTGTCCAGCCACAGTAGCCAACCTGTGGCTACTTGAAAGCCCCTGCTATTAGTTTGTGATTGTCTTGGATGTTTCACCAGATATTTTGGTGTTTGCCCAAAGATCTTGTCTCTTCTCTCCATCTTTTCACTCTTCTCTCCCTTTTCAAGTCTTAAGTTTAGAAACTTCCTACTATAAAGCATAAAATGTTAACAGAAGACCAAGCATAGCATTAAGAACTAGATGACCCCTTTGAATTTAATATCTATGAATTGAACATTAAATGTGTTCAGTGAGAGACAAACTAGCAAGATGCCTTGTTTTTCACCTGGGTGTTTTTCATATGCATGTGAACTTACTGTTTGAAATGGTGCAGGAGAGTAGAGCAAACTTTAGGAGGGTGAAGAGGTTCTACATACAGACACTAGCACCTTACAAATGCTGCTAGGCCTTAGCCAGTCTTGGCCAAAGCCCCAGATCTCTTTGGTAATGTAATACAAGCCTATAAGAAAAAATTTGTCATGCTGATTTTGTTAAATGCTGTAAGCCAAGGCAGCATCTAGCTGCCACCTCCTTTCTCACTAATTGTGTTTCATTAGTGATTGTGTGAGCAAGGTTAATACCTTTGCTAAGAGTGATCTCACTCACAATGCATAGTGAGTTTCAGAACTCTGAAACTGCAACATCTACTCAAACCCATGTGGAGTGAACAGTGTCTTGCACCTGGCATATTATCCTGCCGTGAGTACATCAGGCAGTTCAAAGAATGGATAACAGGAGGTGTCAGATCTGCTTTTAGGCAGCACAACAGTGAAACATTGCACTAGTTTTGTCCAGTAGTATAAAAATCCAGCTTGTTTTTACTGTTTCTTTTCAATAGAGCAAGTGTTATGTATCTAATTAATTCCTACCTCTTTGTTTAATTGTCTTTATTAACAAAATGAGCAGGTTTTCTGCATAGGTAATAGGAATATAAATTAAACTAATACAAATAGTTTTAATTTGAGGAATTACAAAGCCAGTATTTCATCAAATGACAGAATTGTAATATTGAGGTTTGCAACATAGGAGCTGAGCACAAAGATTAACATGTTCCACTCTTGATTGAAGAGATCTAGGCTCAATCTCTAGGGTAAAATTGTGCCATTCAATGTGAATCTTTGGACCTTCTGGGTTCTAGAAGCTCAAAAGACAGCTGAAGTGCAGAGTTAAAAACAAGTCTCATTTGTGCTTCTGCTTTTTGGAAACATCTCAGGCTAATGCTAGGCTGCAGTGGGATTTCTCAGTGAGATACCCAAGGAATGTCCATCTGATCGAGTGTTCTAGTGCACAAAGCTGTATTACCCGGCTACAGCTCTGTAGCCATGTTAGTCTCTCTCCAAAGCCAAGATAATCACTCTGAGGATATAATTAGCTGAAGTGAGGTGCCGTAGAGGTAGAGCTATGCTGCACCTGGCTCTGCAGTTACTGTGATTTTTCTCTCCTTTTGCTCTGTCTTCACCACAATCAATAAACTTCCCCCATCCCCTCTTTTTTTCTTCCTTTTTTAGTTTTTTTTCTTTTTTTTTTTTTAAGTGAAGCTTTAGTGAGTTGGCCGGTCACATTCTCAAGTACATCTTTAGATTTGTGCCTTTAGGTGGAGCTCCATACTCATCTTGTGCTGAGGCAGACTCATTGGTGTGAAAGAATAAGCAAACCTAAAAGGCAAACCTTAGAAGACCACTTCCATGTACAATATCCAATTTGTAAAATTTTACGGAAGAACATGCTTAAAATTTTATAACAGAATGTTTCCAGTTTTCAAAATAATGAGAACTGATAGCAGATTTATGGTTAAAAAAAATCACATTGTTTGTTTCCTTTACTTGCTCAATCATCACTGTGGAAGCAATTTCTTCCTGTTTAGGCACCTTATTTAGCCTTATAAAATTTTAAGTCTTAGTCAGGAAAAGGTAGTAAAAGCCCTTTTATTTTTCCTTCTTTTTAGTGCCTGCTCTAATATGAATGTTTAAATACAAGGCTATGACTTGCTTCCTGATAAAAGGATGTGTCAGAGGTCTGGTTTTGTCCATGGTTTTCTTCTGTGAAGCTTAGAGATGTAGCTGATGCCACAGCCTGGGTCGGTCCTTCGCGTTGAAATCCCCCATTTAGCAGAAAGTAATCTCAGAGTCACCTCTGTCCCAGCGGGCACTGTGTGTGAACTTCCTCAGGTTTAATGGAGGGATTTGACTTCTGTCATGAGAAGAACAGTGCAACCATGCTGTAGAATGGCTACTCTTAGTCATCCTTGTAATTAGCTTATTTCTTTCAGTGGGGACTAGGAGGGACAGAATGCTGCTGTGCTTAGACAACTGAATTCAGGTCATGATGTGGGAGTTCTCAGGTGATTTTTCACCTATGTGTGTTTCAGAACATCACTGAATGGCATTTTTTGTTTGTTTTCTTACTGTTTAATCAGAGGAAATAAAAAGAAATCTCTGTTCCTAATGATTGTTACTGGAAGAACTGTGTTTTTGCCTTGTTGGCTTTTCAGTGACGTAATTTTTCCATTCAAATATCAATATACAAATTCTGCAGTTAAAAGAAATCTCCTCTCCACAGTGACTTTATCCATTCTTCTCCAGAAGAGTAATGGTGATTAGCTATTAGTGTGCTTGGAAGAATGGATGAGAGTAAATCACTGGTATTTGGAAGACAAACTAACAGAACCCCCCAGGTAGGTACAGACTCAGCAATGTATGCCGAGTGCTCCTACTGTGCAGGGAGATGCATATTGGCTCCTTTAATGTACTGTTAGTCTAACATGTTATACTATAAACCAAAATAATTTATTCCAGGACAAATGATTTTTGAGAACAGGCAGAGAATGAGTTTTGAAGCACTCAGTTTTCATTTTACAGTGTCTTTTATGTAATATGTTAATATTGTCCATTAACTTCATTATGCTGTGAAAAATGTTTATTCTTCTCAGAATCTGTTTTGTTTAATTCCTTACAGAAGTACCCTTGCACTATATGGGGCTACATTTATGCGGGTTGAGGGATTACTTGTGTGCTTGGAATAAAGATTTGTTGGAAAAAAAGGAAAGATCGGTAAGATGTCAGATGATAGATAAATATGCCACTACTCTCTCTAGCATTACAGTTTTACTGACAGTGGTTATTCCAGTTTTTGAACACTTGAAATAGAACCTATAAACTTGTTTACAAATAGCTCTTGCTGTTTAAATATTTAAGAGCACTAAGATAAAATTTCCTGAATTTCAATGTCATAAATTATAGTGTAGTGAGGAAACATTAGATTCATAGAATCAAGAATAAAAAAAAAAAACTTATTCTTCTGAAAATAGCAGCTAACTTAATTTTGAGAAAAGGAGGAGAAATATGAGATAGTAAGAGTAGGTGGGAGTAACTTTTCCAAACTAAAAAGTGACAGCTTGATAACATATCTGAAATGCAGTGTGATATTTATTTTCATAGCAGACTTGTTACTGACATGGTTTTGACATGAAAGAATTTTTTTTTTAAACTTGATATATATCTTAAATAAACAGAGTATTTCATGTTGAATTGACAAGGCAAAATTTTCCTATGATGTTTCTCTGATCAGGGCTGTAATTTTAGGGAATGTTCTGATCGAAACCATTCTGACACTGCTTTATGGACTAGGAGTAAGACTTGACATCTCAGCTCTGTTTTATTTACTTCACCCTTTCTTTCTTATCTTGTTTTTGTTTTTCCTGAGTTCTCTTTACCAAGCTTCATTCCAGAAGGAAATAAAAACAAGACTGCTTGTATTTCTAGGAGAAAATACAGTAGATTAGTTTTTGCTATCTCTGGACATGGGTTAGAAGATTCTACCTTCACTTTCCTCTAGTCTAAGGATCAGACTGCAAAGGCTTGTGATGGATGTCACAAACATGCTGCCCTCTAGATAAAGATTCACCTGGTTTGTCCCCCCCCATTAAATTCTTAATTTTAACTTGTATCTTACATTATAGATATGGATATAGGAATTTGTGACTTGTTTTAAAATCCTAGATGCTGATTAGGTCTGTTCTAATCTGTTCATGTTTATTTGTAGCTTTTCAAAAGGGCTGGGACAGGCAAATAGATCATGCCAGTGTGTTCCATGCTGATAGTGCCTGGAAGCAAGTGAATGCTCTGGGTGCAAAGCTATGTCAAATCTGTCTTATGGGACTGATGCTCCGCTACTGGAATGCCAATTTTACTCTTCCCCTGCAGAACTGATATTTCTGAGGCACCTTAGGGAATGGATGTATTGATGTATAGATGACTTGTGGGAAAGGAACAGGAGCTGTAGAACTGACATAAAATCAAAAACCAGAAGGAGTGAGGAGATCCTGGAAAATGAGTATACAAATCAGATGAAGGAAAAAAACCAATGGAGATGCATTGAGAACATGTTGGACGTATTCTTGCTCATAAATAAATGTTCCTTTCAGAATGTGTGCTAGCTTAGTTACAGGAATTTTCATACTGAATGTCTCCAAAAGCAGTTATGGACCCCAAGGTTACACAGTATAGCCAGTTTCTCTTTTTCAATTGCTTTTTTTGACCAAATTCAACTGCTGGTGGTAGTCAGCAGACTTACTATAAGAGTAGGCCGAAAGTGTGGGATTTTGGTGATATAGTATTGATAGTGTTGTAGAAACAGAAGTTGAAGGGCTTTTCTTTCTCTAATTATTGAGTGTTTTATTTTGTCAGTACCGCTTCTTGAGAAGGTGGGATGCTGTTATTGACTTGACAAGCCACAAATTAAACCCTTAACTGTGGTTATTGTGGTTTGTGTCCATCTGCGTTGTCATATAATTCCATGTATACATTCTAAATGTGCTTGGCCCATAGTAGCATCATATTGAATTAAAATCAGAATGATAACAGCAAAACAATTAAGAATCTATTCCAAAGTCCATAGAAGTCACTCAAAAGAGTCCCACTCAGCACAGCTGCCCCGCTGCCTTTTGCACCACCAAAAAACCCCCAAAACCTTGTTAAATAATTTCCCATTTAGAAGTCCTTATTCTATGACATGTTTTGATTACGACAAAATACTAGAAAAGGTAGTTCCTTTAAGAAATTTTATGAACTAGTCTTTAAAATTCTATATGTTATTTTCTCTACATGTTTAAAGTTTATAAAATCATTACTGATATTCTGTTGTGGGATAACCCTATGAAATTCTGTGAAATATTTCCATTTGTTATGTGCTTAATACAAGATCAAGTCATTTTTGCTGATATCTTCCTGTTAAAACTTGTAGCAATAGATCATTGTTTTCTAATGACAAAAATAATTAGCAGTACGACATATTAATGACTGTGTTATCAGGTAATGATGACTTCATTAATGCCTGGCTCTAATCGCTGAAATAATTTTGTCAGTAGCTGCCCGTGGAAGGAATGCTTAGACAGGAGGGAATGCTTTGATGTACCCCCTGTCCAAATTCATTAACTGCATGAAACTCAATCCTGTCTACTGGATGGTGAGGCTACATCTGAGGTCTTTAAAGGCCAGACTTCAGTTCCCTTGAATGTGTAGTGGAAGTTCTCAGTGGTATCTGTTTTGGTTTTGTATGTTTTGGTTTCTATTTTGGTTTTATATTCAATTTGTTGAATTCAAATGCCACATAGCTGATCAATTCATTCTAGTACTTAAGGATTATGGAGACTAATGTGCTAACAGAAATCTTTGTTTGGATTTTGAATTAAGTTTTGTATCAGTGCCTTTTTTCTGCTGATGACTGAATCAAACTGTTATATCCTGGATCCTAGAGACAAGAAGAAAGAAGGAAATTTGTTTAAGGATTCCAATTGGCTTAGAACAGTTTCTTTTTTCCTTTTAATAAAATATACTTTTCCAGGATTATCATGGAGACTGGAATAAGAACTCGGAGGGATTCAGTGAAATGACTAATGTTGTCAATATAGCAGTAGCTCTGAGCAAGCTGATATTGTTTACAACCTTTTCAAATACATAATATGTTAATTTTGTAGTTGACAGAGGGAAATAAACCAGGGAAATCCTTGTGTAATTAATTTTTCTGTTCTTTATTTAATAATTTTTGTTTAGAAAACTTACATGCTTTTGTTCCTTTTCATATTTAGCTTCCAGGTCTTGGACATTCTCCTGCAAACTCTAATTGTGATTTAATTAGTAAAATAAGAGTGAGGTTTTGTTTGCAGTTGTCTTTATAGCAGATATTTACAAAGCTGGAGCTACATGACAGAATTTCTACTTTTTTCTAGCTGTAAGTGCTTAAACTGAATAGGTTTCCGTTCTAAATACATTTTTGATTGCAATATGCAAAACATGTATTGGCTCCTAATAAGTTTATACTTTTTCAGAATTTCATTGGACCTGTAAAATTCTAAAGAAATGATTTGATGTGAAAACAACTTTTCTTTTCTAACTTCATGGTATTTATTTTGTTAACCTACAGCCTCCCTGTTTTCCTCCCTGTTAGAAAATGGTTAGGTATTGAACTATTCTGTCCTTTCATCCTCTGTGCCTAAATGCTTCTCCTCCAAGCTCTGAAGAAAACCCAACCTGAAAGCCTAACATCCAAGGCCAAAAACCAGAAGCAGCTTGACAGGTAACAGATGTAGGTGTTAAGATTTGTTGTATATTTTTTCCTGGTAGTAACATCTGTCTTGGCTAGTTTCCCCATAGTTATGTGGAAAACCAGTGATCTGTCATTGTTTTTGTTCATGGAAGTGAATACTACCACTTACTCCTGTGAATTCTAGACTGTTGTTTTTCTTTTATATTGTCAGGTGAAGTGTAACTCACTTTAAAAACTACTCTGTTATCTTTGATGTAAATCTGTTGTTGTTTTTACAGGATCGGAGTGTTCTAAGATTATTCACCTGTGGATACCCATAAAAATATTTATGGGTTTGCAAAAAAAAAAAAAAAATCACTAACCCTTGAAAATGTACTAGTATACTGTTCAGAAATGTTGATTTACGGGTGGTTCTGAAAATGTAAAACAGTTTTTTTAGTAGAGATTATTATTGGTTTTGCTATCTGGCTGTGGCAGAACACCCAGTTTTCTGAAAAGTGGGGCAAGCTCTCTTTTGCAGGACCATCATCATTTCAGTACATCGCTAAAGACAAAGAAAAAAGAGTGCTCTGATATCTCAGCAATCCTGTGTCTAATGATAATAAAGAAATGGAATCCTGTGTTTTCTTTCCTGTACCTTGTATAGGTGGTATTTGCAGAGGTAGTCTAGGGGCCATTTCAGTTCTTTATACCTTGAAATATCACTTGTAGTTGACCAGGTAAACAAAGGAAATTGTTACTTTTTTGAAAGCTAAAATAATTCAGTGGGAGTGTAATGAAGGCTGACAGCTGCAGCAGTGTTATACTGGATTGGGAGATTTTTTTTCCCCCTGATTTCTTAACTTCCCTTCCTCTAAAACTGAAGGACACCTAAGCCACTGTGGACATAGTGTGACCCACTGAGACATTCCATTTTAAGACAAATATTAAGTGAGTCACACTGGTGTGAGATACTGGAAAGAGTGATGTCTCAAGACATTTTGGGGTGCATGTGCATAGGGGCAGGGGCAGGTCCATCCTTGCCGTGGTGAGGCACTGCACTGCCCTGTACACCCCACCCCTAGAGCCTGTATCCCAGCCCAGCAGTGGCTGCCAATCCCTGGCACATCAAAGGCAATGCTCCACACCTTCTCCTGGAGTCACTAACCCAGCTCCTGAGTGGCCAAATGTTTTGTGTTGACTGAATGTTGCACTAAGCCTTTTGCCAAAGTTATTTGATTTTCCAAAGTGGCCAGTAAAATACTATTTGACCTCTTGAGAATATCTTGTTGGTATTTCTCCTGTGCATCTAATTCGGAGTACATGAACAAGAGTAAGCCCTTTTGAAAACCTCACTGAGTAAGTGATCTTTTGGGGGTCCTTACGACTGGAATTTAGATATTCCAGTTTTACAACTCTCTTCCTGGCCGCAAGTAGTATGAGGGTAAAAATAACTAAAAGTGTATTAAGGTGAAAGTGATTAAGACAGGTTATAACTCATGTCTATTCATGTGCTGTTGAGGGGGTGAGAACAGGCATAAAGATGAGAGAGGGTAAATAAGATATCCAGTCTGGAAGAATAATTATACCAGGTGTGTGTTTCAGTGAAGTACATCTTGCACTTTCTGTGTTTCCTTAAAAAATATGGTTTTATGGGGTGGAAGTAGCTTGTTTCCAGTTAGTTCACTCTCATAAAGTTCAAATTGTGTAATTCCTTGAAATAACTGAAGTTGGAGGTTGGGATTTAATATCATGCAAAATTTGCTAAAGAAGATGTTTATTTGCATGTAGTCTTCCAAGAATCCTTTCATCAGTTTCGTTATGTTCTAACTTATAAAAGAGATTTCTTTATGGCTGTTGACTAATTCACAGTTGAGAGAGCTTAAAATGCAGTTTCCAGGATCATTAGATCATTTATGGACTGTAATTTCCTTCACTGGAATCAGTGGGAAAAATCATGCTGTTCTACACATCATTATCAATCCATTGGAACAGGCTTTTGTAAAATAAAATGAATATGGTGTAAAACAACAGAGACAATCTGCATTACCTATTCAGCACATAAATTGTTCTCCTTTTCCTGGAACCTGCTAATTATTAATAAAAATAGAATATTGAAAGAGGAAAATTATTTTTTTTTTTAAATGAGGAGAATAACTCAGTGACTTTATACTGTAATGACACTGAATGGTTTGCCATCAATTCCTGATCTACACATAGATATTTTTTGCACCTTTGTTTTGCATGTGTTGTGTTTGACTGGCAAACAAAGAGCAGTTATTTTTGTCCTTCGCAAGCTTTTTACCTTTAGAAAAAAACAAAACGCTTTATAAAACACCACTGTGTGTTGTGCTATATATATTTTTTAAAGTTCTTCCATATGACAAAGCTTGACAAAATGTTCCATGAAAGGATATTTTTCTTTTAGAAAGCTTTTCACTAGTTATTTTATTAATAATTCTCAGGGTTTTGGGCAGCACCTTGCTGTACTGTTGCACATGAACTTTGCAGTTCTCTGAAAACAGCCAAATTTATTTTGACAAGGTATTACTCACCAGAAGTAGGAAAATGCTCAATATATGTACATCTTTCTCATGCTTTGGCATATTAAATTTATTTTTTTTTTAGGGCCCAGGTGGAGGCTTGTATATAATTTCCCTCATAAGCATCTTGCTGAATAATTTTGACTTTTTCAAGAGCTGAATCTTCAGGTTTTCACTGAGTTACTCTTAGTTTTTTCTAAAAGTGTAAATCCTGCAGAGTAACAACAGATTACCACATGTTTTGTGTATTGAGGAAGTACTACTCCTCATAAAAGCCTGTCAACAAACTTGGTAGAAATAAAAATATTTGCACAGATATTTTGGATGAGGAAGCAGAAAGGATGCAATAGGAGTATACAGAGCCTCAATTTCTACATGGAAAATGCTGAATTTTTGTGGGAGACAAATCCATCATCATGATAGAAATGAGGCAGCTCGGTATCCTTGGGTCCAAGCAAAAGCAAGGCTGAGAAGGTGTTGCACACCCACAAACATATGTAGACACTGTGTACGTGCATGAAAAGCTCTTCACCTATATTTTAAAATGTGTTCTCTACCCTTAGACAATGACCCCCCTCAGACTGAAAGGTGCTCCAGAGAGCTCTCTCCTCTTAGTTCATCTTGGATTTCACACCTGGGTTATGGGGCTGATGGAGCTCCTGGGACAGCCCTGGGGCAGACTGGACACCCTGGAGAGGATAACCATTAGATTCCTTACAGTTTTTACTTTTCTGTGCATATCTGGACTTGTGGAGATGGACCACTGATGAGCCTGCAAGGAGCTGAGACAGGGTATTTATTTTTCATGTTGCCACATCTGTCATTGTCTTTCTGCACTACTCTGTCTCTGTACAGAGGAGTTTTTTGTCACATGACATAACACTAAGAGCTTCAGGAAACATGTTTTTGCCACAATTCACCAATACTTGTCTAGAACATACCTGACATAAGACTATTGATGGCAAATAAGCTATATAGTCTACTGCCAAATTATTTTCTGCTGTAACTATTGTGCTGATATGAGCCTGTCTATTGTTAAACTAAAAGTTGGGCATTGGGGTCAGCAGTTTGTTAACTAATGGAATAAAGAGAGCTGACCTTCAGCTCATCTACTGGAAAGCCTACTTTTCCATATGGGATATAATCCACATGCTTTTGATATGGAAATAATGGAAATAATCCTATTGACCTATTGCACCTTTGAAACTCGAATTTTCAAGCTGCCTTCTGGCTGGTGCTAGACTGATTGTGTAAATATGTGGTATAAACTTTTGTAGGTTTTGGGGGTTTTTTTGTTTTTTTTTCTTTTTGCCTGTGATGGGCTTGAGTGTGCTAATTTTTCCATCTTAATTCTATAGAGAATTTGGTGGCATTCTCAGTTAAGGCAGCATAGTTGGTGGACCTGTGGGTGAGGGTTGCTTAGTTTCTTTGGTCAACTTGCATGTATTATCTCATGTGAAAGTACTCAATTCACCTTTGGATGCTCGTGTTTCTTTTCTTTTTTTGGCCCACTTGCTTTCTTTAGCTTGAGAGGTTCTTGGAAGTTTAGGCTCTCATAAATTTGTGTAGCAAGACAAAAAAAAAAAAAAAAGCTGGTATCTACTGTAAAGGTCTAGTTTAACATAAACAATAAAAATAATAATTAGACAAGTACCTTACTACAAATGCCTTTGTCTCTGAATATGGTTTATGTGCACTATTTCTGCATTTTTGTGGCCTAAGCATTTTTGTTGCCTGTATTGTTATATGTGCCTTTTAAAAATCATTTTTTATGCAAGTAAGGTGAGACAGGAAAGAGAGGTTCTGTGAATGCATATGTCTCACTGCAATTTGATCACCAGGGTGTACCTTTGAAACAAGCTCACAATAGTAGTTTAGTTTCAGTTCTCCTCCCCTTGAAGCCAGAGAGTGAGAGCAACAATTGTCCTGCTGTAAATGTTGGGTGTGCTTAACGATTTAAAGATGATCTTCTATGCATGCACAGAACATAATTCTTCCATTGAAAAATTGAGCACAGACTCCTTTACTTCTAATTTAAGGCACATGAATGAAAAGAAAGTGACAAAAGTTTACCTTAAAAAGCTGTTTGGAGGCACCATGACACTACATAGATGATATCCTTCTGCCTGAATGCCTGACATAATTACCACTCTGCTGCTAAAGTGGCTGTAGGTGTCCCTGGAACAGGCTAAATATTATTGTTTAGTTCCTATGGCTGAGCCAGTGTCTCTGCCTGGTTCACCTATTGCTGTGAGTAAGATGGACAAATGCCTGAGTGAACCTCCAGGGTAAGTTGATAATGTACAGAAAATGGGAATTAGTACTATTAATCTGACTTAACAGTCATAAAGTCAACAATAGAAACATGACAATATTGAGATGAGAAACTGTTGTAACTGCAGACAAACACTTGCAGCTAATCCTTTAATGGACAACATGACAGGAAAACTACATAAAGGCTTTGTCTGTGTACAGCCTCTGTGCTTATCAAATTCCGTATCTTACACCTTATAGCTATACCACATATAACAGTCCAGTGCTGTAGCTGATCTACAGTGTAGGGAGTCGCTGGAGATTTATCTTTATTTCCAGCCTGATATTTAAATATTCTTGGGTGTCTTTTCAAGCCTTTTCTGGTTTCCAAATAGTCAAAATTGTTTATTTCAGTGTTTATGTGCAGATATATAGTTGTATCTGTTGGTTCTGCTGACATTTTAGAAAACAGTATCTACTTTTCTTGGGGAGTTTTTTTGTTGTGTTTTTTTTTTTTTTTTTCCTTACAGTCCCATACTAAAAGAGATTATTAATGCTTCATTAATCAACTGTTCAAAATGTGATTGCTCCTGAATAGCTTTAAAAAGCTGGCTTTTTACCACTTACTTTCATTAGTGCTTAATTAACAGAGGAGATGAAAACTAAAATCTTCAGCCCACTCAGGGATGAGATATTGCTGTTCAGAGGAGGGATTCAGAAAAGGCCTGTGTTTTGCAAATGTGTTGGAAAAATGCTGTAAATTTAGACCAACATTTTCTGTACAGACTAGAAATATCTCTGCTTTGTGCAAAGAGGAAAAGTGGTAATATTGGGCCATCAGTATAAACTGTAATGCATAACTTTTCTGGATGCATGAGCAACAGTAAATGCCAGAGAAAACATTAGTAGGTTTGGAAGCAAGGACTACCCCATTAAAGTATTCCCTGTGTGCCCAGTCTTCTCAGCTACTATAACAGTCATCTACTCGATGTGGTGTGGTCTGCCTAATACAATGATAGAAAAGGATGAAAATGCTTGTGGTGCAAAAGATGCTTGGGAGAGAAACAGCTTCCTGAGCATCTGCTTTGTTGGTGCTGTTTGTTGGCAGGTAGTTGAAGAGAGCCAGGCTTTGCTTGACAAATGTAGCGACCTCAAGTAACAGACTTTGTATTCTGGTTCCCCTTATTTTTTTTCCCTTTAATTATGACTCAGTGTTTCACACCTCACCTGATTTCCTGTAATAGAATTAAAGGAATTTAAGTCAAAAACAAGTACATAAGATTCATGTCCTATGAAGGAATTAGCTGTCACATTCTTAATGATTAAAAAGCACTAGGACTTGATTTTCCACTTCAGGATTATTGATTTTTTTAGAGCCTGATCCAAATTTGGTCAGTACCACAGACTTGTGCTTTTCCAATGAAATGACTGGACATCTTGGCTTTAGTTACATATAAAAGAATAGATTATCTTACTATTCCGTGGCAACAAAAAATGTTATGCATTGAAGTGACTTTATGTAACAATCTAATGTTACATAGAATTATAACTACCGTATTTCGAAAAATTAACAGATATTAAAATATGCATATGTGTCTAGGACTGAATTTTGTGTTCTTGTTTCAGACATTCAGGTTAAAATATTCACTCAGGTTTCAAATACTTGAAGCTTTGCTTGTGAGTGCAAATTAAGGAGCATTCTCAAATATAGCTTTTTAGTGTATTTTATGAGAACATGTTTTGAATTTTTCTACTCCTCTATAGGTGCATACACAGTTATGTTGCTTTCCCCTTTCTATACTGTTCCAAGGTTTACTGTAGCAAGTGCTCTCCCAGGATGCTGGTACTCAAAGTTTTTTTTTGTCTTGTTCTAATTCCAATTATTTGATATATTCTTGCTTTAGATGTGCATTTACAAGAGAATGTATGTGAGAAACTCTAAGATATCAGACTATAATAAAATTTACAATAAACCTACAATAGCCTGACTGCAAATAACTCCATCACTTTTTAGAAGGCAGTTGAATATGATGCTTTAACTTATCTAAAAATATCAAAATTGGTTAGGACCTCAAATCAGTGAATCTGTATGTGTTTATCTTCCTTGAAATCTGTGATGATTAATTGTGAAAACACATTCAAGATTTAGCTTGAAATTTGGAAGAACTGGTTCTTCAAAGGTAGCCTGGCACATGCATTAGCTGCATTCATGGCTATGTGTGGCCTGCCCTGGTGTTCTGTTACATGGGCATCCAAGAAACAAGAAATCCCCAGGCCAGGGTAATTTTTGACAGGTAATGACAGATTTGGGAAATGGGCTGAGAGGAACTCCATGAGGTTCATCAAGGAGAACTGTCAAGTCCTGCCTGTTTGGAGGGGCAACCCTGGCTGATGCCTTAGGTTTTAATTTTCATAGTTTTCAATTCCTATACTGCCTAGTGTGTAACTCTGAAGTTTCTTGTAGCCTGTTAATTTCTGCTCTCCTGTGCTAGGTAGACACAACAAAGCCTCTCCAGGCCTGCTCTTCAAGGACATTCAGGCCATCCTAGGCCCAAAAAGTATAAACCAAAAGTATCTAAAGGGAGGGACAAGCCTGGGGAAACTACATCATTAACTGAAACTTTACTTGGAGAATTAACCCTGATATGCAAATGAACCAAATCTATAAAGGTGTAAAGAACTCGTGACCTGTCATCCATCTTGGGGTCCATCTTGGCAGCAGCCTCTGGCTCCCCCGGGGTACCTTTGAAGGCCCTTCAAATAAATACCCACCTTTATTCCCTTACTATTGTCTGGTCTCTGTTTCTAGGAGGCCTCTTAAGGCATCATGGCACCCAGAATTTGCAAATAATGCCCTGGGGGTGTTAGTGGACACTGGGTGGAACTTGGGCCAGCAGTGTGTCCTTGCTGCAAGGATGGGTGAGGATGCTCTGGGCTGCCACCGTCAAAGCACTGGCAGCCGACCAAGGAAGCTGATCCCTCCCCTTAGTTCAGCACTGGTGAGAGCTTTGTTCAGTTTTAGATGCTCCAGTACAAGAGAGACATGGACATATTAGAGGTACAAAGAAGGTCCACAAAGATGTTTCCTCACATGTGAGGAAAGGTTGAGAGAGCTGGGACTGTTCAACCTGGAGAAGAGAAGGCTCAGGGAAATCTTGTCAGCAGATATAGATACCTGAAAGGAGGATGCAAGGAAGACAGAGCCAGGTTCTTTTCAGTGGTGCCCAGTGACAGGAGCAGAAGCAACAGATGCAAACTGAAATATGGAACATTCCATCTGAACCTTAGAAAATACTTTTCCATTGGGAGGATGATTGAGCACTGGCACAGGTTGCTCAGGGCTTTTATGAAGTCTCTGTCCATGGAGATCTATTCCAAAGCCATCTGGACGTGGTCTTGAGAAATTTGTTCTAGGTGACTGTGCTTGAGCACTTTTGAGTTTGGAGCACATGACCCAGCTTCAACCCATTTTGTAAAAATTCTTGTAGAATCCATTCACTGTTTCTTTTTGAGAGACTTGCTGCCTCTACAAATTCTTCAGTCTGACTCATGGTGCTATGGGTCAGATGCTCTTTGTGACCTTCTGGTGTGATTCTTTTCTGAAATTTTTATGATTTAAAGCTGCATAGGTGTTGGAAATGACTGCATTGATCATTTCCAACCATAAGGCAACCATATGTCATGGTTGCAAAAGAAACAAATGTTTTTAAAGTCACTGGAGGTCAGGTGACACAGCACACTTCGACTAGTCCTTTCTCACTCTAAATGACTTGAACATATTTTTGTCTACTTAATTGATACTGGGAGGTTTTATGGGAAATTTAATCAGTCAGGCTTTGCCAGTTCTTAAAAACAACCCTATGGAACAAGATTTATGTGATATTAAACCACTAGGAGTTATTGGAAAGGCTAATTAAAGCAGAGTTATTTACTAGTTTAAAACTATATTATATTTTTACATTTTATCTATGTCTGAGTATTTAAATATATATATAGAGGAGCATCAAAACAACATTTTATGTGTGTGTGCATATATTCTACATATTTTACTTGGACAGTGTATCATGAACCAGAATTAATTTGATCTGTGGATTTTTTTTTCATAAAGGATGAAGTATGTGCACCCAACAGGATCACAGGTAATTAAGCAGGTGCTGTTTGGCTTGTTTATCCTCAGTGCCAGAGATTGTTCCATATCAGCTAATAAATGTTGGAGTATGGTTCATTATGTATTTTCATTTCGAACCAACACTTCAAAATGCAAAATTAATTTTTACAAAGTTCAGCAGTATTAATGATCTTATTACAGAATGGGAGTATTTACTTTGAAAAAGATGATAAGGTGCTAATATAATTTACTGTGTTTAATGTACGGCTTCAATCCTCAGAAATGTTTTTTTGTTGTTTTACAGGATGGGAAGTTTTTAGTGACCTAGAGATGCAGCAATAGGAAGACCAATCTCCATGCTGTGAAAAGGAGTAGAAATGGTGATGGATGGTCTGGCAAGATGCATTTGGCTTTCCAGTGTAAATATGCCCATAACTGCCAAATAATTCCTTTCCTCATGCTATAGATATGTCATTCAGTAAACCATATCTTTCCATCAGGCATTCTCATTTTGCAGCAGACTAAAAGCTTAGTGTTTGATGAAGAAAAGTGAACTTAAACATCTTTCTCATAATCAATAACAGAGTTGTAAAAATAATATAAATAAAAACAGGTATGTAATACATTTTTATTTATGAGTAGCTTTTTAAAAGAAAAAAAACTAAAAAGCTATATTGCTACAAGGGAATGCTCCAGTGAGTGTTGTATGTATATAACTATAGATCTGAAAAGCTTGTGAATTCTTCACTGACCAGAAGAATGCAGTTTCTGATAGAAAACTTTACATATTTTTGTATTAAGAATACAAAGATGAAGTCAAAAAGAAGTCATTACTCACCTGATGATTATGGGATTTGTCTTTTTCTATCAGAGTACATGCTGATATCATGTTTTCTTGGAAGCATCATAAGGCAAGCACTGCATGTAGCAATTTCCCTTTTATTGAAGTAAAGCCTGTATGACTCATGTAAGCTACCTTGAAAACAGAATTGGCATTGATATATTCACCCTATTGTTTTCAAAGTTTTAAAAATGGCACAGCAAGTGTTTCTCCAATATCCACATTTGAAGTGAAGATATATACAGTAGAAAATACAGAAAAAACCTCAGACTTTATTAATCACAACACCACAGATAGTAGTCTTGAATTGTTTTCTTCATCTAGCTTGAGTCTTCAATGGCAATGTTACATGTCATGACTTTAAGTGAAAATTCATGAAATTGTTAACTTAATGAAGAAGAAACTCCAAAGATTATAGCTAGTGTTATGCCCCACTTATTGCAGAGCTTGATGTCTTTCTGCTGACTTTGTCGCAGCAGTAGTTTGTGACATTTACAGTAGACAGCTGTGCAGATCAGGTGTCTGCTACAAGAAACACTTGCAATTTTACCCTAAATCTGTGCCAGGGTGTTAAAGAAAAATGCACACAAAAAATACTGATGTATGATTTTTTAGTGTCTTTTAGACTGGTATTTACATCAAGTCCTACAGCCTTGATCTCTGGAAAAACCCCCACATTCTCTCCGTTTCAAAATGTGGACTGACCATGGCCGGCAGCTGAGCTCCTATCCAGTAATGTGCTTACTCCCCCACAGCAGGATGGGCAAGCAGGAAAACTTGTGGTTTGAGATAAAGGCAGTTTAATAAATGAAGGGGAAAACCAAACAAACCAAATGATGCAAAGGCTGTCACTCATCACCTCCCACTGGCAGACCGATGCCCCTCCTGTCCGTGAGCAATGGCTACCCTGGGAAAACTGCCACCCAAGAGTTTTATAGCTGAGCATGATGTTATGTGGCAGGGAATGTGTCTTTGGTCGATTTCAGTCAGCTCTTCCAGCTGTGTCCCCTCACAACCACTTGCCAGTGTTACTGCTCCTATATTGCTTCCACTTCAGCTGTGCTTTTGGGAGCCATCACTCTGGGGCACCATGCAAAGGTGGGCAGTCCCTCTGCACCAGGTCCCCTCTTCTCCAGTGATGTTTGGCATCAGAGGGCCTCAAAGCTCAGCAAATTGCAAGCCAGCTGCTGGGACCCCCCTGTACTTATAGGGGCTGGAACAGAAGGCAGTGAGGAGGCTTATGACATCAAGAGGCCACTGTGATGACCCCTTCCAGATAGGGGAAGGACTTGTTTTCTGTTCCCTTGTCTTTTGCACAGTGCTGTGACAGTGTGTACAGCCTGCATGCCACAAAGCCCAGGCATCAGGGACTATGCACTATAGGATTGCTGCAGGTGACAGGGGTAGATGGTCACCTAAAAGCACTCTAGTCCCCCTCGGCTGAAACCATTCTGTGGTGACAGGCCCTTTTGCATAAGAAGAGAGCCCTCCACAACCATCCTGGCTGCCAGGTCACTTGCATGGTCTTTTTATATTGCAAATTCCTTAAGAACTTGAAGAAAAATTCTCCCTTCTTCTGCGTAGCTTGCGAAGTCTTTTCTAACATAATGAGGCAAAATCTGTGTACTTTCATTTCAACTTGCCTTTTTGTCCCGTAAATTGAAGGAAGTTTGCATAATTTAGATACTTCCTGTACTTTCCAATATCATCACTTTGCTGTGATGCTTCTTCTATTGGATCCTTTAAAGCCTCCTATCTAGGAGTAATAAAACTATATTAAAACCCCCAAACTATATAAAATACTTATCCAATGCAGTCATATCCATTTTTCTAAGGTTCTTTTATGATTACTTTTCCTCCTGCCTTTTATTTAAAAGTAGCCACTGAAATGTCTGTCTTTTCTTCCTGAAAGAACCAGCTTGTTTTGGTATATTGTAGTAAGAGAGAACAAAAGTTACAGCAAAATTTTGAGAGAAAACTGCTGGATTTTCTTCAGAGTAGGTCTGGTCTCCACTGGCTTTGTTAAGTGAGATATGTAGACAAGTGAGATATGTAGACAGCTCTTTGATAAAGAACAAATTTCCATTGTCCCCAAGAATTTGTTTTCCAAAATGTCCTTGTGTGTCTTGTTTCTGAGTTTCTGTATGACTTACTGTTTTGAAATCTTTGGGTGTGAAGACTTCAAATTCAAATACTTTTACTCATAACATGTGGACTAGAGAAGACTTTTTCTAGTCATGATGACATCATCAAGAGAAATTGTTGCACTGAGTTTTAACAGCAAGTCCTTGGTGGAGAATAACAAAGAAATACAATGAAGAGAATCTCAGAGCAAGGAGTGCAAAGCAGTTTCCTCAATACCAAAGCCATGATATACGTAGCCGTAAATGCTCTGGCAACAAAAAAACCTCCCATTATTCGACTCGTGATTAATTTTAGCATGATTTGTTTGCCTACATTTTTTATTTCAGAAGAAGAATTTTGTTCTTGAAAATAGTAGGGGTTTTTTTTTGAGCAAGGGCTACAATATTCAGTTTACTTGGATAGATAAGCTCATGTTATTTTCTATGCTTGTTGCTGCCTGGCAGTAATGTAGTTTTTGGTGTTCCTAATAAAGATGGCAATGCAGAATCAGTGTGCAGCAGTGCTGTCTGTTAGAACTGTTAAGTTGTGGAGACTTTTTGCCTTCCTTTTCTAGTCATGTATCTCTGCTCTTAGGTTGGTTTTTTACTTTGGCATCAAAAAGGGTAAACAACTGGTTGTTTCTTTGATTGAAACTGCCAAAGAAACCCCTTAAGGCTGTACACTGAAACACCTGTATTACTGCCACCTGTTTCACTATTCCAGCAATGCCAGAACATATGGTTTCATTCAACTTCAGAGTTGCATTTCTTTGGTATTTTTCAAGGCTATGCCTTAATTTTTGCAACTGAGGCTTATCAACAGGAGCAGCCTCCTTATCCGTGCCATCTTTCCATCTGATCGCTGGAAGGTTTGGGTCTTTGCTATTTTTTAATTTTGTAAGTTCAAATTTTCTGTGCATGAACACGCGAAGTGAAGTGTGCCAGTTACAGCATGTCACCCAAGCAATAGAAATCTCTTAAATCAAGGAGGCTTTGACTTGCCTTGTTTTTGACAACATAAAGATAATAGGAGCTCTGTGTTTTTAATGAGAAAATTCATGAAGGCTTTCTAAATCCTAACTGTGACTCTGTGTTTTATATCCATATCAGTTTGTACATTAGTGAAGTCAGTGTTTAAGGGGAAGGTATGAAAACACTAACATGTCTCTCTTTTGTTGGAATTACCCTGCTTTTCTGAAGATACAGGTGTGTTTAATAGGCTATGTACTGGATCATTTCATCCACTCACACTGCGTTTTGTACACTTTGTCCCTCACTGTGTTGTAATGTCAGTGGATAATCCTAAACATGATCTCTTTCCTGTTTATTTTATTCTCCCTGAAGAGTGCTTTGCTTCAATGTGAGATCTGTGACTCATTTCCATCAGATTACATCCTGTCACTTAAATAAAAAGTGATTTCTCTTTAGTCAGACTTTAATAACATGGTCTGCTTCCAAACAGAACTTATTTGAAGAAAATATTTTTAGCTGTGTTTTCCATGAGAGTTGCAAACACATTCTCATTCACTTTCTCACAAAACAATTATAACATCAGCTTAGCAGGCAATTAGCAGTAACTTGTATTTAGTTCTAGATTTTTTCACTAGGGGAGTGTTGGTGACTGAAAATTATTATATTCCTGTTGGTAAGAAACCTGATGCATGGGTAGTTTTGTCCTATATTTGCTTTTCTCCATAAAGCTTAATTTCAGGCAGATGTTCTATGCCTTCAGAGTGTTATTGTATATTTTTAAGCATGTGGTAGATGTTATGTGTGGTTTTTTAGGTATAATCAACACAGTTGCCATGGGATGTGTTGCTCTCAATATCTGTAGGCAGTATTTTACTGTTGATGGTATTTAGCTTGTCCATGCAGAGTGAACCAGCAGGCTTTGCAGGGTAAGAATAGAGTTATTAACACTGCTCTTGCTGCTTCTTGCATTTTTGTTAATCCAAAATCTGGTTTCCATTGACTTTTCCTACAAATTCCTGAGAATGAAGGTTTTCAGCTTTGTTACAACGCACTTGTTTTTTGCTTCCCCAAATGTAGTGTGTTTTGAGTTTGGTTTTTTCTGAATCAAAATGGATGCAAACTTGAGAAACAAAGGGAAACAATCATCAAGAACTATGTTTTGGTTCAGAGGTAAACCAAAATGCAAATTTACTTTTCTGTTCTTAGTCATATATGTTTCCAAAATACTAGGAAAAATATGCTTGCTTTCTTCCTGTTCTTTTTACAATCATCTGAGATTTATATGCTTCTTTACTAACACCAGAAGATTTTAATCACAAAAGTGATAGCTGTAGTAGGAGGTACACTGTAAAGTGGGAATTGACTTCCAAAAAAGGCCACAGGGCTCTGAATTGATATTTTTGGTGAAAATGTAAGAACTGTGTCCTGAGGGTTATACTGTCCTCATGCTCACACTCTAAGTGTTCATTTGGTTTGAATTGAGTATAGGATGACTGATTGGGAAAAGTTTTTTTTTTCCCTTATTGTATGACTCTGACTTCTGAAAAAACTGTACGAAGTATTCAGCTTGCTGACATATCCTTGGAAAAGTTGAAATATTTTATCTAAAAAATGTCAGAAATGAAATATTTTGACTTTACAGAGTGAAATGCTCTATTTTGAAAATGTTTCTGTAAAATGTGCCAATATTATCAAGTTCCCTCTTTCATTAAGGCTAAGCTACTTTGCCCAATTTGACTCACACATGTGGCTAGTTTTTCTCTGAGACAGGGCATCTGATTAATTTTCTCTTCTCTGATGTGTTCTTTGAGCTCTAAAGAAAAAGTCTCTTATTTTTTTCTACTTTTTAAATTATGTGACATGTATTATTTAATTTAGTCTCCCTGCTTTTCACAATTAAGGACTACTGGCAATTGTAGACTATATTTATGCATCTACAAATATGGAGGTAGTCTGCTATTTCGAACTGCTTTGATCTGATCATATACATGTTAAAATGTTAAAAGTTTCCCCCCCAAGTAAATAAACTTAATATGTTTTTTCTTCTTAAAAACAAAACAAAATAAACCAAAACTACCTTGCTTTACCTGTATTGTGTTATAGTCTATCTGCAGCTTCCCTTTTAACATGAAAAATAAAATCTGTTAAATAGAGCAAAGTATGAATAATATGAAAATACCTGGTCTCTTTTGATTAGAAGAAGAACAGGAGTGGCTTCTAAAGACCAATGAAACCAAGAAAAGAGGGAAAATTTTCTGCTAGAAAATATATCTCTCTGATCAAAGAAGGTATAATACTTGTATAACACTTACTCAGGTAGACTCCCTCAGTGTCTTCACAGACAGATGTCGAATGTTAAATGAAGAAGGAACAATTAAAACTCCATCAGGATGTTGCATCGAGTGTAGCAGTGGTAATTCTACAGCATCTTTCTCAGCCAGTGCTCACAGGAGACGTGTTCCACCCCTCTCAGTGACTTGGTGTCCTTCCTCTGGACTTGCTCCAACAGGTCAGTGCCTTTCCTTTTGTCCTCAGAGCTGGATGCAGCTCTCCAGTGGGATCTCAGGAGAGTGGAGCAGAGGGGCAGAAGCCCTGCCCCACCCTGCTGGCCATGCTGTTTTGCATGGGGCCCAGGACACGTTTGCAATGTGCTCTCACAGCTTTCTGGACTGTGAGAGCACATTGCAGGTCAGCTTGAGCTTCTCATCCACCAACACTCCCAAGTCCTTCTCATCAGGGCTATTCTCAATCCATTCTTTGCCCAGCCTGTGTTTGTACATTGGACTGCCCCAGCCCAGGTTCAGGACCTTGCACTTGGCTTTGGTGAACTTCAAGTTTCACATGAAGCCACTTCTAAGGCCTAAGATATTATATATTGGAAATCAGTGCTACAGATACATCTGTCTGGCTCCTTGCTAACTGCTTCATCATTGTCAAAGAATTCTTTTTCTCCTTAGATATGAATACTCTCTACTGAATGCTCCACCTGTAGGAAAGGAGAGAGATTAACAGGTCATTCATGATGCTTTTCTCTGTTGAGCTGTGTTGTACAGCAGAATCAGTTCACTTTGTCAAACTTTTGAAATTTTTATAGAATCTGAACACTTTCAAAAAAATACATTTGTCTACTTTAGCTTCCTGTAAGCTATATATGTGATTAGATGAGTTGAGAAAAAACATCACTTTGAAAGTTTTTTTCTTTTAAACCAGGAAATAATGAAGTGACTGTAAATATTAACATATTATTGGAAAAGCAAGAGAAATTTTGTTTGTCTTTCCTTTTTCTTCACTTTAAATTGGTAATTTAATTGTGAAGTTTGCTGTTCAGTGCATCTTAATTTAGAAGTAAGGTTAACCATTTAGTACTGTGTGCTTTAATTGTAAGAGTATGAAACATTGTAGAAAAACACTTCTAAATTAAGTTGTTAAGCCTTTTTAACATACCATACATGACAATACAAAAGACAGGTGGGGGGAACCAGAAGGGGAAAATTTGTATCCAAATATTATATTGCATATACTGTTTTTACTGCAATTAATGCCGTACTAGAATGCATGCTTTATGTATTTTACTTGAAACAGAAATTTACACTTTGACCTAACTTTTAAATGCCACAAATTCTCACATTTGGTGAGTTTGACTCAGATCTCCTATATTTATAATTTATTTATGGTGTAAATATAAAGCAGTCACTAGTCAATTTTTTAATCATAATTAGTGAAGTCATGCTTGTCCTTTCATTTGCCTTTGAAAGAAATGGGGGTATAGAAATGAAGGGAATTTGATGTAACATGCATCTTTCATTGATTAGCTCAAAAGAAAGATTGTTATTGTGGTATGGCAAAAGTAATTTCACTTGCAAATATGGACTTAGCATGTCTTTTAAGTATAATTTTTGTGGGAAGAACATAACTCCAGTTACACTCTCACTGCAGTTTAACAAGATTGTGTGGTACAACTGACTATAGAATTATCTACCTAATGCAAATCCTGTGGAAGAGATTTGGATTTCAGTAATCTTCAATTGTGCCTTCAGAACACCAACGTGACATAGGGTGGAAAGCAAGATGTTTTCATGTTACTTGTACAGTTCTGCAATGGTCAGTGCAAAATTAATTGCTGCAAGATCAAGAGATCATCATCATCATGCAAAACCACATTTCCTTTGAGAAAAGATTTGTTTATCTTACAGGATAATATAAGATTTTTTCCTCCATTTTTATGGTGGGTGTCACTGCTTATTTCTAACCTCAAACCTGCCTGCTGACAGAAATATATTTTCCAGTTAAAACCAGCTCTATGGTAAGGTAAACAAGGAAGCAGACATCTTATAAACATCAAGGCTTTTATATGAAATAATCATGGATGCTGCGGATTTTTTTCTTCCTTGTGAATAGAAGGTCAATTTCTATATCAAGTGCTACAGAGGTCAGAGAGGCAGGCTGTTGAAAAGAAGAATTAGTTCCTATTGACAGAGGTCCCAGCTGATGTCAGGAAGGTGTAAGAAATACCCTCCTAGCTCAGAGTGGAGGTCTGTCAGTCCTCATATTCCATCTCCAGTAGTGACAGGCGGGACATGTGGGTTAGGGAAGGCTTTGTGCAGTTGTACATGTTCTCTGGTCCTTTGTCCTTGTACCTTTCCAGGATCCACAGCTTTATCAGACCCATGAGAGGGTGCATCCTTGCCCAGTCCTTTTAGTACCTGCCATGCAGAGCTCCTCAATTTGGCTAATCTGTCACTAAGCCTTCTAATACTGTCTGCCTTCAGAGCCTCCTGTGGCAGCAAAGTCTGTCTCTGCTTGCTGTCCAAAGAAACACTTTTATCTGCTTTATCTCCCACTGCTTTTATCAAGTGGCCACCTCATTCTTGTGCTGCAGGATTTGCTGAATCGCAGTTCATCTGTCACATTTGTGACTTTGCAGTCCTACCTTCCCTCATGCTGCTTCTGTCCAAAACTGGGGGTGTCAGGTGGTAGTTTCATTTTTTCTTTCAGTCCCTGACCTCTGGGTGTGCAGCCAGCTTGGCTACCTGTGCTCTGTTTGTGAACACAGTGGGTGTAGGAGGAGTCAAACCCTGTGGTGTTGGACACACTTGGGGTTACAGGACTGCTGGTACTGAGCTTCCAATATGATTTCTGTGGTGCAACCAAAGTCTGCCACCTCTTAGGTCAGTGAAACAATAACATTATTTTTCCATCTCTCTAGAATTTTTCATGTAAAAATCTTAAATGTTTGTATACATATTAATGAGCTCTACTATAAATGAGGGTTTGCAGTAAGAAATAAAAAGAAACACAGTGTGTTTCTAACTAGAAACTCATAAAATATACTGTACATTAAATGATATTTTGCACTGCCTCGTTCTTTTTATATAAACTATTAAATCTGATTTCATTATGTTATAGGTTAAAATTGCTTCAATCAAGATATTGCTGGAAATGCTTTGAGATTGAAGGGTTTTTTTAACCATGATTTTTTGATTATACTA
This sequence comes from Rhipidura dahli, assembly GCA_013399225.1. Taxonomy (NCBI): domain Eukaryota; kingdom Metazoa; phylum Chordata; class Aves; order Passeriformes; family Rhipiduridae; genus Rhipidura; species Rhipidura dahli. The sequence continues at coordinate 561,538 of VXAC01000801.1, forward strand.
TTAAAATCTGCAGAGAAAAAGTGATTAAAATGTTATGTTCTGCATATGTCCCCCAAGTACACAGAATTTTTACCACTTGTTAAAATAGGGAAGTGATGACATTATTTTGACAGAGCCTATATATAACCTCTATATAACCCATTTAATATAAAATGATACTCAGTAAATGGAATTTAGGTCAGAGGGCACGCTGATTCCCGTATCCTAAGTATTTTTAGGATTTCTGTTAGGAATAGGATATTACCCATGTTGCGGTTCTTGAGGTACAATAACTAAATTTTCCAGCTGTCCACCCAAATGCTTTGAGAATTTCTTCTTGAAGCTTGACTAAATTCTTGTGTCAAATTCAGGACTTACCTACATTTAAACATAGTCTTCAAATTTAGTTGAAGTTACTCTTCAGAATATTTTACTGTAAAATAATAATGGAGTATCTATCCTAGAATTATTCTTATTATCCAGTGTCATTACATTGTAAAAGAGGTTATATGAAAAAGAAAGACACTCTCTGATCACATTGTTACAACAAACAAACCTCTGAATTCTGTTTTTGAGAGAATAAGTTTCTCCAACTCCAGGAATGTTCACAGTCGAGGATGGGAAATATACTGTGGTTTTGGTTTTTTTTTCCTCTTAGCATGACAGAGCCAACAGGAATAGGCTAAAAGGAGGGACACAAAGATACCACTGTAGTACTGCAATTCAAAATAAATCTGATACTAAAATTACTTTCTGCTATTGAGAGACCCTACCGCACGACATTGCAGATACCTTTTCTTATGTACAGTTTTGGAAGACATTCATATGCTATGATTCTAGATGTTCTATAGTCCTAAGTCTTAAAGTGGCATTCACCCTTTCAAGTGTGCTCTTAAATTTCTGGTGCCCAGCCCATTTCCAGCTGGCTCTGTGGACACGTGGAACCATGCATGCATCTGCGTTATGCAACTGTTCATGAAACAGAAAGGAAAGGTTATTTCAAAAGGAAATAACTTTTCCTTAGGATGCATCTTTTTTTTCAGGTCTCTATGTTGTCCACAAATGCTGCAGGTTTCCCTGTCTCTCTGATGACTGCTTACATACTGCAGTTTTATTAACTGATCTTCTCCAAATACTGCTTTGTTCTTTGTGGCTTATTTCTTTACCCACTTCCAGAAGAGTCTTTGTACATGTGATTTCAGACTCTGGACTGCACTAAATACAAATCACTTGTCTGCACTTTGGTTTATGAGGAAACACTTTTTCATTCCAAGAAGAATTTTCTGCTTAAATATAGGTATTGAAGAGATGACTCTCACAAATTTTCAGGGACGCCATTTGGGCTTGGGGGAGAGGAGGGATGGAGTAGGGCAGAAAGAAGTCCACTAAGTTTTAAAACATGTACTGCTTTTAAATTTCCCTACTGGCTCAGTGCATTAGTTGGCATGTCACACCACATTTTCTGAGCTTCTTTGTGTTATGTCACCCAATGTGACAGAGATAATCTTTGTGCCAAATCACAGAAGCCAGTGTGTCAGTGGGGAAATAGGAAACTGACAGTTTTCTGAACAGTTCCATAAAAACACTCAATAGATTTATGTAAAAAGCAGCTTTTTAGAAATTTAGAATTTAGAAATTCTCTTGCTGGAAGCCTTTTCTTCAAAAAGACTTAAGAGTATTAATTAAAAAACATTAAGAGAATAGATGAAAAAACTGATGTGGGAGGAGCTCTGAATGATGCATGGGAAAAGCCTAGACTGGAATGGGAAAAAGGAATCCAGCCCCAGTTTTCCTTCTGCCCCCACAGCACAGTTGTCTGAGCTTTTCACTCCTTGCTCTTGCTCTGCAGTTTTACAGTCTTAAAGCTTCCCACTGGAAATTACCCTGACTCCTGAGTAGCTCAGGAGTAGCTTTTGTATGAGGAGAGCCAGGAAGCATTTTGACAGCTACACTGAAATAAATATCTGATACTTGCCTTGAAACAGAGGCAGACTGAATCAGTAGATCCCTCTCCCACCCCTAAATCTCTCTCTGTCTTCTCAGTAAATCGTAATGTAATGTTTAGGCTTTCTTTCCTTGTATGATGCTGATGTTGTCGTGTATTTATACTCATTATTTGTATTCATTCATGGTTTGCAGTTTCTGTTTCAAGGAATCACCTTTTGCCTCCTGAGTTTTTTATTTAGGAAGTGTCTCTGTAACAGGGAGAAAAAGCAGTTTTGACAAAATGTCTTTGGTTCTTGGGTGGCACAACCCTGCAGTTGTTATAAAAGGAGAAAGGTATTGGAGGTGAACTTTCACATTTTGAAAAACCTTTGCTGTATATTGTACCTGGTTCCTCTTTTGTCTTTTTTGTTGTTGTTTGTTTGTTCTCTGTGTGTGCTGTACGCTTACAAACTAACCAAAGGAACACATATCTCTGCTCAGTCTGTGCAAAACTAGCTACAGCATTCTCACCCAGATTACTGGGCAGCCACAAATTTAGAAGTTTTGGGGGAACCTTTGTCCTGAAATATAAAGAGGAACTTATAGGTAACTGGAATTGCTGGGTATTTACATATTTAATGGGCTCTTTTTAATATTTTCAGTGGTTCTTTCCAAACAATAGGAAACAAATTCAGTACAGTTGGTGCTAAATTTTGTTATTACATACAAATATAGAACTTAGAACCACTGATATAACATTGCTGTCATTGGTTTCTTGTGATTTTAAAATTTAAAGGAAGTTGAGTGATTGATAAAGCCCTCAGGCTGTTTAAAAAATAAGGTCATTTTTCTCTGCTACAATTGCTTCTAACGGTTTCTGTTTTCCATGTTCCTGGACAGCTAAAGCAGTATCATTGCTTAGGGGGCTTTATGAACAATTTGAAAAACTCATCTGTGGGTGGCATATTCCCCCCTTGTTTTCCGTTATTGTTTAACAAAAATGAAAGATATTACAGTAGCTACATCTCTCAGGGCTGTGATTTACATTCCCTAAAATAAAAAAATTGCAGTAGTTTGGGGTGCTACGGCAACAGCGATTGCTACCCCAGTGTTAGAAATTAGGATCCCCAGGTTAGCCAGCATTACCATCTCTCCATCTCTCCTATTACAAAGCAGTCATCTATGGCAGAAGGGTCATCTGGTAGGCTGGAAGGGATATCTTAAACTCTTGCAGATATAGAGATTTATATATATATATAGATATATGCACACATCTAATATCTCATAGTGCCTGTGCAGAGTTCTGTTTATTTGTATGGGTAAGCAAAAGTTGTACTCTGTTGCTGTACACTGAACCTTGAGAGGATGAATCGTTGTAAGATGTTTGTTTTTGTAGAACTTCTGTATGTGAATAATTTCTGTGTCCTTACTCTGCACTTTGAGGTGTGGGGAATGAGAGGGAGAGAGAAGTGCTTCAGGGTTCCTTCAGAACTTAGTGAGAAAGACCTGACTGCCAATGGAGCAATAAAGTAGCTGATTTAATAAGATAGAATAAGAAGAAGGACACAAAAAGCAAGTAAATCTTACATCCATTCAGGTGCTGGGAACTGCATTTTCATGCAGCAGCAGATGGATCCTGGATGGACTTTCCTATAGTGCATTGCAGAGAAAGTGTTCACGGGGAGCTTCCTCCTCTTTTAAATACCCTTGTGCATTCTTTATGAACCTTCTTCAGAGAGACTGAAAGTTATCTGTAATAATATCCAGTAGTCTGCCCCACAGTCACCCAGATTACCTTACATCAGCTACATGTGCCAACATACAGATTTCTCCAAGATATAAGGACAGGTAGAGCAGGTATTGCCTGAAGTCTTATGCAGAGTTCTTAGTACAGTCCTCTAGTGGATGCTAGTTACTGGTTTCCAAAACTCTGTTTTTGACTAGGGCCCGGTTGAACATGAATGGGGAAGAGAAGCTGGAACCCTAGAGAAAAGAAGAAAATTACATTTTTCCTGGATTCTTCATGAGTGGTCACTCATAAAAAGCTATATTTATGTGTTTTGGCATGTAGTTATGTAATTTGCTTACTGCAGTAACTCTTGATGACTGCAAAGCAATCTCTGATGGAAACATCTCAGGGATTTATCTTTGATCAGATAACTGCAAACAGTGAGTCAGAGATGTATTTCTCTACTCCCAAATTTGTTTTCTGTGATGATAGAATCAATTGCACTTAGTCATGCTGATTCTGAAACAGGAAAATAATTTGTTGAATGACTCTTGCTGATGCCTACAATATTTAAGTGTTCCTACAAACTTTTAAAATAAGCTTCTGTTCTTTTAGGAAGATATTACAATCTGTGATGGAAACCCAGTGAAATTTTGCACTTGTACGGAAGGGAAATTCAAAAAGGTGTATGTGCAACATAGACTATATGAGAATTCAACTTACTTTGGGCCAGAAGGATAATTCAGTGTAATGTCCTGTGGATGACTAGCTGTTAAACTTTGGTTATCTCAGTTTTGAACTCGACAGCTTGACTTAAATACATCCATCAGACTAGAGTCTGCTATTAACTTCTTTACTTCCATTATCAATCCCATATACATCTTCTGTAAGGGAGAAATTAGTGTCTGATATCACAATTTCCCTGTATTCCTGTCATTTGGTAAATGTAAAATGGTTTCAGCAATATATTATCCTCACTCCAAGACATCATGATCTTGGGTTTTGCTTGTAAGTATAAATTGCTCTCCATAAAAAGATTGCTTGTAGTTGATTATGTGTGGTGCTTTCATTGATAAAGAGAACTTTGTTTTTCTTCATTTTTGTTACTTAATATTTAAGAGCACCATAAGCCATTATATACATCTGCAGCTGTTAAAAGAAGGCATACAAGTCACATCTTTCTTCCTGTGGTTCAGTGGGGATGTTTGAGGAGTCACTTCTAGTACACAAGCTGTTTTTTGACCCCTTGTGTTTCCCTCTGGCAGTCCAAGACTCTGCAATTCTGTGGAATTCAGCTGAACTAAGGTTTTTTTTTTTTCCCAAGCCAATTTCAAATCTCTGACAGCACCAGGGATTTGAAATTTATGTACTCACTTTCAGCAGTGGTGTTACATTCCCTCACTGTTAACCATTCTTCCAAACTTCTGGCTGTGCGTTATCGGGGTACACTGGGATGTTAATGCAGCACTGTACAGAAGTGTATAATTGTTCCAATGTGGTATGTCCATACAGTTCCATGACATGCAATTATAACTAACACTTTCTTGATTTGATTTTCATGACTTTTCTATGTGTTTTTGTAGAATCTTTGATACAATTAATTTTTCCCCAAATGAGATTTTGCATATTAATCCCTATTTATTTTTAGAACTCATTGTCTTTTCTACTTCATGACTGCTTTCATTTTAGTATCCTTGACATGTAACCTTAAATTTCATAGGTTTTACTACAGCTATACCCAATAGTAACATGATATACTGAATATTGTGTTGAATTCACCCTTTTTTTTTTTTTTTTCCTGTGAAGTGGGACAGTTTTTCTGGTGATGATGTGACAGAAAAGCATTAATGAATATGTCCTGTTTTACTGAACACACAAAAATTACAAAATTAGTGTGCTTTTTTGTGTTATGGGATTCCATGAAGGACTTGTTGGAGGCTATTAGGCTGACAAATTTATAAAACCAGTAGTTAAAGCTTAACTAAACTCTTAATTCAGTTTTGGGGTTTTGAGATAAGGACTAGTTGGTTGAAAAACTTCTCATAAAGGAAATATGTATATTTTCACTATTCAAAGTGCTTCTGTCAGTTCTTAGTATCTCTGTACCCATCAGGAAGGGCAATTTAGTGTTTACATACATGGTATGTTGGTTGTGTACTCTGGTATGTACTCCTGACCTTCAGAATGTCCCAGATGAGGTGCTGTTAAGATCTTGCATATGTACATTTGAAATAGTAGTGTACTTCAGATAAGAATGTTCTGTTAGATACGAATCTTTTTTAGGAAGCATCTTCCTACAATTTAGTGCTTTCCCTCCCTTTCTCTTGTTTTAAGGAAATCCTGGTTGGAATCATTTCAGGGATGCTTTTGCTGACTTTTACTTCTTTAAGTGTATTAAACCCACAGTATTTAATGACTGACTTAGCAGTTCATTTTGCATTTGGCTTGGTCTTTCTGCCTTCAGTTTATAATTCTGTTCTTTTCAGGCAAGTATGTGTACCTTACTTGCACTTTACCAATTTGTGCTTTATTCCCCTTTTCACTTTGACAACTGTATTCACATACAGAGATTTCTTGTTCACTCTCTTTTTAATGATCATGAATAATTAAACACAGTCTTTGATTTTTTTCTGATTTCCCCTAAAAAAAATATGTGAGAAAAAAATATTTTGCTGGATTTATTTTGTTTCAACAAAGTTATATTTAAAGTCAAAATTGACGAGTTTGTTCACTTGCATATTTATTTTCCAAACTGTACAAAAGTCTGAGTTTTAAATATTGCATGACGGTTGAGGTTTAATATACCTGATTACACTTGTTTTTATGCATCTGCAATATTAAATGTTATGAAAACCTGACATGCATGAAATTCAGTGCAGGCCTGTTTTCCATCATGCTGAGTTAACACAAACATTTTATTATTAGTGATTTGAAAGGTTTAATTAATAAAATATATTGGGAAGTTTCAGCGTCTATGGAAATGTACATATAAAAAAAAGCATAATCCTACTGATTCTGGTTGGTTATGCTAAGTTGAATTCCTCTCATTAACACAGGAAATTTATTTCCATGTTTGCAGAGATACTGTGTTGCAGAGATGTCAGCAAAACAACAAGAATGTTGCTGTCAGCTGGATGTCGGTGCTTTATAGCTTGGTGAAGACTGACATCAGAGATGGCTGGAAAAATGACACTGTTGTGACATATTTGAAGGTTTCAAAACTTCAAATCAGCAATGGAAAAAAACCCAAATTATGTCTAATTTTATGTAAAAAGATTATACAAAATACTGCAATCTTTCCCACAGATATTTTACTCATGCACTTTGAGCTTGAAAAGCTCTCCTACTGTAACTTAAATCTATTTTTGTTGAAGTTTTTCTGAAGGTTCCAGCACTTGTACTGGTAAACTACTAATTAAGTGTAAGTTTTGATTTGCTGGTTGGAAACCATAATTGATCAGTGCAGCTTCAAAAGCTGGACAGATTAATGGTGTTCTATCTTTTATCCCAATGGCAAAGGGAGTTAGAGTGGTGTTGCAGTGATGGATGAGTCTGTATGGATGATGGGCAGTTATGATACTAATTTTTTTCCCTCTGCAGCTTTATTTAATACTTTTTTTTTTACTTTTTTTTTTTTTTTCTCTTTTAGCGTCATGCCAAGGACTTGGGAGCCATTTCCTGAAACTATGCATTTTAAAGACTCTGACAGTCTAGGCACAAGGGCATACTCCTTGCACATGGCTTCCTTACTCTGACTGCTGGGTAAGGCCTTTATGGATGAAATCACACTGTGCAGGTCTTATTTTGCAGATGTATTCCTTTACAGGACATTTCTGTCACATCTTCAAACTACAGGTAACAAGGACAATAAAAAAGCAAGAGAACCATTAGGTTTAAAAATAGTCTGATTGGTCAGTTGGAAAAAAGAAACAGCAGGAAAAATTGGAAGCATGGGATTATATGAAGACAATACAAATATTTGCCTTGATGTGTCATGTCTTGGAGTTATGAGTGGATATCAAAGTTCTGAGCTCTTTTGTTTTTATTTTCTTGTTCTCAGATCTTTGTTACAGTGAAGCTTACTCTTCCCTGGCACTGCCTTCACAAATTCCTGAGCCCCTGAGCTCTGAGCTGGGAAACAAAGTCCAGTTAAGAATATGACAACAAATAAAGGCTTTGGCTGCTCTACCCCTGAATTGTATGGGAGGATGTTCAAGTAAAAACATCTCTGTTGGATTTCAAGTACAAAATTTCTTCAGAAAGTTGATGATGTTTTGGGGAAAAAGAGGGAAACTTTCCTACATTTATCTATTAAAGTAAAATAAAATACACAGTTGGATGCTTTTGCTACTCTTTATTGATTTTGTTCTTATAGTTTCTATAGTGTGTCTTTGGTTAATTAGAAATGATCTTTTATTGGAGATAATAATCCAAGAGAACATCTGAAAGAAGTTTTATGTGTGAGACAACGATGAAGTTATTTTGGTTGTTGTTGGTTAGGTTGTTTTGATGTTGTTTGTTGTTTGATGGAGTTTGAGGCTTTTTTTTTTTTTTTGATAATGAAAGATGTTTTACTCGTCTTTGTTCCTAACTCAGGCATCTGGAAAAGAAGCCTTTTCAAAAAGACTTGCAAAACAAGCCTTCAAGCAGGAGCAGAAGGCTTGTGTAAAGGTGCATGATGGTAACATATTGCAATGTATTGTTCAAATCATTAAACTGGTGTACTCAGGAAGGGAAATTTTAAGATAATTTAGTGCTAAGGGTGATTTTCTGTAAAGTCACTTCCTTAGCAAGGTATCATCGCTTAATTATTACAAAGATTTATTTTTGGAAAATCTAGTGACTGGTGAAATTAAAAAATTAAGAAAGTTGGGAATAAAGAATTGTATTTCACTTTGCCTTGGACCCTGTATTTTTGTACTGGTAGCTCATTTGGTACAGCCTTGAAAACACTTCTGGCTAATTACTATAGTTAGTATTTACTGAGGATGCTTAAGCATCAGCAAGTTAAATTGAGTTGTTTAGATTCAATAACCATTGGTTATTTGCTGTTTACATGTCTCTCAACTGATTCAAAATTAGGTCAAGGGCAACTGAGCAGAGAAGGAAGGAACAGGAAGTCTCAGGACAGTGGGTTTGAAGCACAGGAAACCATTATAGGCAAGGCAAATTGAATGTTTTTGTAAATGTTCAGGGATATGCAGTGGCCACACTGATTTTATCAATGTCATTGGTATTGGGGTTTAATAATGTCATAAAAACACACTGTGGGTTTACTTAAACAACTGCCTTTGTAAACATAGAAGTAAAGTTTGAGGAGACACAGGGCTGGAGGAATACAAAGCTGGTGGAACATGCCTGGGATGAGAAGATTACTAGAAGAGCACTTCAGGATGAAAGGCAACAATTAAAGGTGGGGAATCTGAGTAAACCTTCAAGTCAATAACTTACACAAATTGATTTGGTTTCCAGTCCTTTACTGTACTGAATTTTGTTTAGTGTTTGATGTCCATACCTTTTTTCTCAACTTCCTTGATGATCCATGGATATACCTTCACCTCTGGTACTTGATATTTGATCTGTCTTGTCCTTGACATTTGAAGTGTTTGGGGATTGGCACCAGGAGGTGCTGCTCTGTTATGACTAGACACTTGAGACACTTAAGAAAGTGACAGCAAAGACACTTGAGAAAGGTATAATTTAAAAAAGTTATTTATTAGAGTTTAAAAGTTAATTATAAGTTTAAAAGTTACTTATAACACTGTCTTTTCTCTCCAAACTTCAAACTAGCTGTAACGTTACTGACAGGTGAGAAGAAAATTGGTTGGTATTTCACAAAGTGTTTTTTAAAGGAAACTAAGCTGCATGGGAAGCAACATCCACAGAGCAATTGTATGCTGGATGAGTAAATGAATAAAATATTATGCAACCAGGGTATTTTTGAATAGTTCTTTTAATCATGTTACCTTTGAAAAGCAATGTGTAGGCAGCTTTTGTAGTATAAATATTATTTATTGTAAAATGTCTTTTAAGCAACTTAATGCAAAATTTTCAACCATTGTTATTTGTGGGTACATTAAGTCAGGCTCTTACAAGAAATTAATGCTTATCTTTTGTTTCTTTGCCAGTGAGGCAGTGTCTGTGGGATGCTGGATCACTTTATTCTTTGTTCTATTAAAAAAAATTAAAAAAGGAATAAACTACAATAACTTTCTTGTGCACAAGAGAACAAGGTTTCAAGTGATGAAGTCGTTTGTCTAAACATTTACAGTGTGAAAAGAAAGGGAGGAAGGTTTGTACCTTTGCTACAACTCATTGACTCCAGAGTTAGTATCATGTAGGCAGGAAGATTATTTTGTTGCTAACATCAGTAGATGACATGGCTTTGAAAGTTCTTGCTCTGGGTGTTTGCCATGGTTCATGGAAATGACCTTGTTTCTCACTCTGTGCATAACCATGGGATACTCACAGTACCTGATTTTGAACTCCTAGTGTGGGTTCATGGGTCAGGCACAAGGGCTGGGCCCTTTGCTGTCAGTGAAGAAAATCTTCTCCAAACACAGCTTGAACAATACAAATCAGCTCTTCCACCAAACTAACAATAGGATGGGGGAAAACTATTCTCTAGCTGTGGTGCGTGTTTTTCCAAGGGCAATTTTACAGTGGCCTAGATCAGTACTGAAAATTTTATAATTCACAGCAGAAAAAGAAGAAAAGCTGGTGTTTTTATTTGCACAGTATAACCTGGAGAAATGCACTATTATTTTGGCAATGATTGCATTATCTGAAGTTAGTCCTGGATTTATATTTTCTAGACATTTTTCCAAGAAGTATGTCAGAAAATACACATTTCTTATGATAGGGACTTTTTTCTGTGTATTAGTTTAATAAGTTATTTATGCTGAGTGTTTTTTAATATATTCTGTACTTCAAATCGCAGTGTGTAAAGGGAAGTAAAAATTAAGTTTCCTCCTGGAAATTCTGCTGTTATAAAAATTCTGGATTAGAAGCTGTTTTTTTGTCTGAAATCCCCATTAGACAGTATCAGCTGTATTTATTGATATCTGCATCTGGCATGTCTAAATCAGAAGCTGGATCAGATCTCAGTCAGGTTATTTTAAAATATCTCAGATCCTGATGAACAAACAGGTTTTATTGTCAATTTTCTCACCAATGTCAACGTTAATTTAGTGCTGCAGATGACATTGTTTTTTGTATAAGAGCTATACTTTCTGCCCTTGACACTTCTAAAAATATGATTTGAACAAGCCAAACAACAATAGGAAAAAGGTGATTAAAAAACCTTTCTGTTGGTTTTGACAAAACACTTTGTGGAAATACTATTTCTATATTTGTGTTATGGGGAGCTGAGAGTCCTATCCTCTTGCTTTTACTTGAACCTTCTTTGTACCATGAAAAATCAACACACTCTGTGCCGGGAGGCTTGTTCTCAACACTTAACTTGAGTGGGAAGCAGATGATGGTAAATGGAAGAGCAACATATGTGTGTGACAAAGCTTTTCTTGTCTTCTAACAGCAGCTATTTTTAAGGAAGGGTAGAAGGTCTCATTCTTGAAAGAGGAGGCTGCTGATAACACATGGCTTTTGCTGAATGGAGTGGTTGCTTTTGTTTTCAACTAGACAAGGGTAAGATTAATTAAAGACATTTTTCAGGCACACAGGCTTCATCTAAATTTTTCTGTGATGTGTTTTGTAGTGAAAAAAGGTGTTAAAATGAGCAAGCCTGTTTATCTGACTCTGCAGCTTTATTTCTAGGGCTGTGTCTAGCAATTTGAATAAAGCTGGCTGTCTTGAAGGTCAAGCTGTGTGGAGAGTACCTGGAGAGTTGTTTGTGAGCCCAGGAGAGAAACAGCTGGGAAGCTGGGACAGTTGCCAAGAGAGGCTGTGGATGTCCCGTCCCTGGAAGTGTTCAAGGCCAAGTTGGATAGGGTTCTGAGTAACCTGACGCGGTGAGTGGCACCCCTTTCCATGGCAGAGGGGTTGGAACTAGATGATCTTCAAAGTCCCTTCTAACCCAGACCATTCTGTGATTCTAAGCTTGCTTCTTTGCTTGGTGGCTCTCGTGTTTGCTATTATTCCTTGGAAAGCCATTTTTTTTGTTGAAGTTAAATGCTCTGTTTAGTTATACTGCTGCACATTTCTCTGTCCAGATAGTCTGGACTGTGGTCCTAAATACTCAAACTGGTGCCAGGCATGAAAAGGACTGATTTTTGTAGTGCTTACTCCTGCCTTGCTGCGGAGCAATGAGGGGTGGTGTGGGTGTAGAAGACACCTCTGTGCACATCAGCAGCACTGTTCACAGCTAGCTGGATGTTTGTGGGTACATAAACATGGGTTGTGTGAGCCACGAGGACACACTGTGAAAGGATGGTGGGATAGTTGATTCAGTATGGACCTGCAGCTCTGGAGGGAAGGCACTGGGGAAGCAGGGCAGCCAGAAGGGGTGGAATACAGTAGGTATGGGAAGTACATTAGGAAATAAAGCAAAAATAAGACTAGTTGGGAAACACAAAGAGGAAAAGAAGTAACTCAGACAAATGGTGCAGAATTTCAAATGAAGTCTTTTTCATGGTGAAGTGATTTGGCCAGTTTCTTTGAAGTGCAGCACTAGGCTCCAAAGGCTTGTGCTAACCTGCAGGCCATTAGCTGAAGATAATACATAAGACCTAGACAGCACTCTAACCTGAGAAAAAAAGCAATATATAATTGACTTGTTCTTCACTGCATCTGATATAATGCTACATGCTAGTGTATTGCCCATAGATTTTTACCTGTTTATTCTTGAGTTTTGTATTTACACATATACACATAAAACATTTGTACAAAGTTTTGCATTTACACATAAACAGATGATCTAAAAAGAGCTATGAATTGAATTGTATAAGAAGTAGATCTGGAGAATATGGCTGGGCAAGGATTTGTTCTTTTAGAGCAATGCTTGATTTTATTGCAAATACTGGAAGAGGATAAGAGGAAAAGAAAAGAAAACGTGATAGGTGTAGAAGTTTGGAGTGGAGTTGGCCATATTGCTTTAAAAAAGGGGGTTGCTTGTGGTCTCATTTCAGGTTTTGTTTTTAGCTGTGTAAGCGCAAGAGTTTTCAATAAAAAGATGTTTTTCAAGCTGGTTACCATGCTTTGGGTTTGCCATCTTATTTTCAAGGGGAACTCCTTCTCAGGAAGTATTTGCCGGAGGTATCTGAGTCATCTTCTGAGTCAATCATCATCCTGTTTACCCACGTAATGAGGGGGAGCATAGAAAATAATCAATGTTCTGCATGGAACTTTGCTTGTAACACACCTGCATGGAACACACTTTTGCTGTGTGTTTTTCCTAGCTATTTCTCCATGTAAGGAAAAAGCAGGTAGGTCTCAGTTTGGAAAGGTTACAAAATGCTGCTTTGCCAGCTCTACCTGGAGGATATTTTGAGGTTCCAGCTGTTAGAATGAAAGAGAACCACTTACAATCCTGCCTAAGAGATTGCTTATCACCATCTTGCTGAGCTCTCATGGCTCAGCATGGTTCTCTCTCTGTGGGACTGGATAAGAATGTGCCAGATACTCAGTTTAGAGGGCAAGCTTCATACTTTTCAATACAAATGGCATTTTCCCATCTAGACAATGATCCTGACAGAACAATAGTCATGAGAGACAATTTCTATTGCAGGAGGAGAGGCATGAATAGGGAGTTTTCCCAGATGTATTCAAATCTTCTGAACTCTAAGAATGAGAGAGCCTAGAACCTGCTGAACTCTTAATGCAGGCACTCAAAAAAAAATAGACATTTTCATCCAGCTTCAGAGGATCTGAAACACAAAAGTTTCCAGTCAAATATGGTTTTCAAGCTTGTTACCATGAGTGTAGGAAATGGACATGTCTCTTTTGTAGTAGAACTTACTTTACATTTCTCATTGTTAATTATAGAAGAAGCACACGAGCTGGTGGTGGGCAAATAATCAGGAATGGGGAAGTGGTATCAACAGCACATCACAAATTTGTATATTTAATTTTTCACTGTGTTCTTTGTGCAATAAGGACAAACTTACCTACCAAAAAAAATATAATCTCTCACTAAGGAAGACAAGAAGAAAAGATCTGTGCCTTTATCCTTACAAAGCTGCAATATATTTTATTGGACAGTGTTTATGTTCACAGATAGAGCACCAGAAAAAGTCAGTTCAGTAAATAAGGAAGAAAATAATCAGTTAACTTCCTGAGACAGTCCCTTCTCTTTTTTTACTGAATGTTTGAAAGGCTTTTTATATCGGGGAACTCTGTTTTAGTAGTGAAACAGTGCAGTGCCTCAGACAACATCTGTAACTGAAAAAACCTGTAGGCTACTGGAAGAAGTTCTGTTGTGTGCCAAGAGAACAAGGGACAGACTTCAGTAAAATATTCAAGAAGTGGCAGATATATTTTGTTGCCATGTTTTGTGAATGCATAAAATAGTTCCCTGCAGAGATTGAGAAATGGATGAAGAGAAATACACAAAACTGATTATGCTGAAACCAGTGCTGCAAAGGCATGCTTGAAAGGACAAAGAGTAGGTAGAGAGAAAGCCTGTGAGTACCACACTTCTGTGTTAAAACACTGAAGGTCAGATCTCAAGAGCTTTGGGTGACTGAATTTGTTATCTATTTTCATTCTCTCCTGATGTCCCTAATCACGTGTGGCAGAGGCATTTTGCAAGGGTGAAGCTATTCTCAAATGTTCTCAGGTCCAGGCCTGGGCTGCTTTCCTACTGTTTCCCGTGGTGTTTACCTTTCTTCACAAACAAGCATGACATATTTGAGGTGTTGAAATACATAATCTGTGTCATTTAGTGTTGTGTTCATCTTGCTGTATCTGGCTTGGGTATTTCCCTAAAGCTTCTCTGTATTCTTAACATTTGGAATAAATTAAACTCTTGAATTAAACAGATGGTTTTAACAAGTATAAAGTATTAAAGGCACTCACTCCTTCAGCATTTTGGTGATTTATTTTCTTCAGTTATTTTGTACGGATGTGAATTGAACAAACATGGTTTATTCTGTGCAGTGCTTATTTATAATCAGAACCCTATGGACAGGAGCACTCTTCTCTGGGTAAAACACTGACTGGATATCTGAGCCCAAAAAGTGGATGAAGTTACATCCACCTGGCATCTGGTCAGGATGTTCCCCAGGGCTCAGTGTTGAGGCCAGTTTTGTATCAACCAGTATCTTCATCAAGAATCTGCATTCTTAGCATTACAAAAATCAAAGGACAGAGCCTGGGCATTGTATGTATGCATGAGTTTGACAGTAATTCATTTGGACCTGAAAATACATATATTTTCATTGCATTGTGGATTTCTAGAGTCTGTATTGCACTCTCAATGCTTGTCTGCCACTAACCTGTCCTCTCCTTTTCTTCCACTGCATGGCTCACTGCTATTATTCTTGCATTTCTCACGCTCATGAATAAAATGTAGCATTTAAGGTTAAAAAAGGAACTCTTTCTTGTTTCATTAGGATCTTCTTAGTTTGCCCCATTAACTGGTCGAAGAGGACTTTTGTCCTTCAGCTTACTCTTCTCTTCCTTTCACAAAAGGCTTTTATTCCTCTTAAATGCATTTTCCTATCACAACTGGACTCTGCAGGCTTTAGCTTCAAAACTGTAGTAAGGCACTTTGACAACCAGAGTGCCGTTCTGTTCTCTGCCCCATGAGAACTCTTTCCTGCCAATGTGTTGGACCAGCTGCTCCTGTCCCAGAGTGCTAGCAGTAAGTTTGCATTCATTTGGCCCTCTCATGCCTTGCTCTCTGCTCCATTCAATGTTTTATCAGTTGATTAAATGCAATTGTTCATTATTGTGAGTTATCTGGTAAGATAAATTCTACATTTTGATGCAAATGTAAAGAAAAAGAGACTTCAAGCCTTCTGAAAGGGAAATGTGTCAGACTTGTAGATGGTGGTGTTGAAAAAATTGTTTAGGGAGGAAAAAGTGTTGGTTGAATGAACTGTCAAAAATATTTTTTTCTGTTTTGTTTAGCTTGGTTTCGTTTTTTTTTTTTACTTGTTGTTACTAACCCAGAACTGATTAGGGTGATGACACTTTTTATTTCAGTGTGATTTGACAAATGAATGTGTGAGTATTTGCAGCACTAGGTCAGGTCAGCTGTGCTTGTGTAGACACACTGAGTAGCTTGAAAACTCTTGAAAAGCTCCAAGAATGGGGTTTCCTCAACCTGTGCAGTAGATCTAAGTATGAAGGAAGGAGCAGAGAGCAAATCCCTCTGAACAGTAGGGCTGAAAAACCTTAAAAAATCTGGTTTATTGCTGCTACAGTTACTGGTGCTAACAACTGCCATCTTTGCAATGGCACAGCACAACATTCAGTTTTGTGATTCACAAGCTTTTTACTGGGAAAATAGTCCTGCTCCACTATAAAAGAGGGAGTTGGGGTGGATTCTTTTTGATGGATTTTTCAGACGAAAATGAACACAGCAAATTGCAAACACAGCAATATTATATCTGAGAACTGTTTATTGGTAGAAGATGGGTAAGTGCTCCTACAGGAGCAGGGTGGGAAAGAGAGTAGAGAGGGAAAAGAGAGATAAACAGAAAGAAACAGAAGTCAGGGACAGCGTTACCACAGAAACTCTGGGTGCTCTGTTGGCGTCAGCCCAGCAGACGGAGCGCGCATGCTGCGCACCACGGTGCACCCACGAACTCCCGTGGCGGGATGGCAGTGACTGCTGAACGGCAGCAGCCTGCGTGTCCCTTCCCGGGGACAGAGAACCGGCTGGGAACAAGCGGCTGTGGCTGCGGGCTCAGCTGGGTGCGGGCGGGCAGCAGCGCCCGCTCCATGGGGGGGGCAGCCGACCGCAAAGTTGTTGTGATGATGAACTGGTTCATAGAGAGATGGTGAAGCAGGCAGGGACAGGGAGACAGGGCCATGGGGGAGGAAGCGCCAAGCTGACTCTCCAAGCAGGCCCAGATCCCTCCAAGCAACCCAAGGCAAAATGGCTGCTGTTGTGTTGCAGGTAACTGCTTCCGTGAGTTGCGGCTCCTCGCCCAGCCCCATTTCCCAGCATCCAGGGAACCTCTCTCACCAGCAAACGGGGGTCACTCACAGACAATTGTGGAAGTGTTCTCTGCTCAGGCTGGCTGCCCCGCGAAGCCTCAGCAGGATTGGGCTGCCAGCACGTGTACAGCAGTTACAGGGATAACACACGCTGAGTCATAAATAAAAACCAGATTGGTCCCTCTCAGAGGAATAAACTAGAGATACTTCTGCAATGTTTTCTCTCTGTTGGTTTTAGGACTTGAATAATGCCTTTCCATTTTTTAATATTCACCTTTGTTTGCAGCCATTAGGTTTCTTGTTATAATCCTTCTGTTTTCTTTTATCAGCCCTGCTAAGTCACTTGTCATTCAAACATTGTGTCAACCTGTTCATCAGCATCTCTCTCACTAAACACATTTCCATTGACACTCAGTGAGCTCTGGGGTGACAGCACTCTTGAAGGAAAAAAACCAGAAAGCAGCCTTGTGTCTTGTTTAAATTAAACAAAGATGCAGGAATCCAGTATCATACCCGACTTCTCATCGAAACTGGAGAGGCTAAGCACAGCTGAGGCAGACAGTAAGATTTCGAACTCCAGTGCAAAACTGGTAACAAAAAGAACTAGATATATTCAATTATTGTAAACCCACTTGTCTCACTGAGACAATTGTTTCTGAAGACTTGTGCAGCACAGCAAATACTCAGGTAAGAGTCCAACACGAATCTCGTAGAATGACAAATTTCATCTTGACTCCAAAAGAGATGTTTTGATATTTTGGGTTTCTTCTAGAGCTGGCTGTTAAAAGGCAAACAAAGCTGCTGCATGAATAACAGAATTAACATCCCCGAGTGGGCTATGGATTTGTTTCTCATCCCCTAGTTTTCCTTCCTTGTCCCTGCTATAGCCCTTCTACCTCTTATTTGGCTGAGGAGAAACCACAGCACACATATACAGCTGCATACTAACCACAATATGCTGACTTAATGTCTGGGGGTTGTCCCTTGATTACACAACGACCTAAGTTATAAATTGTTCTTTAATGGTCTCAGCTATCTAATTTTTTAATGAAATCTGTTAAGAATTTAATTAAGGTATTTAAGGCAGCTCCCTTTGTGAAACATATTCAAATGTGGCAAATATATTCAAAAGATAGAGGGCAGTGCCATCTCTCATCATAAAGTCAACCTGAATGACAGAACATCTTACAAACCCTTCATTTATACATCATGCTGAAGTGTGCTCTTGTGTGCTAAAAGTGTGCTGCCAGCTCTTTGCGTAGTTAATGGTGAAACATTCTGTAAGGGCTTGGTAGAGTCACAAAAGGGCACATACCAACACCAAAAGTAAGAATTGAAATAAAGGAAGGGCACCAGCTGATCTCTGAAACTAAAACCAAAAATCTGCTTAATTAATAAAAGATTGTTAAAAGAAACAACTCAGAGCAAATCTGCCATATAACAAACTGATTTTTCATACGCAAAGATTTACATTAACGTTCCTTCTGACTAAATGGAATAGTTTGGGTTTGGACTAATATTTGAATTTTCAGTTGTAATCCATAGTATGCATTTGCTAGCTTTAGTGCACAGAAGGAATTGGGAGGTAGATAATCCAAACGTTGCACAGACTTACTGTCTTACATAAAAAGAAATATTAAGTGTTTACTGCCAGCCAGTCACATTTTTTTGTCATGTAAAATATTTGTATTAGTTCCTTAAGTCTGCTTGTAATAATTTGAAAAACACAAATTTAGTGGTTTTAGATGTTCAATACATTGACTGCAATTGTTCACTTCTTTTCTGTCAACTTAACTATGTACAGTAAGATGTAGAAAACAAGTATGAAGGAAAGTTGTGTGAGGCATACAGTTCAAATATGATAGGAAAAACACAGTCATGATTTTCACTTTTAAGTAAGCTAGTGACATGCTTAACCATGGTCTGCAGTCTGATACTGCATTTTAGAGGTGTGGTGTATTTCTCTTGCTATTTGTATTTTGAGTAGCCACAAAATACTTGGTGATTCCCACACATTCCAAAAGGGACTTAATACAGTGAGACATGACCAGACTTTAATGGAAAATGAACAGTAAACAATCATCACTATAGAGACTCCTCCTTCACTTGAAAGCTATGTCATGTAACCTATCTAGGGGTTCATGATTATATATGCTTGTAGTAGGAGAAATGCAGAGTAACTTTCAGTAAGTAATGGTTTGTGCATTCTTCAAAATTGCAGTTTGTTTTCAAGCAAGAAAACCTCCAATGTTGCTTACCTCAGCTCTCCCCAGAGGAAGTGCTTTTCTTTAAGAAGAGATATATAAACCATGGAATTGTTTTGACAACGATTTTGAGTCATACTCTTAAGTTTATATAACATAGTGTTTAAAAAAATCATCCCTCATCTGAGTAATAATCTTTAGTTCGATGTGAATGTGAACAATTGAAAAATTTGAAATTCTGGATTGCTTTCAGTGTCACTTTTTGGGCTTCCTTGTTCTGTTCTTCTGTTTTTCTAAATGTATCTTATTCTGATTTCCATGGCTTAGTTTTTGTTTCTCAATTTTCTATTGTTATAATTCAAGCTTTTTTTTCTGTCTTTTTGAAAGCAGTATAATCAATTCAATGTAGTATTAAAATATTTCACTATACAATTAACTTCCAGTCTTTCAAAACTTGCTTCTTATATGAAGTACAAAGATGTTTTCTTTATGAAGTCAATAAATTAAAACTCTACAGAGCTAAATGAAATTTTAATGAAATGCTGTTTTATCACACTATGGTATTTTCTTCCATTCTCAGTTCTGAAATAGGTAAATGTAACTCTTACATTTCCTAGATATGTCTGTAGAATATGGAATAAATACAAGCCCCATTAATGGTTACTGGTTAATGATTACTCCTTGTATAAACACATTTGAGCAATATTATTTTTTATTTTTATTCACATTCTTTTAAACTGAAACAAATGTTTAATTTCTTTTAAAACCCTATAATTTTGGAATTAGATTCACCACTTAGTCAGTGTGTTCTTTTGCAGTCAATAATTTTACTTTTTTTCTTTCTTAAACTATCTAGTTCCTTGACTTACAAACAAAACAAAGAAACCCCAAACAACAGAAAACCACGATCCAGTATCAAAACAAAACCCAGCAGGAAGTGGATTAAGAGGTGACATATCTGAGGCAGTTGTCAGATGTCATTTGGTTTGCTGATATGTGGTATATAAAGGACCTTTCCTTCCCTTCCATAACCCTGTAATAATAGAAATGCGCAGGAGTCTCATAAAGCAGTGAAGGGGAGGAATGAAATGAAGGGCTCAATAATACAGATTACAGAAAGGAAGATGATTCATATGAATTGATTTATTTTCTGGAGAGTTTCTGAGTGACCTCACTAGGTAGCATGGAGGTTTTTTTAAAACAAAATGTTATTTTTAGCATCTTATTTCTTCTTCCTGAGGTGTTTTCATCAGTGTTTTATCACCACACAATTTTGTGTGTTTTCACATTTAAAAACATAAATCTGTTAGTTAAAAAAGAAGGAAAAAACAAAGAAGGAAAGTGATAAAGTACTGGGCAGAAGGAAAATATTTTGGTTTTAATGTTCTATGAAATCCATAATTTCCAAGACAGTTTTTGAAGTTGGCCCCACCTCCACCCTTTTTCTTTTTTTTTTTCCTTTTGTCTGTAAATCCAAGCTTCCTCTATACAGCTACATTTGATAAGACTGTAGGTCTATTCTTTTGGCATAGAAGGGCATAAAATTTTATGTTGCCAAAGGAGGGATTCTTGTTTTCAGTTTTAATCTTTCATAATTCCCACCCCCATGCCCTTTACACCCCTGCAAATTGTGCAGAATAATTCAGATATGTTTCCAGGCTCAAAAGGGTTGAAGGTGGATTCGGGATTCAATTTAACTTTTCCTCACAAATGTGTTCTGAAAGCATGAACCATAAATGCTTTGTGTCAGCCTACTCAGTACTGCGCTATAAGGAAAGACAGTCCTTTCTACAGAAGCTACTAGTTAAAAAACTGTAGGCTAAACAACTCAGATTTCAGCCTCATGATTTTTGAACATGATTGCCAATAGCTGAATCTTGATTTGTCAAACCGGTGGTTGCACTGGTAATTCAATGGATGTGAGGTGAGATCAGAAGGCACATTCAAGGTAGGTTGAACTATTCATGAAAACTTGGTCCTCTGCAAAACTTATTATTTTCCTAGTCAAATTTAGAAAATAAGTAACAGCTTATTATCCACCCCATCAGTTCTGTATTTAAAGATTCGGTCTTAGATTGAGGCCCAACTAGTCACACAAATTAATAACTGAGTATTTCCGATCGTCCATGTAGATGTGGCACTTCAGGACATGGTTTAGCGGTGGACTTGGCAGTGATAGTATAACAGGTGGAGTCAAGGAATTTGGAAGTCTTTTTCAGCCTAAATATATGAATCTGTGCCTACTGAGTAAGTGTATTTAGGATAGCCACTTAATGCGTGGAAAGTGGAACAACTTAGCAACTGTCACAGAAAGGCACCATGACAAAGTAAAAAGGGAATACTTGAAGGACGTGTAAAGATGGAGTGGGTTTGCGGAGGAGATAATATTAAGCAGGGTATGTATAGAAAATGAGAGTGAAAAGGTGTTTTGGAGTGTACAGTTCAAAAGAATATTTACAGCTTTTGTAAGAGCTCAAGAGTGAGCAAGGAGGAATATGGTTGGAGGGTGGCCTTTAGGACCAATGTTTTGAATGAGCTGTGAGAAAAAAAGATTAAAACAGATAGGCAGCATGCAAGAAAGGAGTAATTTAATTAGGACAGGATTAGTCTTTTCTTTCAGGAAGTTGCACATGTAGCTTAGTTTAATTTGCCTGGGCTCCCTCAGTGTACAATGCAACTCTAAGGAGCAACAAATACTATGTTTTTTAAACACCTCTCTTAAAACTGTTGGTCTTTTGGGGATGACTTTCTCTTTTTCAAGAAGTAGGAGGTCTTAAGTGGTGACCTCACATGAACTTTTGTTATGAAAAAAATGATAATTCCAGGTATTAAACTAGATGAAAACAGTTTGTTTAACAATTAAAGAAAACTCGGAAAATATTGGATAAAAAATTAGGTCCAGGTATCCCAGCGATTGCAGATGTTTTCCAGCCTGTCCGGCTGTCACAACCCAGGCAAAGCTCGGTCGGTGCTGGCTGCTTAAAAAAGCAGTTGGAAAGTGGTCTGATACCTCAGCACTGAGGCTTTTCATGGCTAGTCCAAGGAAAAAAGCTCTTGGATTTGAAATTTAGTGTGGGATATATGGGTGTCTGCTTTGCTCCTCCCCCAGTCTTGCTTCTATGTTCCTCAGCGATTAGTTGTCTCTTCTCCAAGCTCTGGTGACAAGTCCTTAGCTCATGGCTCGTTGGTTTTTAGGGTGCTGCTGCAAGATATTGTGTGTGTGTGTTTGTGAGATAACACTAAAACTACAGCTCTTAAAACTATTTAAACACTCTTAAAACATTTTCACAACTGTTTACATAAAGAACCTTAATTAATTTCACATTCTTATTTTAAAAACATTTCCTAAAACTATTCTTTAATCATTCTTTTAACTTCCTTTAAGTAACAACTTTAATACTTGATGAAAGATTATGTGAAAGTCTTGAAGGTTTCATGAATAACACTTCCTAGCCTGTAGGTAACTGTAGCTGAGAGCATCTCATCCTAAAGTAGGGTTAAGAAGTAGAAGAGTGCCAAAAAATTACAGGGACAAGGGAGTCTTGGTGAGCTTCCTAATTGCCAGAAATTCAAGTTTGGTTGCCCAAATTCCCCAGCTTATTATTAGTGTTTCATATAGATACATGAAAGTATCTATGTTTCCAGCTGCAGGAAGATCAAGTTAAACTGTAACTCCAAAGACAGAGTTAATTAAGATATAACCTGAAGCAGGCTCCTTTCTCAGGGGGCATCCATGACTTTTGACAGGATTAGTCATCCTTGCCTTTGTTCATCTGAAGAATCTGTCTCTACATTCAAGAACTGGTCTTTGAGCATTTTTGAGTAGCTAAGATCTTACTGCTATTCATGACAGTTTTTCCAATCGAAAAAAAGCCCTGTTTATTGATTAGTTGCATATCACCTGACTCTAAGGTTCTCTTTCAAAGCAAATAACTAGAAGCCACAGAAATCATAAGTAATCCACAGAGATTTCATGCAATTCAGTGCACTAATCTCTATGAAAAATGAAAATGGACTTTTATCTGAAACTTAGAGAAATATGCTATATATTTAATTAAATTTTCCACATACTGCATTTTCTCTACTTCTATTTCAAATGTCTTTTTGGGAGGATTATATTCCCTGGGGTTTTTTTTTCGTCTCTAGGTTTTTTGTTCTGGAGTGTAAAATATTGCATTTATCACATCTCCTCCCCCCATCCCCCCCCATCCCCCTTCAAATGGTAATTGTTCTTTCATAATTCTAGGGATTTTTTAATGTCACTATTACACTGAATAATAAAGGATTAGACTACTTTGCAGCAACTTTATATTCAATGTGCATGGTTGAATTAATGAGAAAATACACTGAGAATCTACTTGAAAAATCTGAGAATTGGAAGGAGGTAAGTTTTTTCTTCTGTTCTGGGAGAAAAAATTCCTCTGTAGCCCTTCTTTAAAATCCAGCTGGCTTTGTGTGCAGAGATAAGAATTGATATATACTTTCTGAGTATTTTCTGTTGGACATTCAAAAAGACATGGGATAAGGAACATGGCTTGACTAAACCTCCATTTTCAGTTTCCATCTGGGATAGTTGAATGATATTGCATAACAGAATGTTGTTCTTACTCTTTACCTGAGCTTTTCTTTTTTTGGAAGGGGCTGTTCCAGTCCTTTCCCTTTTAGTTGGTTCCCATCCCATCACAGGACTACTGCTGTTTTCCCTCAATGATACTATATTTCCCTTCATAAACATGAAATTTCAAAAATTGCAATCTGTTCTGGATATGAGGAGTTCTGAGCTCCAGATTTCAGATCCCCTAGGAGTTTTCCTCTGTGTCCATTACCTTCTGTATTATTGGAAAATTTTATCCCATGAGCAACTTCTACACACAAATATATTATCACATAAGTAAGTAAATGACATTTTAATTAAGCCTGGTTGGAGTCAATAGGAATTCTCCTCCACATGTTTTAGCAGATGCTAAAGGATTGGTCATTTTGTATTTGGGAACAAGAAAATCAAAAGCAAATATTCATAAAACATACTTGGGAGTTGGTTCTGGTTTTATATTGAATTCTTGTCAGTTCACATGCTATACTCTGTCAGAATAACAGTATTTCATACATACTGATAATTCACAACCAGTCAAAGTATTTTTCCTTTAATGTAAAACAGGAAATATAAGAACTTTGAAAAATGTATTCTGAATATTCAGGATTCCACTAGCTAATAAACATAAAAATATATTTTTAAAGAGACACATTCATTTACAAGACTTAGAAAATTCCCCCCTGAGACATGGTGGGTCTTAAAACATTCTTCTAAAAGATTAGTTTAAAGCTGTTTCCTATTCAAATTGTGCTACTTTTTATGAAATTTTTGTGGCAAACTATTATGCATATATTCATCTTTGTATTTTTCTAGATAAATACTATTTCTTGTTTATATCATATCTGTACTTTTAGTATTAACCTTCTTGATATGTTAGGAAAGTCAATCTCTTAAGGGCCCGGAATTTACAGCATTCCATGACTGTTGATTATTCAAACATTAAAAAAAACCCCAAGCCAATGATCTGCAAATCAGTCCTTCTGTATTCTTGAATCGAGTTCTGTCAGAAGGAAAATATTTTCTTCAAATTATGAGGAAGAAGAAAACCAGATTCATAGGCTCTGAAGGAAATAATTGTCCAGAACATGACTTAATTAAACAATAAATACAAAAGCTTTTGCTCTGGGCAAATTTGTGTGTATTTAACATCAGAAGAATTTGAAACTAATTTTTTTTTTTTTTTATAAATCCCTGAGCCTCCAAAGATCTTCCCTTTTTTCTTTTATCCAGCTGAGTATGTGAACTTAAGCTTTCTTAACTGTTAACTGTTAAGTATTAACATGATGTGATTTTGTTTCTGATTTTTTTTATATTTTCTGTTAAGGCAGATCTTGATTTTTGTTGTTGTGTTAAGAAAATGCTGAACTTCACAAATTTAATTTGGAGGTTTCCTCTTAGGTCTTAAGATTTGTATGCTTTTCTGACCTTGTATTTAAACTTAAGTCTTTAAGCACAGCTTTTGGCCTCATTTGAAATGTATTTGGATATCCAGATTAAAAAAACCCGAACGAACAAAACAAAACCAATGCCATAGCTTCATGTATTCTTTAAATTCCATTTTAAAAACTACTGTAGAAACAGTATCCCATTCCTCTTGTTCAGCCAAGGTAATTGGGAGAGCTGTGTTAAATGAAAGTTCCCTGCATAGAATTCTGGAGTGCAAATTGTTTAAAGCTGCCCCCATTTTACAGGTAGGGATAGCTCGCACTCTATGATACTTAGGTTGGCATGTGTAGATTCTGTACTGAGACAGAGTGTGTTAGTATATGTGGTCATAGGAGCTGGCTGAAGTACTTGAAAGAGATCTTGTGTCAGCTCACCCAGAACACTCTGCTTATTAAGCAAGAAAATTTTGAGCCAATCAGTCCAGTTAATTAAATGGTGAACTATTTTATTAATAGCTCAGAGCGAGACTCAAGTGAGAAAAAGTAATAAAACAGCAGCTGGAGGAATTACTTGCTCTTTGGGGCACTTTTAAAAGTTTGTGTAATTGGAATACTTAATCAGAAATTGGAGGTGGCAGTTGCTGATTTGATTAAGGGGTAGAATGAATAGGAGATAGAAATTCATAAAGAGAAACTTCAGGTGATGGATTGCAGGTTTTTGCTGCAGTGCATGAGCACCTTCTGCATGTTTAGTAATCTGAAATGAAGAAGTAGTAGAAAATTAGGAAGCAAATAATGAAGAATAAAATAGATCAGTGTAAGAATTATGAATGCTGGTGTTTACTAGATATGAATATTGCATGAGCATATGCATTTGTGTATGCAGACACACATATTTGTGTTACATATGTATAAAATAATTTAAGACCCATAGAAGTGTAAATAGCTGTCAAGGGCTGTTTCATAAAACTATTGACTCCTCTTCTAAAAGCTTTGTTTTTGTATGAAGTCACACAAAGTGTTTGGCAGTATGATCAGAGAAATGTTGAGAAAAATTAAATATTTGCTTGTTGAGGTGCTACAGAAGCTGCTACCAGCTGATGAAACAGTTGCAGATTACAAATAGCACATCAGATGTGGCAAACCCACTTCCCCTCACAACCCTGTTATTTCAGTGTTCTCAGCATCTATTTCTTTTTAGTATTAGATTGGAATTTAAACATAAATGCATTTATGTTGTTAAATAATGAAAATGAATGTGCCTTGAATATCATTGGAAATCTGCTGAGGACAATCAAAACAGTGCTATTAACTTCAGTAAACACTTAGGTCATGCTTTGCATTAAGAAACACTAAAAATGGAGTCTAAGCTCATATTTATTGAACTAATTCCTGATGCTGCTACTGGTTTATTGAGAAATACAGTCTTGCTCAAGATATGTCCCAGGAAACTTTTAATCTTTAGTAACAGTTTTGTAATTTCATACTGTATTTCTACATTACACGTGCACACAACAAAATGGCCCAAAAGCAGATTTTACATTCATAACCACAGTCTGGAGAATGTTAGTGTATCTCACTGACATTATTTCAAACATCTAAAGCAACCTAATTCTTTTAGTTACGGTTTGCAACAAGGAAATTAATTTTATCATATGGTATGTATGCATGCCCATCTGTTCTAAACCTCCTCTGGTGCAGCTTGAGGCCTTTTCCTCTCCTCTTGTCACTTCTTGCCTGGGAGAAGAGGCTGACCCTACCCAGCTACAACCTTCTTTCAGGTAGTCTTAGAGAGCAAAGGTTCCCTCTGAGTCTTCTTGTCTCCAGCTAAACAACCCCGGGTCCCTCAGCTGCTCCTCACAGGACTCGTGGTGCAGACCCTTCACCAGCTTTGTTGCCCAGATCTGGTTTCAGAATACTGGGCAGCCTTGTCAGCATCACCCATCAGCTGTCATATGCCCTGTATTGATATCCACGGCTCCATTTGTTCTCCTTTTTTTTTTTAAGTACTTTACATATAAAATGTTGTGTCATTTGGAAGATGAACCTGTGGCAAAGCATCACCTCATTTGCAATATAATTCTACATCTAGTTCTGAATACTGTTGAAGCAATCACATTGAGATCATGGTGAATTTCTACCATATGGAAATCTGCACTTGATTAAATTAGCATTTTCTTGACACCTCTACAACTTTCAGATTTTGTGACTGCTACTTCTGATAAATGCTTTCCTCTTGAGAGAGTGAGAAGTGCTTTTAGAATGCTGCATTGTGGATGCTTCTGTGCCAAAAGCAACGTGTGGCACGTGTTCAAAGCAGTTTTATCCCACTCTGAATAGATCTCTTTTACATACCTTCAGATTTAGCCTGAGTTAAATATAACTGTTGTTACATGCTTTTGGTAATTATATACGCAGAGAATGGGCTGATAAGGTTCAACAGAACTTTCCTTTTCATTTTGGTGTCCAGCATGAAATAATGGCTTGTCCAAATGTTGTGCTTTAACCTCAGAGAGCAAAAAAGCCCCACTCAGACACTTGGTCACACTGCAGCCCTATGAGGAGAGAATGGGGGAGGGTGAGAGAATTGGAAAAGAGAGAAAACTGATAAGCTGGGATAAAGACAGTTTAATAAGGGGAGGAAAAGCCGTGCATGCAAGCAAAACAAAACGAGGAATTAATTAATTGCTTCTCAAGGGGAGGCAGGTGTTCAGCCTTCTCCTGGAAAGCAAGGCTCCCTCACTATTAACAGTGACTTGAGAAGAAAACACCATCTCTCCCAATATCCCCCCCTTCCTCCTTCTCCTCCCATCTTTATATGCTGAGCAGGATGCTGTATACTGTGGAATGTCCCTTGGAGCAGTTGGGGTCAGCTGTCCCAGCTGTTTCCCCTCCTGCTTTCCTGTACACCCCCAGGTTCCTTGCTGGTGCGGTGGGGTGAGAAGTGCTGCTCAGCAATAACAAACACATCCCTGTGTTACCAACACTGTTTCCAGCACAAATCCATGGCCCCTACTCATTGCTGTGAAGAAAATTTTCTCTACCCCTGCCCAAACCAGCACAACAACCATGAGCTGATGACAGTGAACAGCGTCAGTAACGGACAGTGAACAGCCCTGAACAAATGTTATGGTATAAAGTGGAAGTCACGGATTAACTGGTAGCTTCTTGATTATTGTTGGCCTTTTGTTCTACAACTAATAATATTTTAAAAAAATTGTCTGCTGTTGTGTTCAGGATATGAATTTGGTTAACGAGCTCACTCTAGATAAGATTAAAACTTGGTAAATTACTATTGCACATTGTTTCAGGGTATTGTTTTAAATCATGGGGCATACACCAAGGAGATGATTCAAAGTCATGTTGCTCTCACTGTTGGTGTGTTCCAGCCATCTGGCCCCGGGCTCACCAGCAGGCCCCAGATGTCCTGGCCAGCCTGTAACCCTCCAAAGTCTACCCAAGACACTAGAGTTGTTCAAAAGCAATCTTCAGCTCTTGGGGATGGTTCAGGAGGCTGTGCTTGCAGAGAAGGAGGGATACATCCTGGCCAGGGCAGCTGGAGGCTGCTGGCATGTCCAGGTCCTGGCAATGAGGTGGACCCTTTAGAGGTAGTCTAGATAACACAGACTTCAAGGCTAAGGTTTTCTGTGGACTTTAGCAGATTTTGAGGCAGGCTTTAAGGCAGTTCCAGGTAGCTGTGCTTGCTCACTTATGTCTCTTTTTTAAAAAATATATGATCCCTCTCACTACCCTTTGTTAGTTTCAATGACCAGCATTTCTGTAGGAGAGGGAGGTCCCATGTCTCCCTTTCCGCAAACAGATGTGTGTTTTTCCAATTTTTACATTTAGCTTGTAATTTTAGTTCATTTCATTGCTTCACAGAATTTTATTTGTGTTTATTTATATTTTTATGAAGTCCTAGATCAGGCTGCTAATAGATTATTAGTTCCTTATCTCTTTTTAAAGGAGGCAGCCTCCTCCAAAACATTACTTGCAATACTAGAAATTCGATCTGCAAAGTAATTAAGTGCTGAAGTTCTGGGGGCTTTTTTTCAGTGTTTTGTGTTTTCTCATATATAGCTGTCTCATAGCCTCTGAATTTTTAAAAATGGTAGAAAAGGATATTAAAGTCTGCTGCATATTTTTATGATGTCTGAAGTATACTCGGAGTGTTATTTGTGTTTTCAAAAAGTAATGGGAATATTTAACTGATAGGAATTCCATGTTGAGTTAATGATTCAAAAACCATTCAGTTGTCAGATATTCTGCACCGATAAAAGTGGGGTAGAGATTTGTAAGATGGAATTTACAGGGACTACAAGAAATTGTGTACTGCGTTTGTAATATTATATGGTCACATTATTAGGCTTTCTAATAAAATGTCTACTTTTGAAAAATTAAAAGAAAACATGGTAAGCCTTTTGTTTATTTAAAATATAAATTTGTCTGTTTCCTCTTGAAACTGTATTAATATCAGTAATTTTAAGATTATTCCCTTATTATGTGTCACATATTTATTTTTATCTTTGTAAGTTTATTTGACTTTACTGCTTATTTAGCATAGAAGGAAATTTTATCTAACCTTTCCTAACACCATGTGTGTTCTTGACCATTGTAGTCTTGTTTACAGTTTGAATAAGGAAGGGATAAAATAATACTTGATGGAAAAACTCTGGACTGGTTAAAGGAGGAATGCTGAAATGCAGCTTAATATGCTAAAATGTTTCCAGCCACATGCAATCATTGTGATTGTTGCTGCAATATGGTTAAAAGAAGTCACAGGATTTCAGAGTGGGTTTGTTTGGGGTTTTTTTCCTCTAGGAGAACAATCTAAATGCAAATTTTATACCTGAATAAAATCCAAGAAGTCTGTACGAATGAGGCTCAAGGGGAAATAAAGTCAGTGGCGATGACACTTGGCAAGTTAGTCTGTCATGCACTTTGAATGTGAAAGCATATTATTTTTTTCTCAATTCATCCTACACCTGTAATAGAATAAAATCAGCCAAAATGTGGTGATCATCTAAAATTGTATAGAGCATGCTGGGTGAACCAGTCTGAACTAAAATCAGAAAGAGGTCTACTGTGATGCTGATATGTTATGGTTCAGAGTCTGTGAATCAAGTGTTCTGTTGATTTCATTCAAATTAAGTTTGTAAAACAGTTTAAATTGCAAGGTCATAATAAGGAAGCTTAAAAACAAATAAAGGGATTTATTTGAGCTCTAGGATTCCACAGAAGACTGGAGTATATTCTGATGCTGTTCAAGTCTGCTAGTATTACATTGAGAAACATACCCTGAGAATTGGTGACGTTCTCTGTTTCCTGCTGCTCTTCCCAGTCTGATACAAAATTCCAGCTGAGTAATACACCCCTGGCCCTGGACCTCTCCAATAGAAATAGCTCTGTGTTTTCTGACAGATACAGTTCCATGCCTATTAATATATTTGCCACATTTCAGGCATTACGAGTACTTCTGCAGTTATTTCTGGAAACAGTATGTTTTCTTATGACCCCTGTTACTGAAGCTCTCAGACCAGCATTGTTCTGAGCAAAGACCCATTTTGTCACCTTCTGATTCTCTGCATCAAGTAGCTGGGGAGCACGTAGAAGGTACTAGGAACCACCAGGTGTGAAGGTCACAAATGCAATAATGTTGAACTGTTAGGAGCAGATTGTTTGTAAGTTAGTCTGTAAGATGCAGCACCAGCTTAAAATAGTTGTTTCCACTTGGTACACCTTGTCACATTTGCTATGAAATGTAAAGAAGAAAGGAGAGAATATCAATCTGTTTTATTGGGGGCAAACTTAAATGAGCTCCTCTCTTTTTAATGCTGGTATCAGGCAATCAGGACATTTCAGCACTCTTTACTTAAATCACATTTGTAAGACAGAAGAAGTGCCTGTGAAGAGTGTAGTTTTTGTGGCTACTCTTCCTTGGATTTTCCAGAAGTTCTGTTTACATCTGCTTTGCCTTCAGTACAGTTCTTTTACTTTAGAACTTCACAGGAAGTAATCTTGCTGACTCTGACCTTATCTTTTGAACTGCCCTTACTTGTTAGAGATACCAATGCTGTTTTAACAGATTTGTTGTAATCCCTGATTGAAGACTGGCTGACTGATCCCCCCACTTGAGACAAAGTAAAACTCTCCATAGCAAAACAATGTATGGATGTATTCAGCATATTTATTTAGTGTCTCAACCTGCTGAACCTTGTGTTTCATATTAACCTGTAGAGAATTAAATATTTTATGCAGTCATATAAATTGCACCTTAATCAATGATGTTTTTGTTTCAGATCTGGGATGATTGTAGTTAACCACTGTGAACTGTAACACTTTTGGACTTTTTTGTATTTATAAGGACACCATGTCCAGACTCTTTCTTTCCTGTTGCTTTGAGCCTCAGATCTTCCCACAGTGACTTATGGTACCAAAAGATCAAAATGTCTTGCTAGTCCTTTGACGTAGTCTAACTCTCTATGTGAGGTACTCATTGTTCTGGACAGAACAGGGAAATGTAAAACCAATGTGCTTTTCACTACATGGCTGCAAGCTGTATGGAATGTTGGCAATTAGCTTCAAGGGACCTGTCCAGATTCAGTTTGATTATGAAATGAATTAATTAAAATGAGTTTTAGTGACCTTGATGGGGTTAGAAGTGCAAATATGGACTAAGAGCCTATGTAAGATTATGCAATCAGCCCAAGCTAAAAGTTGTCTGAGCTGCTAAGTGACTGTCCAGAAACAGAGCAGGGGTGTGGATACAAAATTTGACTTGAGTAGAAGAAATAACCAAAAGAAAAACAATATGAATTAAGGATCAGACTGAGTAGAAATGTTGAGAGTTACAGTCACCATTGCTTTTAAAATCTTCCAGTAGTAAACAGAATAAAGCTTTTAAGCAAAGGTGTCCTTATAACATGCCCTGTATTTACCTTGTTTCTTTTTGAGGGATGCAATTAGAATCTCTAGGTATGTGAAAATTATAGGCTGTAGTTGATAATTTCCCTTCTCTTAAGAAATAGTGGTAGACTTCATGTTATAATGGATCTGGGGCTGTCATAGAACTTGGGTCCTGCAGGCTCTGAAACTCCTGTCATCACTCTCTCAGATTGATGCTCCCCTTTTGCATCTTGAAAATCGAAAATAGGGCATTATGCATTTAAAAGTAATTTTTCTTTTGTCTGAAGTGTTTGCTGGGAGTGGACACACAGAATATACCCCTTCATCCACCCCATTTTGTAGTGCATATGGATTACTTGAGAACTTATGCCACCTTTTTCAGATACCTTTTATTTACAAATGGTTGTCTCCGTTTCTGCTATGTTTGCAGAGACAGAGAGCCATAGTCAGTCAACAGCTGCAAGTTTACTAACAAATATGTACTTGGACTCATGCCTAAGTGTACTTCCTCAGAAAATTACAAATGTTACCTGTGAACAGAGATGATGTTTTCCTCAGAGTGCTGTAAAGGGACAGGTTTCACAGAATCACAGAATGGGTCAGGTTGGAAGGGACCAGAGTGGGACATCTGATCCAAATCCAATCTCCCTGCTCAAGCAGGGCCATCCCAGAGCACATTGCACAGAATTGCACCCAGAGGGTTCTTGAGTACCTCCAGTGAGCAAGACTCCACAAGCTCTCTGGGCACTGTTCCAGTGTGAGCTCATCCACACAGTAATTCAGTTTTTCCTCCTATTCAGGGGGAGCTTCCTGTACATCAGTTTTGAAAATCTGGGGAAAAAAAGGCTTTTATCAAAGAAAGTGTAATGGATATGCTTAGGAATTTTTGTGTCTCTTTTGTTGATTTTGGCTGCATTCTTATTCTGTAGTTGGAAAATAATGGGGGCAGTGAGAGATTCAGATCCAGAACCCTAAATGTATTTAAATCATGATACCACTGAAGTCGGAAGTTAAAAGCTTGGATGGGAGCCAAATGATTAAAATCCTTTGCAGGTTACCTGTGTGATTTAACCATGCTTTTACATAAAAACATAAAACTTACTTTGAGTGATGTTGAGCAACAGCTTAAAAAAAGTGATGATAAAGAACAACTTTGGCACTGTAACATACATATAATGAATATTAAAATTTAAAACAAGTTTGTGTTTGCCATGATTGTATTACATTTTTAAGAAATACTAATTTAGGAGAGGGAGATCCTCGCCTCTTAATGTCCTAGAGGAAGTACAGTGATTGCTGTCCTGACTAGTTATTTTTGAGTCTTATCCTCTCTCTTGGAGATTTCCCTTTAAATCCCACACTCACTTGAATAGTTGGAATCGAGATTCTTGGGGCTGAAAAAGTGAATGAAAATGCAGGGATGCTCTTGGCACTTTTTGTACTGCCTAGGCAGGGAAAATAGCCATAATTTAATGTATTTTTAGTCTAGATCAGGGTTAAGCAGACTGCCAGTCTTAAAGAGAGTTTTAGAACAGTGTTTTTCTTAATTTAGAAGTATGCATTCCTACTTAGTCCAGAATTTTTTATTTCAGTCAGTAAACACATGTTCCATTATGAATATTTTTCCTTTTTTATTTTTTTTTTCTTTCCGGGAACAAACAGCTCTAAATTCAATACTACAATGTTTCTTTGAATGTAAAATTGGAGATCATTTATGGCAATCAGAATTGTCTGATCTATATTTTCTAAATCCTAAAAGTGGTGTCAGTGTAAGTAATTTTTAAGTGTAATGTTTTCCATAAGCTGTAAGTATACAAGGTGTATTATTCATATTATTACTTTAGGACATGTATTTGTAGTCCTTAGACTTAATAAAAAAGTGAACAGCTCCTGAAGGTAATATATTGTATGTTTTTCTGGTAGTAGCAAAGACAAATAGGTTTTAGTAGCATATAGTACATCAATAACTTTTAATTGTATTGCTTAGAGGCAAAATCACATCCAAGTCAAGGGCAGGTGGATGGATGGGTAGATAGATAGATGAAAAACTAGATTAATTCATTTGATGGGCGACACACTTGGAATAATAAAAAGAAGGGAAGAAATGCAGAGCAAAGGATGCAAACTGCATCACTCACATATTTCCCATGCTCATTAAAAAAAATTGAAAGGAAAATTGCTGTAATCTGTATGTACATGGTACAAAACCAATTTTGGTAGAAAGAATGGGAAATGTTGCTGCAAAACTTTGAAATGTAATAAAAAATCCCTGGGAGTTTCCATGACTTGCTTCCTGTTATGTACTGGCAATATTGTTGGTATTGTTTTTACCATCTATTCCCCTTCCCTTCAATTTTCCCCTTCCCCCTTCCCTTCCCCTTCCCCTTCCCTGGAAAAAGGAATGTAAAATAATAAGATGAGATTTTACATCATGTTTTGATAAACACTTTTTAAAAGACATGTTTTGTCAGCCTTTAATCTGTCTTAGGCATTTTGGGGGAGGAAAAAAAATTGGATTCACTTGGACCTAAGGAATTTCCCAAAGGTCAGAACAATTAAGAGCAGTTGAAATACATATTAAGAAAGAAAAAATTAAAGAAATTTTCCAAGACTTAGGAACTGACCTTCCTAGAGAGCTTGTACAGTGAGGAAAGCAAGAAACCTCTGAGAAACTGAGGAAGCTTGTGTTCAATCTTATTCCTCATATTTCGATTCCTGACCCAGTGAAGGATTGTCTTAATTTGCCAAAGATTTTAAATTTCTACCAATTTTCATGGTTATATGGCAAAAGTTCTAGCCTAGTTTTTAAGGCAAAGGACAGAGAAAGTAGGGAGTAACTTGCAATAAATCAAAAGATAGTGGAAATTCTATAATTCTAGCTAATTCTGTAATTCTAGCTTGGTTGAAAACAAAAGTGAAAAATGGAAAAAGATGGAAAATATTAATTTGAGTTTTTTTAGAAGAGGTTTCCTGGTGCAACTGCAGGTCGTTGTCTGAATTCCATAACTGGTGTAGTAACCAAATTTTATTATAATACTTGGATGAAACAAATTATGATATTACATAAATATGCAGTTGAAGAGCACTAATAACACACCAGGAGTTCATAGCATATCTGTAGGGATCCTGAAAGTAAGAGGTCCCTCTGTAGTGAAATTGTTTAATCCTTGGATTAAAGAAATATAAATGAATGTCTGGAATTTAAATTACTTGTTACTGTAGTTTAATTTTCAGATAACTCCATTGAAGATTAAGTTTTAGATGGTAAAATTTTGATGATATCACCCGATCCCCATCTTAATAATAAACTATCTCTCAAAATAACTTTTCAGAGGGGAAAAATAATTTAAAATAAAATTTTACTTGCTATTCTTGAAAGTATGTAGTTATAATCATAATTATATCTGGGCATGTATTTAGAATCCAGACACCCAGATTACATTTTGTATACTTTCTTCAACAGCTACAGGTCTAATTGAGATAAAGATATCTTAATGTGGGATTTATTCGAATATTGAGCATACAAATCTGAGAGCAGACAAGTGTTTTGGTATGTACTGCTCAGTCATCAGAAATTAACTGTTATGTTGTTTAATTGGTGAAATATGGAAAAGAAATAACCAAGGAAGACTTAAAGAACATTATGAGAGTTAAAAAATTCCTCTGACACCCATCCCAGACTTGTACATTTCCCATAAATATTTAATTAACCAGTATTTTGGTATCTCTCCTTTGTTTGCTTTTCTATTCATTTGCCAAAGAAAAGCTTAAAGAGCTGTTTCCTTTCAAAAGTTGTGAGCTTCCAGGACCTGGAAGCCTGTATCTTATTCTCTTAGTCCCAGCTAATGTTAACCCAGGCAATATGCTGGTACTTCTCTGTTCAGCCTGGTCAAACATGTTTGACTTCGTCCCTGGTCTGTACAATTCCATACAAGCCTCCCATTTGCTTCCACTGGACTGTCCCTGTGCTCTTAGACTGTGGCTTGTACTTAACTCTGCACTTCCTACTCCTGTTTTCTTTCCTTGGAAAATCATATTTTTCTCTTCTCTCTTTTCTTATCTTGAGATACTCTTCCTAAAACTTGTAAGAGTCAACTAGTCAACCAGTATGTGTTTTGACAAAACCCTAAACCTTCTCAGGGCAGAACCCGCCAAAGGGAGAGTTTCTCTTTTTCTGTTTCTGTAGAACTTATGCCACGTTTGGGAAATGGACGTGTCAGATAGCAGAATGTTCTGTAGCTGAATGAGAAATAACTAGAAAAAAATAATTGAGGTATCTTTTGTGTGCCAAGGCCTTAATTTTAGTCTTAATTACATGAAAAGGCTTGCGAATAGATTATTGTCTCAAATGTTTGTTTGGAGTAGATTTGCCAATGCTAAGCAAAGAGGATTCCAGAGGGCACCCTGTTACCTTTCAAGGTGTATCAAAGGAAACCATCTGTCCCTTGCTTTTTGGGTTCATTGGGTTCATATCTATCTTAAAACCACTGTGGTTATCTACTTCATTCTCCTTGGCAATACATTTAGCTTTCTTAGAAATTTTAGAGATTAATTTTTAAAGTTAATTATCACCAACACAAGTGAAACTCGTCTTAATTCTCAATTCTACTGTTTGCATTATTGCTAATGTATTTCTGTTCAGATATTTAATTCTGATAATTTATTTTTGTGTGATAACATATTCTTTTTCATGCACCATGCAGAGAGGTCAAAATCTGTTCTGACACCATTTTTTTTCCAGCAGTATCCTGTACAACTTTAACAGTTGAGTAAATATGAAACTTGAAAAATCTCACACTGTAAGATTGAACATAATTTAGTATATGCTGCACAGCCATCTAACCTGCAGCCCACACATAAATATTAGGGTGGTGCTGTGTATTACCCCTTACAAAGGCACCAGCATTTCTGAAACTCTGCAACCTGCATAAAATAAGAAAGTTTAGGGAGAATGTTGGTGCACACTTAAACAGATGATAGTTGTCAGTAGAGATGTGTGTTGTCTTTTTTCTGCATTAGTAATGGCTCATAAGATTTCATTGTAAATCAGCCCAGGAAGCAAACAGTAGGTGCAGGAAGGCCTCATGTGCTTCAGGGGTTTGATTAGTCATGATTTCTTCATGTCTCTGAGCAAGCAGATTCAGCTAGTGCTGCTGTATAAGCACTACTAAATCTGCCCCAGAATACATTTATGTAAATACAGACAGGTAATTAACCCTTACCAGGCAATTTACCTGCAGCAAATCCTCACATGCTTGTGATAAAAAATGAAAACCAGAATTTATCTTCTGGCTTTGTTTTAGAGCCTTTGTGTTCTTATACTTCTGTCACTGATGCTAAGTATGCCGTGTTTTCATTCTGATCAGTTTTGTCACTTTCTACTTCTTTGATGAATAGAACAGGTAGTAAAACAAACCTCTGCTGTATTCTGATATTCTCAAGAGTCTTCCACAGTAATTCTTGTTTCTGATCAGCTCTTCAGTTCTTTTTACTATGGTCTTGATTCTACTCAGCAGCCTTTTTGTCCTGGTCCTGTCACAGAGCACTGGGGGGAGTTGTGGTCAAGATATCATGTTCTTCAATACCACCTTATATCATTGCCAGGGTTGGGGAAAAGAGGTTCTCTCTCCTGCTTCCAAGAAGGAGAGTGGTCCTTTCCAGTTGGGAAAAAGGTTGGTGGGGTGAGGAAGAGCTGGTCAGTATTTTCTTATGGACTTTCAGTGTAAATAATTTCTTTGTTTTACACCTTTCATTATTAGTATTGTGGCTGTTCATTTTCTTATCTCATTGCTCTTTCCAGTAAATTGTTCTTATCTCAACCCATGATCTTCTGCCTTTTGTTTATCCAGCTGGATGGAGAGGGGAAGTGAGTAGCGGTGTGGGGCATTTAACCAGCAGGAGTATTAAATTGGAGGATACATTTACTAAAACATGACACTTCCAAAAGGAATTTTCTGATTTTACTTTTCTCCATAATCTTAAGACGCTTCTCTCTTACAAGCTTATTTGGCTACAGGGCTAACAAAAGCATAAAACAATGTATGAAAATCAGTATGTTTAAGCAATGAAATATAATATAGAAGAAATACATAAATATTGTATAATACATGTAAGGAAATGGCTAGTTTTTGCACCTGCTTACCGCTACAATATTTGAGGACATAAAAAGGACTTCATCAGTGTGAATGTGCTGACTGAATATAAACCCCTGTGTATTTGTGGGAAAGGGTATCTAATGAATAACTGAATGTTAAGAGTTAAATGGAAACTAGGAAACTAGTTGGTTTGGGGGATTTTTATGTTGATCTCATTAGTTTTAATAGAAAAAAAATTAAGACTTTTTTATATTGTTTTTAGGGAAAGGTACACAAAAAGGGATTAAATATTTAGTTAATATTGGAATGGTATTTATAATTTTCTAAATGTCTATGTAGATATTTTTCTAAATTTTCTTTATTGTATTATTTTGAATTTGTAGACTTTGAACAGTAAATTTACTGGGTTATGACAAAATATTGCTATTTCTTCTATTACTTTTATTTTCCCCTTTATTATGTGTAGCTAAGAACAGTGAAGTGTTTAATAGAACATTTTTTTTCTGTTCTGTGTCTCCACTTCATCCACTTCATTATTCTACCAGTTTTAACTGCATTTGTTTTCTCAAATTGACTAAAGCTCAGATATTCTTGTCCTTTTGAAGAAGGCTCACAACTTCAACATGCACAAATTGGTATAAATTAGTTCTGGATGATGCTCAAACTGCTCTTTGTTGTTTTTGGAGCATAGTTTCTCATGTGGTGACTGTCAAATATGAAATCCTTGTTTGTGAACTAGTTTCTATTTATTTTGAACTTGCCATTTTTATTGGTTATCAAAATATTCTTTCATGCATTTGTAAGAATAAGGAGTGATATATTCATGGTATGATCTTAAGTTCAATTTCAACTCATTTATGAGTCAGTTTTATCCTTAAATATTAAACTTTGAAGGCCCTTAGGTCACTGTATGTATCATATTTGAACATATGCTGTATTAAGACTATATAAATATAAATTCATATGTACCTTTTTTTGATGTCACTGAAGCTTTCTTACCAGTACTATTGTCCAGTTGGAAAATTATTTATTTAGTAAACTGTTTATGGAATGATTTGTAAACTTTTTGTTGAGATTATCTAGAATTTCGAATGCCAACAATTTTAAACTTCTGTTTGTTATTGCCTTCTCCTAATTAGCAGTGCACAGCTACATACAAAAGTTACCCAGACTAAACCTCAGAATTAATTTCCTGGGAACATTTCTGTAAAGCACAATAAAACTTCAACATTATAATTGTTCTGCTGTTGTTCAGCTTTGTACATTCGTGTTCATGTATTTTTAATATGTTTGCTAATGTCTTTTTTCTTATATGATGTCTGAACAACTATTAGCTGCTGCTTATTTAGATTGTGTATAATTTTCATGAGTAATTGTGATCTCAAGCTCCTCTCTCTCTTTGGCTGCAGATGGTTTTTCAAGCAGAAGAATAACCAGCATGAATTCAGTGAGCTGGCTCTCATTTGGTAATTATATTCCAAGTGGTTTTTGATTTTTTTTTTTGCACAAAAGTAGCTGAAATTTACATTTTGTTTCTTTTATCTGTTTTTAAAACTGTATATACAGGTTATCGTTATGGTCTGTATATTGTCTAGGAATGCTCAGCTTCATCTCCAGTACAGCTAGTCATTTTAGTAGATCAGAGGTCATTCTCTGATGAATGAGATTTGTGTACCTATATATCGCAGGACATTATTCTTCCTTAAAACAGTCTGAAATCAGAAAATGGAATGACTAGAGGTTTGTGATCTTGCACTGCTTAGGAAACTGCTGCTTATGCAGCAAAATCTTATGGTATGAAAGTGCTTATGGTCAGCCCAAATAAAATATATATTATAAGTCTCTGATCTTTGTATACAGTATTAAATAGTTATTTAATAAGTATTTATCTTAGATCAAGTGGGATTGCTCTTGTTAGTGGTGGTAGTCAGTTTATTGATAGACAAACCAAACCATTTTCAAGGCATCAGTGTTGGTTTTGAGATTCCACTATAATATGAGAAATGCAACATATCTCGTTAGAGAGTTAAATGTTACAGAAAATGGAAATTCTG
The DNA here is from genome assembly GCA_013399225.1 of Rhipidura dahli. Classification (NCBI taxonomy): domain Eukaryota; kingdom Metazoa; phylum Chordata; class Aves; order Passeriformes; family Rhipiduridae; genus Rhipidura; species Rhipidura dahli. The sequence continues at coordinate 601,475 of VXAC01000801.1, forward strand.
TTTGATTGTGAATTCCTAAATTATTTCTAGGTGAGAGACTTACCCAGCCTTAAGCTGTGAAGAATTGTAGTGTGTATTCTGAAGGACTTAGGACATTGCATACTTTGGAATGGAAATTGTCCTATATTAAAAACTTTCACCTATCCTGTAGGATGAAATTTCTGTAGGTGAAATTTCTTCCAGGCTAACAGTTCTACAGACATCATGATTCACAAATTCTTCTGTGTATGTTGCTGTATACTTGCAATTCATCTAGAATGTCCTTTTTCAATCCTAAATTAAAGAATAAAATCCAGCCTTACTGAGTCCACTTTAGGTGGTTTTTAGACTTTCAACTAAAAGAGGTTAACCATCTTGACTTCATCTGCTACATCATTACATAGAAATATTTAAATCCCTCCCTCAAATAAACCCCACTCTAATAGCATAAACATTTTGATAATGTGGATTTAACTTCATATACTTAGTAATCTTAATGGAATTGTCATCACTGGTGAGCTCTCCATAAGAGGTAACTCGAAGAACTTGTTGACCCCTGTTTACATGTTTGCAATACCTTGTTGCAGTGGCTCCTCTGGTGTTGACTTCTTAGTAGCTTGTCTTTCACAGAGAAGGAATAGAAGGAGAAAGAAGGAAGAGAAAATGAGGAATGATGGAGACTTCCTTCTTATCACACTACTCTTCCAAAGTATGTAAAAGTTTGTGTGGTTTTTTTTGAAGTTAAGTTGCATTTTGCTCTACTTCCCTAAGCAATGAATTTGGAAACAGTATACAAGAGTTTGAGGGGGGACAAGCCTTGGTATTTACGGTGGCTTTGATTTCCACAGTGTGCCCAACATTCTTCTGGATAGCTGAAGCATCTGTAGCTATTGTCAATCATTATTTTGCTACTCAAGATGACATCTAGAAAATTGTGTGAGGCAAAGTTATAATTTCATCACTCAGGTGATAACGCATTCTCTTGTGCCAAACACAGATGATAATGCATTCTTGTGGATGCTGAAAAGGTTTTCGCAGAGAGATCTTTCAGCTTTCTGCAGCATTCTGTCAGAGCTCTGCTGTTCTCACAGAAACTATGAAAAACAGTGCTAGGGTTTTTTTAAACCAATCTCTTTATCTTGGGCCTGCAAGTTGTTATGTAGAATTGTTATGACATTGAAAATTATTTTGGAATGGGTGCTGTGGGTTCTAGCCAATCAGTATGGGAGGTCAATGACCAATGATCTTATGCCATCTTTGTGAACCAAGGTATATAAGCCTGTCAGTAATTAATTAATAAATCTCTCTTCATCCTTCTATTCTTTCTGAATTTGGACTTTGTTTGTTTTTCTCTCCAGCCACAGTACAACAAAAACACATTCTCTTGATCAAAATTATTCTTTACTTTTAGTAGTAAAATAAAGGGGATTAAGGAAGATGGAAGGCCCTGCAGTAACCTAAGATGATATGTACATATTATCCTAGGAGTTTGCCTAAGCCAACAAGTTACCTCTGGCTCTTTGTGGCTTTGTATCCTAGACTGGTAAGAAAACATTCACAGTTTTTCCCTTTGGAAGTATATCTTCAAAATGCCTATTCTTTCCCAAGAAAATATGTAGAAGGATGTGATATATATTATTGCTTATAAGCAGAGGACATTAAAACTGCTAGGAGAGTAATTATTTGGAAAAATTACATAGTTCTTATTTAGGGAAATAGTTATTTTTCAAAAATGTAGAAATTTAGTACACTGCTTATGGGTTGCTATAACAAGCAAATCTGCTCCCTTCCCATTTTAATGTCAAGGTATCTTTTCCCTCACATTGAAGTAGACCGTGCTTTTAATCACTTATCTCTAGAACTACCTTGCTATAGTATTACATTCATAGAATAGGACAGGCTTAATTTTTGCAGTAGGCAGGAGGAGGCATGGCTCGGACAGAAGTTATCTGATACCACCTCATGCCATTGTCAGAGGCAGGGCAAGGCACTCTTCCAGTGAGAAGGGGTTCTTTTTGGTTGGCAAAACCTGGCAAAGGAAGCCATCAAGTCTGCCTGGTTTTGTCTGGTGTTTTTTCCTGTTAGAATTTTCTTATACACTCTGTCATTAGTATTGTAGCTGTTACTGTTTGTTTTCTTATTTCACTGCTGTTTTCAGTAAGTTGTTCTTATCGTAACCTGTGATCTTTGCCTTTTTTAGCCTTCAGTTTTCCTCTCCAGCCTGCTGCAGTGGGAATGGGGAGAGGAAGCAGAAGAGCAAGAAAAAGAGGTGTTTTTGGAGAGACTGGGTGGGTGCACTGAACTGGGGAGTACCATTCCTAAACCATGAAAATAACACAGTATTGAAATGAAAAGTACAGGTATTGAACATTCTTCTGTTGATGTTAATGATGTGATAGCCTTTTTACTCATGGCTTCCGTTATTAAAATTCCTTCTTTCTGTTTATTTATCATGGTAACCATTTTATCATCAAATGAAAAGAAACACACTTTTCCCTTTAACAGTGCAAGGCTTTCTGGTCAGTAAGGTCTAAGGCAATAATGTTAAAAGGCACCTTTTCACTGGCTTTCAGAATTTTTCTGTATGGGTTAGAAGCAATAGAAGTTTAATAAGCTAGGATGCCAGAGAACAATAGAACTTGTATCAGCCTGTGTGATATATTGTGCAGACATTACTTAAGGTTTATCTCCAGATCTATGAGAAAGTAAAATCTTCTTTGTCAGTTAAGGACCTTCGGAAAATAAACAGACACAAACCAACACCACCAACAAAAACACGCTCTTGCAGTTTGTTCCATCTAATTTAGTTTTGACAATATAGTATTGGAAATGCATTTTTTAATTCTTTTAACGAATGTATAGAGAGTAAAATAGAGCTCCAGTACTCCTGAAAAACAACCCCAGACTGCAGCAATATACACTTGATGTCTTGGAGGAAATTAGAAAACCTTTCACTACCATGTAATTTTTTGAAGTGTGGCTGAAACAATTTTGTGTTGGGTTGGGTGACAGTCTCTGTCCAGTGTCTGGAAACAATTGCTGGCAGGTAGGTAACAGCAGTGTATTTGACAGCAGATGTGAATTTGTAGATTCACACCTGATATAAATTCCTAAACCATATTTGCAAGAATATTTTTACATATGAAATTGTTTATCAAATGTTAGAAGCTGTCAGACTCCAGGACTCAGTGATGACTTACATAAGCACTGTTTTTGCTTTAAAAAGAAATTAAAATAAAGCCCCTCACATGATATCAAGGTATCCACCCAATTAAAATAATTGGATAATTATAATTAGATTAGGGAGACCTGGGAGACTGGTTTACAAAAAGGATTAGATTAATTAAATGTGTTCTGGCTAATCAGATGTCCACACCTACATTAGATTAAATCTCAAGGAAGGCAGATAATTATTTAAGGACAAGAAAAGGCGTCTTGCTAATTAAAATAATTTGATGTCCAGTCTAAGCAGCAAACAATTCTACTGGATTGAAGAATTAACTATGGGAAGCAGTGGAATAAAAATGTCCTATGTATTTAAAATTAGAATCCATAACATATGTAAAAGCAGTCCTATGCTGGGCTGAAGGCAACTAACATGATGCTGTAGATGATCAAAGTAATGCCTTTTGAATTTTTTACTTGTTGCATTGGTTTTAGAAAAAGATCCTGATTATTTTTGGCCTGGGCAACAGCTGGAAGTAAAAATCCTGTTAATCTTGGGCTCAGGTTTAGTGCACATATTATATGTGCAATATGTTCTTATACCCAAAACCAGAATCAGTACAGTAGAATGGTGTATAAGGAGGAGATGTATGAAAGCCAGCTCTACAGTCATCATTTAGCAATAGAGGCTTTTTAGACATGTGAACGGCGTTGTTTTGCTGCTTACATTTGTTGTGTTAGTAGATGGGATACAGATAATTCTTTCATTCCTCATGAATGGTTTTGATATAAAAATGTTAGTCTTGAACTAGTCCTATCTCCCCAACTGATAGCTGAAATAGATAATCTAGGTAAACAGCTGGATGGTACAACACAGGCAAAGAGAAGCAGTATGCTCAGTGAACTGTAAAATCCTGTTTTCTCATTGCTCTTAAAGCAACGTGTATATATTGCAACTGTAGCTACAGAGTAGACCACAAATTTTCCAAAATACAGAAATCTGGGTTGAAAGGCATGGTCTGCAAAAGTTTTATTTAATACCTCCTAGTTAGCTTCAATGACAGCAAGCATGTTCCAGATTTTTTCAAAATGAACCTGTGTTCCATTAGTTGCAGAATTAGAAAAGCTTGAATGAAAACTGTAATAAGTAGCAGTGCTTTGATTAAGAAGTAAAACTGGAGTCACATGTGCACAAACAAGACACCCACCCACATGAAATAGGAATTTAAATGCACAAAGGAATTCAAAGGAATTTAAATGCACATTGCCATACTGTATAACTGATAATGTATATTGTTTTAGGCTATATTAATTTTATGTAGTTGTAACTACTAACTCATTATATCTAGATTAGAGAGTACTCCTTTATAAAGAGATTATTTGTATTTAATGTGCACTGATTAATCATGTCACTGTATCTATTTTTAGAATAATTAGATGCCTCACAAAGAAGTTAATTATCTGGCACTTCTGATGTGCTATAGGAGAGAAGGGATTTTTATATTAAACTATATTTGTTCTGAAGAGTTACTTTACAGAGATTACCAATTGCTCTTATCCTGACTGGTTTTGTCTCAATAATGAATGATGGTAACTATACTGGATTTGATATGTAGAATCTGATGGCATTACTGCATATTAATTTGCATTCTGAATTTGTTCTGTAGTGAGAAGCTCACCAATAGAAAGAATTCATGTACTTGCACACTGTTATTTGTTTCATTTGTCCAACCAGAGCATCACAACAGAAAGCAGAACTAGACATAGGCTATCATATTTGTGCCATGGTAATCACTGGGAATAGGGAAAGAAGACTTCCTGAAAACTTATATTGATTTGTCCCTAGATTACAGTGCTTTTATTAACTACAAACAGTGAAGGGGGTAGGGTCTGCTTTTCCCTCTCTGCATTGACTGGGTTTGACCAGTTGAATGTATAATTAAGCCATCCCTAGCTTCCTTTTGAAATCTTGGATGCTTGTTCCTGTCAGATAGGGAGCAGTTCTTCTGTTCCCTATAAATCCTAGCTCTAGACTACCTCTTCTTCCAGTAACATGGCAAATATCCTTCTTCCAATCTTTTTTCCTGTATGATTTGTGGTAGAGTCTTAAAAAATATGCAGGTCAGTTCTAACAATTCTAGTTACTGCTATTTGTCTGTTTTTATGGGCAATAATGAAAGCAGGGTGGAAAAAACCCAAAAGACTCTTTCTCTGAAAAAAGAGAGTATCTAGAAAAATGAAGTTTAGTGGCAGAGATATAGTAGCATCTTCTCCAGAGACTAGTAATATCATCTACATACAATCATCTGATAAGTTAATAATTGTGCTTTATCACTTGGTGACCATACTTGCAATGTAACACTTGCAGTTACAATTCAATAAACCACTTTTGTTGTGGTTTATACCAGTGATTACTGTATATTAATATATCCAGAGTTAATTATATAAGCCAGAATACTTCAAAGTACATTCTGTGTGTTCTATGATCCTAAACGTCGGAAAAGTGAGAAAAATACGAACCTAAATAACAAGTTAATCTCCAGCTCCTGCAACTAACCCAAGATTTGACTAATAAAAGGTAATTGCTTACCATAAATTCTGTGACAGGATTTTTCATACAGTCATAGAGTTGTTGGTTGGAAAAGGCCTATAGGATCATCAATTCCAACCACCAACATACCACCAGCGTCATATTCACCATTAAACCATGTCCATTGGTGTCATATCCATAGGTTTCTTGAACACTTCCAAAGTGGCCGTGACTCTACCACTTCCCTGGGCAGCCTGTTGATAACCTTTGAGGTGAAGAAACTCAATATCCAATCTAAACCTTCCCTGGAAGATCTTAAGGCCATTTCTTCTTGTCCTATCACCCCCTGTCACTGTTGTAATGTGGACATAGAAAAACCACAAAAGTCGAGAGTCAGATAGAAATGCAGCAAGGCCGGTTTAGTGGTTTTTCCCCTAGGCTTTTATATCTTAGTTCGCAAAAAGTGAGTGAAATGGCAAAAAGTAATTGGTCCTCTGGCCATCCACCCCTTGAGGGGATTGGCCAAATTCTAAGACCTCTATTCCCAAATGTTTTTCTAGTTGAAGCCATAACAATTTGGCACAACAATTTGCATGTGCAAATATTTACAAAACTGGTAACTTTGTTTTAGTTAGCTTGCATGGGAAAGACGGAGTTCTCACAAAATGCTAGAGAGCTGAAGAAATTCACTGCTGAAGGTTTTCAGCATCCACAGCCCCCAGCCTGTAGCGCTGTAGTTGCTGTGATCCAAGAGAAGGATGTGGTACTTGGCCTTATTGAATGTCAGGCTTTTGGTCTCATCCCATTGTTCCAGCCTGTCCAGATCTCTCTGCACAGCCTTTCTGCCTTCCAGCAGATCAACACTCTCAAGGCCTGACCACCCAACCAGTTTTTTACCCAGTGAGGTACTACACCTCTCTGATGGTGTGTTTAGAATGTCAGAACAAGCACTAGATTGTTATGTAAGCACTGATCAGAACATGTAGGTTGCTAGGTTTGAGCACATCACTTGTTTAAAAGACACAGGCTAATAAATTGTGTAGATAAGCACATATTTCCTGCAAGTTTTTGTTATATTAAGGAGCTACTGTTGGGTTTCATAACATGAAATCAATCTTTTTGGTTTTAGTCTCTGGCCTTCTACCATTTTCAAGGAAGGTGAGGCCTCTTCTAGACTGGCCATGTGCCCACATTGCTGAATAATGTAAGTTAACCAGCTTTTCTTTGTCTCCTTTGATGGATTAGACACAATTTTTTCATAGACTGGCCTCCAGATCCTTCAGACCATTAGCTGAAAAACAAAACACAGGAAATCAGTAATATTGACTCACAGTCCTAATCTAGGTTTTGCAATATCATTTTATCTGTCTTACAATTATTGACTTTTTCTGTGTATCTAGAATGTTTTTTCCTTTCTTCCATGCAGAGTTGATGAGATCAGATTTGAAATAATTTGAGAGTAAAAAAAAGATCTTGAAACCCTTAGAAATATACCATATCTAATATTTGCATTAATCCCATTTCTCTGCTGTGTGAAAAGTGTCAATAAACTACAAAAAAATAGACTACTTTTCCTTCCTGAGGAAGCTAAATTTACTGCTATCTGTGATATCAAGCAACTTAGGTATATTAAATGATGGCAGTGCTTTGAAGGTGCTAATCTACTGAGGAGTTACTGATGTTGTTAATGTCTCTCTGAGGTACATCATGGTAGATTAATATCAGACATCTGGGAGCTGCGTTGATGACACAGTGAGGAATAAATTATTAGCAGGGACAGTTGTCCTCCAACAACATCCACTGAGCATTGCTGTGATCTCTGAGGACACAGGGAAATGAGTCCTGTTCTATTATTAAAATTAGGCTATAAAATTTCTTTGAATTTATAAAAAAGCATTTTTTTGTTCCTTAAACAAAAGGCTGTTAATTGTTTTATTAAAATGAAACACTGTTGCTAAAAGCCGTCAGGTAGCTTTAATAATGTGCATCAAATCTTGTAAATATAAATGGATACCCTAGGGTATGAGGTGTAATCAATTCATCAGAGATTCCTAATAATGAAGCAATTAATTTGATATGGGAAAAGATATCACTTGCCTTCCAGAACTGACAAGTTGCATTTCAGTTCACTCCCCCCTCACTTCTTCCTTCCCTCCTCTTGGCATAGCTGAGTTTTTACTCACAGCCATATGTGTCAGACTCTCCATCTGTCAGAGTATTGGTGCTGCCTGAAGAGACACTACACAAACACTCAGGTCTAAGCAGTTTAACTAGAACCAGATGCATGCCATGCACTGTTAAAACTGTATTCAAAACTGTTTGCCTTTTATGTCATGCTTTTCCAAAGTAACAGTGCCTTTAGGAAGGGAAAAAAACTAACCCAAGCCAACCAACAAACCCAAGCCCCATCAAGCAGTGCAGTTGCAAGATATATCACAGCTCTTGGTAAAGGAAGCAAGAACATGGAGGAGAATCTGATCATGTAATTTAGGTGGTAATCAGATCGTTGCTATTTCACAGCTTACACCACGATAACTTATAAATCCAGAGACTAAATCCTGAAAATAAGATGTGATAATTGAGTACAAAATGAAGGTGTGAAGAATTAATGTTAATCTTCTGGGCAAATGCAAGTGCCATGTGTTATGCAGCAAAAGCTGCTATGCTAAAACAACTTGCTGCATCTGTACTATAATAATATATTCAAGTATTCCCCAGCTGAACTGGAAGTAGGCATACTCATGGCCTCAGCCAACCTTTTTGATATCAGTGGTGAGAGTGACTTTGGCAGGCGAGCTGCCTGTAATTGGCGGTGCTCAGCACCTCAGCAGATGTGCTCAGCATGCATTAGGATCAGACTATTTTGTCTCTATGAAGCAAAACACCGCTGAAAGCCACTGGAGGTTTTGCTTGACTAAGGTTTCCAAATTGGCCACTGAGTCTATTTTCATGCCTAAAAATTATGTCATTTTCCCATGCATATTGTTTTTCTTCTCCTAAAATATTCTTAGCCTAGCTAGTATTTTGTGTGCTGCATTGGAAATATCCTGAGTGAAACACGGCATGTGTTGAATTAGGTTCACCTTTGCAAATGTACGGGTTTAAGAATGATGTAGAATGATTAAGGTGATGTTAGGTGGTGCAGCAGTGGGGGTTTATTTTTCCTGCAAAGGACTGATTGCAATATGCTCCCCAAGGAATTTATTTTCTATGGAATTCTCTTTTAATTCTACCACCTCACAGGGGTGTTCCAGCCCTCATGGCGGTAATTATCACAGAATCACAGAACATACTGAGTTAGAAGAGACCCATCAGGATCATCCAGTCCAACTCAGCCCTCTGCAGATATCCCCAAGGTTCACACCATGTGCCTGAGAGCAGTGTCCAAACGCTTCTTGAACTTTGTCAGCCTTGGTGCTGTGACCACTGCCCTGGGGAGCCTCTTCCAGTTCCCAAACACTCACTGGGTGAAGAACCTTTACCTGATACCCAACCTAAACCTCCCCTGACTCAGCTTCAGGCCATTCCCTTGGTCATTGCCACAGTTATGGAAAGCTAGAGATTTATACTTGCACAATATTTTTGTAATTTAATCACACACTTAACAATTGTGTTTCTGTGCAGTAATAGAACCTTACAGTTATTCGTAGGATTATTATGTTGTTTAAAACTAATTGGTAGAAGGAGACAGCTCCAAAGAGTACATTTCCAGAAGCACTGTATCTTATAATGAGTAATGTATAAGGTGTTAAGATTTGAGGTCTCTGAACCCCTCTTGTCATTTGGGAATCCATTATTACTTATTCACCAAGCAGTATACTGGATTGGTTTTCATTTTGTCTGCCTGAGCTAAAGCTATGAAGAAAAGGTAATTGAAAGTGCATTGCCAGATGGATTGCCTTTGAATGTTCCCAGATCAAGAGATACAGCCTGTCTCTAGCCAAAAGTAGAAGGAATATTTTCAGAGAAGTTTGGTAATACTTGGAAGAAAATGTCCAACAATTTACTTAGTCAGTAATAACAGTGAGTGAAATAAGTGCCAGTAAGAATCAGCGTGTAATCTGTATTTATAAAAATCCACAAAGAATGATTTGACATCTCCTGGATAGCTTTGCTAAATGTCAATATGAGTAGAGGGAACTCCACTCATAATGTCCAATAGGCCGATCAGATTTCTTGTTGCAGCTCTTGAAAGGCTCGTGTCCTTTTCTTATGGCTCAGTTCCAGGGCAGCAGGCCCTGTACCAGTGCTAATGAGGGACAGATTATTAGTTGCAGAAAAATGATCTTCCAGAAGCATCATCTATCCTTGTGACTGGACCTCTGAAGCTGATTTCACTCCCAGAGCTCTCAGGAGACTTTTTCTCTGTGTGTGTCTTTTAAAGGCAGAGCTGGTTTTCAGGCCTTCAGCTAGTTGGTTTTTGGTTTTTTTTCTTTTTAAAGGGAAGTTGTTTAAATGCTAGATTATAGATGATAAACAAATAATCCCATTACACCAGACTAAATAAGTTGTTGGATACTATGAGAATTTGCTCTTGCCTTGTATATGAACTTTGTGATACTTGAAAGTGGTTTTTAGCACAAAATGCAAATAGTTAAAAACAGATTTTCTGCAAGGTAACGTTGCCTGCGTGCACTTATTCCTTGACATCCTTGCACTGAGGACCTAACTTTCCATTGCATTAATTTTTCTGAATGAATTTACAACTATTTGTGTTCAGAGGGTTTATTTTTGCCCATTACCCAAGAATCTTCTCACAGCTTTAGAGAGCAGTGAGTGCCCTTGCACCCATTAATTTTGCTCTCTGAAGACAACTTTATGAATTGATCTGTACTGTCTTTGTTCTTTTTCATTGGCTTAACTGCTTCCTAAAATATTTTATTTTGATTGTAATGGATGTTATTTTATTTGGCTATGAACTGAACTAGAAGTGTGGGAATTGGGCTGATTTCTTTCTACCTCCTGCCTTGTTCCTAGTTTCTCAGCTCCTATCTCATGTGGATTTAACACTTTTCTATTATTCTCAGAGGCTACATTAGTGCATTAGGGTAATGCAACAACCTACGTAAGTGTTAAATAAATCAGAATATGTCTTTACAAAGTCTTCATGCCTTATTTGAATTTTGGAAGTGTTGTGAAGGGAAGAGAGAGAAGACAGTATTCAGGAGACAGTTTTGTTTTTTTTTTACCAGGTCTACCTACAGATTAAGGTGAAAATGATGAAGCAGAAGAATGTCTGTGGATCCAAAAATCTTAACATGGCAGTTTTCAGAATTAGCAATGACAAAGACTTCTTTAGATCCAGGAAGACTCTTTATTTCTTTAGGAATTTTGGATCTGTTTCAGCTATTTTTGCTGGCTTTCTTTATCTAAAGAGATGACTTTCTCATAATTTAAACATAGGATGCCAGAACAATTTTTCTACAATGATTTCATCTTCAGTAGAAACATGTTTCTGTGGAAACATACCTTCTTGCTTGAAAACTAATAAATAAAATAACTAAACTTTTAAAAAACCCATAGTCCAAAAAGCACTCAGAACTATTGAGGACTTTTAAGTTTACACAGATCTAATAATATTTGATTGTTGTTATTTTTACAGTGTATTAACTCCCAGTCTGATATATGTGGAAATACTTCTCATTTTCCTGATCCTTTTTCAAAATCAAGACCAAGGAAATTCAAAAAAAAATTAACTTTGAGGGAAAAAACCCTTCAAAATCACTCTGTATTAGAGCTTTCTGGTTGGGTGTCCTGATGAACTCAATACATTAGAACTCATATCAGGACAGAAAAAAAAAAAAAAAAATAAAGCTATCTGCAGATACAGCTGGGAGTTTTACCTCAATGTGGCAGGTTAACATCACCCTGTGAATGATAATGGATTCAACCTGAAGCTGGGAAGTGCTGTAATCTCTCTTGTGACTGGGAAATCAAGAAGGAAAAACTACATTGCTGATATAAAACAGGCAGTGTAACAGCTTTTACTGATGGCAGAAAACTCATTCTCACACCCAGGAGGTGTCTGGGAGCTGACAGCATCTGTGTCAGGTCAGGTATTTCAGTTCTGTGTTTCCTTTTTCTTTACAGTGGTGTTGCTCAGTGTTTTGAAAAAATTCCAGCTACCTGTTTCTTGACTAAAGGATATATTAATGGTTAATAAAATCATAGAGGTCATAGAGAGGTAAAATAGTTTCCAACAGAAAGAATACAGAGCATCAGAGGATACAGTTGTAATGTTCATAACAAACTGACAGTAGTAGTTCTTTAACTTACATGCAGCTTTTAAGTAATCTCTGCAACACTTTGCTTGTTATGGATACTTAGGACTTATGAAAAACAAATAGATAATTTTCTAAAATAATAAATCTACAGTTTTTCTTCCTATGCTGACTAGACATTGCTTCTGGCTCAAGATTTCACTGAGATGTAAATTGGAAAGTATTTATAGGGAATTGCAGTGCCTGCTTTCTTTGTTCCTAAACTCCTGCCTAGAATCTTCCAGTGACCACTGCTGGAGGCTGAGTGCTGGGATAAGCATGTCTTTGCCTAGATGGTCTTCGACAGCCCTATTGCATCTGTAAGGCTCAGACTCACCAGGCTGTTGGACAGGGGGTTTGGCAAGGTCTACATCAGCATGTAATTCCATGAAGCAGGACAGGTTCATTAGACAGGAGCTAATTAGACAGGATCATTAGACAGGAGACCCCTACATCTATATTTTCTCTTTGAACCAGATTTAATCTCATCTTCTGGACTGAATATACCCCTCAAGTGTGTGATTGTGATGTATTTGACAAAGTAGTAGGGAACAGATAGTGGTTTGTATACTCCTGAAGCAGGGCTTCCAGCTTGATTTCCTGTAGAGGTAATCTAATTTGTGCTCACCCAACCTACCCAGTGTGCTGAACCAAGGCACAGCAAGTAGGCACAGCAAGGGATTGGTTTCAAATTTACACTGGTATTCTGAAACAAGGTATTAATGTAACTTAGGTCTGCTTTGTCTTGGCTTCTTGCAGAGAGACATTTTTTTCCATTTTTATAGCTGGTAATGGCTTCTGTTTCTGAAAGACTCTTACGTGATATGCGGAGCTGACCTGACGGCACAGACATACAAGCCCAGTAATTAGTTAATTAGCATTATTAATGTGTGTGTTTAATAGGCATGCCTGCAGAAGGAAGATAATTAGCTGTGTTGGATAATATTATAGAGCAAGTCTGTATCTAATGTTGCTGAAGTCCATGCTTTTTCTTGGCAACCCAGAAGAGATTTCAGTATGAAAAAACTCACCGAAGAGTCAAGAACAAATTTAAAAACATGACGATGTGTAGGTTTTCTGCCTTTATTTTTGAATTGCCTTTCTGTCACAGAACAGAGAAATAACAGCGATACAGACACTGCAGACCAGATCTGCAGAAGCTCGTTTACATTTAGGTGGAGCAATGCTGCTGTCCCAAGGCAGTGACAGCAAGATCTTCAAGGAAGCACTGAAGTGGAGGAAAAAAATATGAGGCCATGAACTCTGGGGAGAAAAGGACCAGAGCAAATTTCCTATGGCTTCTCTGCAGGTAGAAGAGGTTGGAATTTTCATCAACATTGCAGAGCAGGCTGACTGGTTTGGGAATTGAACCGATAATCAGTGCTTGTGGCACTGGGAGGAAGAGTGTGGATGTCACTGCTCTGAGGAGAAGAGCTGGTCAGTTATGTTTTGCCTTTTCCAGCATCTCCTGTGAGTTTTTGCAGTCATTAAAGCTGCAGTATGAAACTGGTCTGTGGGATCTCATCACACTGCAAATAATGGTGATCATTATGCTTATATGGCTGGAAAGAATGAAGGGCCAAAAATCTCACTTGTAACTTCTGTTCTTTTGTCTTCCTTAGATATCTTTTTGTCCTTTTGAAGGAAGGTTCTGGGGAATTTTAATTATGGAAATAGTCATGTGCAGACACTCTGACATTCTTAAAACTTGGAAGGAAACACTTCTCCTAATTACCTGAAATAATGGGAATTATTAGGAGCAAAGTATTTTGCATTTTTTCTACACAAAATCACATAGCTGAAGCAATAGCTAATGATTTTCATCATGGCAAAAAAGATAATGTCATGACATTTGTTGTCCCTCCACCAATGAGAGCATAAACACAATCAAGTATAAGCCAGAAATAACTCTTTTCAATTTGAAAAAAACAGTCTAAATATGTGATTACACTTCAGCCATTCAGATAAAAATTCCACATGCAGAAGGGATGTTCTTGCTTTTATTTTTTATTTTTAATAATGGTATTATATTTCATTCTGAATTTTGAGAGAATCAGAGTTAATTTAAGGAAGACATTTAAGGACTTCTGTGTGACACATCACTACTGCTTGAAATCTTTGGCAGTATATTATGATTTATTTTATGTCATCTTAGATTGTTTGGGTACAAAAATGCAAATTCAGACTTCTGGTTGTGGTTTTCAGGCTTTTTTTGGTAATATAAAATAGTGCTAAATTAAACAGAGGGCTAACCTTGTGAGTGATAAAACTCACCAGTCACTTCAAAAGACTTTCTACAAAATACTTTATTTTGCATTGATTACATTCACCAGTCAGGGTGAATGACAACCTTCAACAACTAATTAAGTCAGTGAGAGCTGAGAGTTTCCTCTGAAGATAATATCTGGTAAATTTTGCGTTTGAGTTTCCTCTGGAAAATCATCCTACTGTAAGTCTGTGCTACAGCCTTTTTAATAGTTAGCCAAAGACCTAGATCTGACCTTAAATTTAATCAAGGCAGGTGTTTTGTGTTGATCCACGATTTACAGGAGGTTTATGTTCAGTTTAAGGGGAATAAAATGTTCATCAGTTTTAGGGCCTTCTGTTGGATGATGTGAATAAGAGTCTTCAGGTACAAAACATTTATTTGTATGCAATAAATCCTCCTATCCTTTATTCAACTGCACAGCCAGGATTTGCAACAACATCCAGGATGTAGGTATAGAATAACTGTGGGGTTTCTTTAAACTCAAAACCGACACATATGGCTGGCTTACTCTAAATACTACCTTGTTCCTAAAAGCTTTTGCACATTAGATGATCACACTCCAAAGATTATAGCTGTACTTTACATACAAATACTGGCATAATGCAGTGGTAAAAGAATAAGTCATGCATATATAAGTTTGAGCTAATTCTAACTTTTGAAAAATAACAATTTACAAGTTTATTACCTCATTTGATGCAAGAATGGCTCTTCTTTTGCAGTGATGCTCCTTTGAATGACGTAACTCAACACCCACACACTCTATTGGGCAAACCCAAAGGGAAAATACTGGGGGGCTGGCATGTGCTTCTGTATGGATTGTGACCACATAGTAATCTCTTGCTTTTACAATATGTGATAATCAGCTGAACATTTAATGCATAATAGCATTGTGGGTCTGTGTAATGGAGCAGAACAAAATACTTTTGTTTAAATAGGCAATTTTTGGCTTGTTACTGAAATTCACCTTGCTTTTAGTGTGGTCACACATTTTGGGAATGTATTTCTGGATGTTTGAGCATGACTGAAACTTTGCAACTTTTTGGGGTAAGTATTGTTCTGCTAGGAATTAAATTCTTTTCCATCAGCATTTAAATTATAAAAGAAAGGAAAACAACAAACCTTAGTCCTTACTGAAGCTGTAACTGCTGTTTCATGGAAGAATGGATTTTAAATATTTAATGCTAATAAATTTTGTGTTTCTCTGTTAAAAAAGGCATATTTAATCTAAGCCTGAGGAGAATTTTTAGAAAAATACCAAGAGAATCTTGAAAAATTAATGTTAGAGCAGGGCTATTAGGAAAAAGGGAAGCAAATGTTGTTTAGAAGTTATTAGAACTGTGTTTTTGCCCCGCTCTTTTTTTTTTTTTTT